>CM076582.1:680017337-680333606 GCA_034641835.2 Pinus albicaulis | reverse complement strand
GATGGGCAGTGATTCCATAGAAAAAATTACACATGGCCATGGTACTATTCGAAAACCACCGTCATTCCATGCGTTAATGTTCGGATCGGGGATGGCCAGTGGAATTATCAATAGCTGTCGATCTTGGAGTGGTTGATCGAACAGTGTTTCGGGAGATGAAGTTGACGGGGAGTTAATAGGAGGGCTCGACGCAATTTATTATCAATTAATTGTTTCGGGAGCATTTTGATTGGCGGGTTAGGTTCTTAATTAATCATGGGGATTAATTAATTCCTGCATACGATGAAGGATAGGGGAGGAAAAGTGCGCGAGGAATGGTTTATTTCGAATTTTGGTTTGAATTAAACTTCGGATTTATTTGTGTTTTAAACACATATATTATATGTTTAAAGTTTTTTTTTCTTCATATTTTTATTATATGATAATTGAATTAAATTAATCCAATTACCATAGGGGTCGGGATTTAACATATAACGATATATTTTAACCAAAGGGGGTATAACGGGGGTTATTTATTTGAACAAGTGAGGATTAAATACTTTGGTTAAAACTATAATATATGGGTTTTTTGGGATATTATATTCAAAGGAGTTATATATAATAGGAGAAGGTCATTTCTATAAGGAGTTAATAAATAAATCAATGTTAATATGACAAGGGGACAATGTAAACTCAAAATACATTAATATAACTAAGAAAGTGAAGATTTAAAAGCAAATTGCATTATAATCATTTGATCACTTAAACTTAGGATAAAATGTGATTTTGAGGGTTTTTTATGAAATAATGCATAGCCTTCCTAAGTAAAAAGGGATTTTACTTAGGAGAAGATGTTTAGAAAATGAGAGAATGTTATGAAGAATGATTTCAAGTACTTAGGCTCTTCCAATTATTGGGCCGAGGGTCCGGTCCCTCCAAAAGTCAAGGAAATGCCTTGAGCCCCTTTAATTTTTAAATGCCTTAGTACTTAGGGGAAATTAGTAAAATCTTTTATGGAAAAATGAGAGGGGAGGTTAATAATTTGACTTTTCTTTGCTTTAAAACTCTTCCATTGGAGTGTCTGACTTTGCACTTGTCCGATCCCTCCAAAAAGTCAAGGAAATGCCTTGAGCCCCTCTAATCTTCAAATGCCTTAGCACTTTAGGGGAAATTAGTGAAATCTTTAAGGGAAAATGAAGGGGAATTTAATAATCTTGACTTTTCTTTGCTGTGAACTTTTTCCAATGTAGTATCTCCTTTTGCACTTGTGATGAAATTAAAATTGAACACATTTGGAACCATCATTCATCACATGTAATTCTACAACAACATATACCTACCCTACCTACTTTACTCTACCATTTTTTCTTCTTTATTACGGTGCACTTAGACTGGCAAACCCTTATCACACTTTTTATTTTACATATGGTAATCTATATAGTTCTAACCTTATTACATCAAGGGCTCAGATTAAACTGTTGAGTACCTTTTATTAACTCTACCTATCTACTTATCTTCCAAGATTAAACTGTTCGGCCAGATATTTATTCTCTATTCTACAACATGAAATTGAAAAATAAATGAGTCAAGTTTAAACATTTTGACTCTTCATAAATTGTGGGCTGCACACAATATGATTATCACAAAAGAGCAAAAAGTAGTGGCATTCGGATTTGCACACTTTCCTTGGCCTTTCTTTTGGTGGGGTTCATTTTCTTTTACTTTTTTGGCCATTTTATTTTTTTACCCTTTGATTTTTCTTTTAGGGTATACCCTCTTTACATTTTTTAAATTTTTTGATTTTTTGATTTTTTTCGAGAATATGGAACACCTTTGCAACAAGAAAAAGATTTGAACATATTACATTATTTATCAATACAATCATGAAATATGACTCCTATTGGTATAGGAGACTAACAGGACTAGCGCCTAGTTCCGGGGAAGGGGCATGTGGGGGGGAAGTGGTTAGGATTTAGCCCAAGGGGGCTTAAGTCCATAGTCATAATACTTTGTTTTTTATGAAATTTTCATAGTTTTAAGTGGATTTTAGAGGTTTCGGTAAAGCTAAAGAATGGGTCTTTAACCTTATAAAAGTGATTTTCATGAGGGGAAGAAAAGAAATCATGAAAATAAAGGGATTTTTATAGAGAAAAAGGGGAGCAAATGAAGGTTATTTTTGAAAGAGGGGAAGGGGAAAAATGATGATTTTGTAGCAGTTTCTTCTCATGATTTTAGCACAATTTCTAAGTATAAAATGGGAACAACAATGAATATTTTGGATAGAGGCATGAGGCCTTCTAGAGTCTTCAAGAACCAACAATTTTTAGCAATGAAATTTGTTCCTTGAAGGGTCAAAAAGTCTTAGCCACCTTTTGCCATAACAAATATTATAGGTGGCTAACAGTGGCTCCACTTGGGGATGGTGCCTTGCTGAAGGCATCAAGAACTTCAGACTTGCATTCTCTGGGAGGCTGATCAGTTGCCTCATTCATTGTTCTCTGGGAGGTTGACTTGTGCCTGATCCATTGGGCTGCCCTTCCTTTGCTGGGATGATCTTGCTCTGAAAACATATTAGCAGCCATGAAAACAATGGATTTTCATCTACAAGCTTTCTACCTACCCAATCCTACTGATCTAACATTTTTCTTCATTAGAGCGCACTTGGATTGGAAAATTTTTTACAAAATTTTATTCTTTTGAAAATAGGAAATATAATCTATTTCTACTCCTTATTTCTCCATGGACTCAGATTAAACAGTTGATTCCATAAAATTCTCTACCTAATCTACCATCTGTTTGGATTGAACTGTCCAACATATTTTATTCTCTAATTTCTACAACAAAAATTAAAAAGCATACAAGTTAGGTTTGAACAGTCTAACTTGATGTTGATCTATGGCATAAAAACAAGCTGCACATAGACATTTATTTTTCAGAAAATTTAAAACAAAAATGATGAAGGTTTAAGATCTAAAAATTCAAAGCACTTCCTTCATCTTTTTACAGCTCTGTTTTGACTTTATTTGATTTGTTTCTCCTTTTCCATCTGGTTCAAATTTTGAGCTAATTAGAACCAGAATTTTATCCTTTTTGACTCAGAAAACAAAACAGATTTGAGTCATTCCTTTGCTTGGAAATTTAGGTTCAGATTTTGAGCATGTTTGAACCTTTAATTTCTATCCTAAACTATCTACTGATAAGCCAAGATTAAACAGTTTGGCAAATCGAATTCACTACCTTATCAGCAGAAAATTTAAAGCTAATTAGTCAAGGTTAGACAGTTTGACTAACTAGAAGTGTGTTTTGCAGGAGTGGCATTTAAGCTTACACACTTTCAGAATTTGTTTCTCTTTTTTGGTATGGGACTATACATTTATTTTTTTATCAATCTGCCCTCTTTTCTTTCTTTTCTTTGTTTTTGTATTTTTGAATCTTTGATTCTTCTGCAAAGCAGAAAACAACAACTAACTACATGCTCAGAACTGAGCTATATTGACATTCCTATCTAACCTATTCTAAACATGGATTATTTACATTTATCATATGATACAAAAATGCCAATGCAGCCAGCTGAGTAATGTCAAGAAGAAGAAGAAACTCTGGCTGCTTGTCAGAGGTACCCATAGAACATATTGAAGATTAACCTTCAATATCAAGGCTATCACAGAGGGTGACATATTTTCATGTCTCCGGCTCTTGCAAAGGATCACTGCTTGATAATTTGAGCCAGTTGGGATTTCCAAACACTCTTCCATAGGATCAACAAAGAAAAGATGAAGATTCTCTTCTTTATGGTCCTCCACAATTGGTAGGTTATCTACTTCCAAGACATCAGCTTTGAGGAGCATATCTTCAGAAAGTTTCTTGGAAGCTTCATTATTCTTAAGAGAAAAGGAAAAATATTCTTCTTGAGAAGATAGTATATCCTCAGTAGGACAGTCTTCTATCTGTTTCTCTCCCTCTTCCTCATCATCATCTGAACTGGAGGACTCATCATATTTGGCAGTGTTGTCCTCTTGTAGCCCTAGTATGCTTAGATTCAGTGGGCTGAACTCTGTGAAGAGGTTATTATATTCTTGAGTGAGGGTGTATTCAATGGTTTCCTCTTGCTCAAAAATTTCTTCAATACTCTTCTCTTCACCTTCTGAGTTGAAAGGCTACTGATTCCTAATAAAGTGAAAGTTTTTTATGATGGATCGAAAAGGATGATTGAGGCTTTCAAGCTGATGATGGTGAAACTCATAACACCAATCAAATGATGGTTGCCATGCATGATTAGTTCCTGCTTGGAGATAATCATCATCATAAGATTGATTGAAGTTTGAAAATTTAATAGAATAAACATTTTCATCAGTCAAACATATTGGGATATCAGTAGGTCCTTCTTCATTCCGATCCACAAAAGAAATTTCTAAATCTGTACAAGAAAGTTCTCTATGTGAATGGGCAAGAGTGTTTGTTTTGAAAAAAGTTTCAGAGACTGATTGTTTATAAATAGTTTTATCTATCTCTTTTTCTATCAAAGGGAAGGATGTTTCTACGTTTCTTTGAACAAGAGTACAACAGTTCTTTGTCTCTTGCAAAGACTGATTTGAAGGCTGGATGTCTTCTTGAGCCTCCGCTACAAGGGATGATGAACCAATATTTGAGTTTTCGGGGATATCTTGAGGAAGGTTCTTTATTTTTTGGATCATCTCTTCCTCAACTGATTCATCTATTTTCTTAAAATTTTTCAATAGGATATTAAACTCATGAATGGCTATTAAAAGATCTTCAGGATGCATTTCTTCCAAAGCTTCCTCATTATCTATAATGTGTTGGGTGATGTTTTGTGATCGATCATAATATATTGCACCCAATGATAATGATGTAGTGTTTTCTTTATAGTTCTCATAGAACACATATTCAAGGTCTCTTAAAGAAAACAAACTACTAGATCTTAAGCATTCGTACCAATCCCTAGCTTTTTCTTCTAATGTCAACATGAAAATTTTCATTAGGCAGTCTTCATGCCATTCAACTTTCAACCTCCATACACGTATGTGAAATTTGATAAGATGTAATAAAGGGTTATAAAAATTTTCACCTTGAAAAACAGGCAGGTTGTCATCCCAATTCACCTGGGGCATCCTATGTGGAAACCCAGGGATATGATTTCTACTCACTGGGGCATATCTTCGTTGTATTCTTGGAATCATGTTTGTAAATTAAGAAAGAGGTCACTGTGTCTGGTCAATCAGTTCAGGTTCCTCTACCAGTGGAGTCATTTGGTCTTCTAGGAGTCTCAGAGTGTGGAGTCGCCAGGTGGAAGATTTTTAGCTCCTAAGGAGGTAAAATGTTTAATGGTCCACCACCATGTGTTTCTTGTAGAGCTGCAAGGTTTTCAGGAACTAAATTAGCTCTCAAGGGTGATCTAAAAACAATTGATAAGTTTATCTTTAGGAGAGTTACTAAGGATAACTTCTGGGTTATCAACTACTTCATGTGGGTTTGGGTCAGGGTAGGCTCTAGTATTAATCTTTCTAGGAGCCACTATGCTATGTTTTTCAGACCTAGTTAAAAAGAAAAGTTTAACCAAATATGACAATCTTTAAGAGGATAAATGATATTTTTAGAAGAAGGAAAATTTTAATCTTAAAGCCTTCTAGCTGAGTTTGTATCATGCTATTAATACTTGGGGTCTTCCCAGTGGAGTCTTAAGGTCTGTTTTTAGGATTTTGGAGTCGCCAGGTGGAAACTTTACTTTCTTTTGGAGGTAAAAGGTTTTATGGTCCACCACCAAGTTTATTACAAAGCCAAACTGAAATTTTTTTGGGTTTTTCTGAGTTTATGTGGTTGTTTGAAAGACTAATGAGTTTATAAGAGATTGCTAAGCAACTATGAACTCAGTGGTCCCACCGTGATCACCATTATGTTGGTGTCCCGTGTTTTGATAGTTTGGCAAATAAAAAGACAAGGCAACATTAGAACCAATCTTTAGAGTTACAGGATATAGTCCTCCTGTTCTTAGAGAGGGATTTCTCAAATGTTTGTTTGCAAAATTTTATCTTGTGTGCTTATAGTATTGATTTTAGACTAGTTATTAAGTGCGGGTGTTTATTTGTTTGTTTGGTTGGGTTGAATTGATACAGCAGAACATGAAAGGTCTAGGAAAGATACATAGAATGGAGAAACATCTGGTTCATTACGCAATGGAGTCAAGAAGAGGTCATAACAAACTCATCAATGGATATGGGATATCAAAGGGAAAATCTAACTTGGCCATAGGATCCTTTTGTTTTTGGAATGAGATGAACATTAATGATTTGGAAAGAGAGTTTTAATTCTCAACAAAGGGAATTCAAAAGCATAATTTGAAAAATAAAGAGCTCTTTGATAGACAGGGCTAACCATAAATTCTACAAATCACACCTTTAAGCAAATAATGACTTCAAGACAACTTTCAAAATGAAATCTAAGATTCGGGGAACACCCTATTTCCTCAAAGATTTATTTCAAATGACTTAGAAAACATAATTTTTTCACTGATAATTGCAGTCATAGAAGTGGGAACGCCTAATACATCTATGATTACAACTATAAAAGACCTTCAAAACAATTTTTCAAGCAATGACAAAGGGCAAGATCAAAACATACCTCTTTGACTAACTTAAAACAATGGTACTTCAAAGGGAGAATTCAATAAGATCTTTCAAGTGATAGCAGACAAGCAGGGAGAACCATAAATCATGTTGAAACCAACTATTTGAGCTATTATGGAAATAAACAAGCATGAGGACTAAAGAGAGAGATTGAAGACTCTAAAATACCTCAGTAGAAGAAAACATAAAACAGTGAAGGATGAATAGGTCTAAGGTGCTTCCAGGAGTCATTTATTAGCCTAAAACTTTCAACCTACTGTAGTAAGAAATTATGGAACAGAATGAAAACAGGGGAAAAACATAAAATAGTTCAGAATACTTCAGCAACAGCCAAGCTCATGGATCCAATGATAGAGGATTCTTAGGAACAAGCATGCAACAACATCATCAAGCTTTCCAAGACTTCAGTTTCTTCTTCAACTTCAACGGACTATGTATTTATTTCAGAGAGTTTTAGTATTACAACTTGTGATCAAACAACAACCAACCAACAGATTCTCATCTTCTTCAGAATTATTTATAGAAGAAATGAGGAGGTGGAATAGGATAAAATATCTTCTAAGTTTAATTAATACAGAGTGATGACTTCTCAGCCTTTGAAGGGCTTGATGAAGAAGTTTTACAAGTGTCTCACTGTATTAATTGTTTTACAGTAAATATCAAAGCTCGATGGGAGCTTTTATGACTTTTAGGCTCTACCTAGGACGAAATAACTCCACTGATATTTGTCTGCATTAGTTTTCTTAGCGGAATTAATTGCTCGGTTGCGCTGTGAGGCAGATATTTCCTTAATCAATAACTTCGACCTCTGTTTGAATGGTTTGAGGCAACAGGTGGCTCTGTGGTAGCCAAGAGTAATCAATTCACCTCAAATGTGACAGTGGAGGCCTTTCTGTCTGCTAAACACTTATGATGTCCCTTTAATTGTGTTTTAATCCAGGGAATAGGCTTTTGATAATTATTCTTAACCGTAATTTCCTAGATCTGTCTTTAATCTTCTTCTCTGCTGCACTCTGTTTTTCAAAACTTATACTCTTTAACTGTGCTTTGAATAAAACAGTGTCTTGTCGATGTGCAAGGCCATGCAGGGCCTTTATAGTATCGGCACCCATGGAATTTTGATGAAACATGGAGTGGAACACTTTAGTCCCTTTGATAACCAAAGGCCAAAATATCGGGACCTTTGGCTTTCTTTTTCTTTATAATATGGACAAAAACCTTCGGAACCTGAAAAACAAACAAACTGTTATGAAATCCTGTGGAAATAGGTTAAAATGCATTGGAGGCATCAGGGAGAAGTGTGGCCATTGGATGAAAGCATCCAACAGTGGAGATCTGCGCAGAAAGGAAAAAAAAGGAGAGCGGGAGAAGAATAAAGGAGAGTGATTTTGGACCGTCCGATCCGGACACGTGGACGGACTGGATTCAATAGGTAGATCGCAATCGGGGGTAGGGAGTGAATGGAGTGATTGAATCATGTGATGTGATGAAGCGTTAGCTGTCGATCTATAGATCAGATCGACGGTGGAGAATAAATCGGGGGATGCGAAATCGGCGGAACAAACGGACGCATGCGATGGAGATTTGTGATGCGAGTTAGCGCGGACCATTGATCTAAGGAGTAGATCAACGGTGGAGAACGAATTGGGGGACTGGCTAATCAGAGGGGGCAAACAAAGCATGTGATATAAATTTGCAATGTGATTGAAATCACCGATGTGAAAAAGCGCTGGCCATTTGATCGGTGTATGATCAATGGCGGGGATTACTTTAGAGTGGAGCGGTGAAAAACCTTTATAACATATAAAACCCAAAGTTTTAACAATCAACAAAGGTTTTAGCGAATCAGGGTGGAGATATTTATAAAGAGGACAGGTGCTCGACTGTGGGGCCTTTGAAATTTACAGAATGTAATATGTCCGGGGCGTACATAAAACAAAAAGGGCCAATCGCAATCGGGCCATCGGGCCTGGTCTTTCAATCAACCCATTTGAATATTTGCAATGCGATTGGCACCCGTGTTCCTTATCACTTGGGCCCAGGGAAAGTCATATGAAACAAAGGCGGGGGGAAGTTTTAACACACAAGACCCAATCGCATCAGAACTTTGATGCGGGTCTTCTTGATCAACCCATTGTGAATTCTCCGATCGCGATTGGGACTTTTTAATCTACCCATTTTCATATTAAAACATGTGACTTTGGTTTTTTATAACAAACTTAGGATAAATGGGTTTTTTATTTTTACAAAGGGAAAAGCGGATCGGGGAAGAAATATTATAAGGTTTTAAAGGCCAAGGCAGGCCCACAGGATATATATAAAATATGATGCGATCAAGGTTTTATAATACAAGGATGATCGCATCGCAAGTTTTAAACACAACAACAAAACCTGCGCACTTGAATCTTTCCGATGCGATAAGCACCGATGGGACTAGCGCCTGGTTCTGGGGAAGGGGCATGTGGGGGGGAAGTGGTTAGGATTTAGCCCGAGGGGGCTTAAGTCCATAGTCATAATACTTTGTTTTTTATGAAATTTTCATAGTTTTCAATGGATTTTAGAGGTTTCGGTAAAGCTAAAGAATGGGTTTTTAACCTTATAAAAGTGATTTTCATGAGGGGAAGAAAAGAAATCATGAAAATAAATGGGTTTTTATGGAGAAAAAGGGGAGCAAATGAAGGTTACTTTTGAAAGAGGGGAAGGGGAAAGATGATGATTTTGCAGCAGTTTCTTCTCATGATTTTAGCAGAATTTCTAAGTATAAAATGGGAACAGTAATGAAGATTTTGGACAGAGGCATGAGGCCTTCTAGAGTCTTCAAGAGCCAACAATTTTTAGCAATGAAATTTGTTCCTTGAAGGCTCAAAAAGTCTTAGCCACCTTTTGCTATAAAAAATATTATAGGTGGCTAACAAAGGTTAAGGTTAAGGTTATGGTTAGGCTAAGGCTAAGTTTAAGGTTAAGGTTATGGTTAGGTTAAGGTTAATATTAGGTTAAGGTTAAGGTTAAGGTTAATGTTAAGGGTTTGGTCAAGGTTAGGGTTAGATTAAGGTTAATTTTAAGAGTTTGGTCAAGGTGACGGTTATGTTATAATTAAGTTCAAGGTTAGGGTTAAGGGTAAGGTTATAGTTAGGTTAAGGTTAAGGTTAGGTTAAGGTTAAGGTTTTGTTCAAGGTTAGGCTTAGGTTATTGTTAAGGTTAAGGTTAAGGTTAGGTTAAGTTAAGGTTAAGGTCAAGGTTAAGGGTAAGGTTAAGGTTATGTTAAGGTTAAGATTAAGGGTTTAGTTAAGGTTAAGGGTAAGGTTAAGGTTAACCATGAACTTGACCTTAACCTTAACTATAGGCTAACCCCAACCTTGACCAAACCCTTAACCTTACCCTTAACCTTAACCTAACCTTAAGCGAACCCTTAACCTTAACCTTAACCTAACTAAACCCTTAAGGTTAGATTAAGGGTAGAGTTAAGGTTAAGCTTTAGTTAATGTTAAAGTTAGGTTTGGTTAAGTTAAGGTTAAGGTTAAGGTCAAGGTTAAGGTTAAGGTTAACGTAATGGTAAGGTTAAGGTTAAGGTTAAGGGTAAAGTTAAGGTTAAGGTTAATGTTAAGGATAAGGTTAAGGTCAAGGTTAAGGTTACATTAAGGGTGAATTCAAGGTTAAGGTTAAGTTAAGGGTTTGGTCAATATTAATGTTAGGTTACAGTTAAGGTCAAGGTTAAGGTTAGGTTAACGTTAAGGTTAGGGTTAGGTTCTAGTTAAGGTCAAGGTTAGGTTAAGGGTAAGGTTAGGTAAAGGTTAAGTTTAAGGGTTAAGGTTAAGGTCAAGGTTAAGGTTAAGATTAGGTTAAGGGTAAGGTCAAGGTAATGTTAAGGTTAAGGATAAGGTTAAGGTTTAGGTTAAGGGTTAGGTTAAGGTTAAGGTTACGTTAAGGTTAAATTCAAGGTTAAGGTTAGCTTAAGGTTAAGATAAGGTTAGGGTAAAGTTTAAGGTTAAGATTAAGGTTAAGGCTTTGGTCAACGTTAGGATTTGGTTATAGTTAAGGTCAAGGTAAGGTTAAGGTTAAGGTGAAGGTAAGGTTAATGTGAAGGTTAAGGTTAAGGTTAAGGTTACGTTAAGGGTAAAGTCAAGGTTAAGGTTAGGTTAAGGTTAAGATAAGGTTAAGGTTAAGGTTAAGGTTAGGTTAAGGGTAAAGTTAAGGTTAGGGTTAGGTTAAGGTTAAGGTTAAGGTTATGGTTAGGCTAAGGTTAAGGTTAGGTTAAGGTTACGGTTAGGTTAAGTTTAAGATTAGGTTAAGGATAAGGTTAAGTTTAAGGTTAATGTTAGGGGTAAATTTAAGGTTAGGGTTAGGTTAAGGTTAAGGTTAAGGTTAGGTTAAGGGTAAAGTTAAGGTTTGGGTTAGGTTAAGGTTAAGGTTAAGGTTATGGTTAGGCTAAGGTTAAGGTTAAGTTTAGGTTTTGGTCAAGGTTAGGGTTAGGTTAAGGTTAATGTTAAGGGTTTGGTCGAGGTGAGGGTTAGGTTATAGTTAAGTTCAAGGTTAAGGGTAAGGGTAAGCTTATAGTTAGGTTAATGTTAAGGTTAAGGTTAGGTTAAGGTTAAGATAAGGTTAAGGTTAAGCGTTTGGTCAAGTTTAGGGTTAGGTTATTGTTAAGGTTAAGGTTAAGGTTAAGGTTAGGTTAAGTTAAGGTTAAGGTCAAGGTTAAGGGTAAGGTTAAGGTTAGGTTAAGGTTAAGATTAAGGGTTTGGTTAAGGTTAAGGGAAAGGTTAATGTTAAGGATAAGGTTAAGGTCAAGGTTAAGGTTACATTAAGGGTGAAGTCAAGGTTAAGGTTAAGTTAAGGGTTTGGCCAAGATTAATGTTAGGTTAGAGTTAAGGTCAAGGTTAAGGTTAGGTTAATGTTAAGGTTAGGGTTAGGTTCTAGTTAAGGTCAAGGTTAGGTTAAGGGTAAGGTTAGGTAAAGGTTAAGTTTAAGGGTTAAGGTTAAGGTTAAGGTCAAGGTTAAGGTTAAGATTAGGTTAAGGGTAAGGTCAAGGTAATGTTAAGGTTAAGGTTAAGGTTAAGGTTTAGGTTAAGGGTTATGTTAAGGTTAAGGTTAAGGTTAAGGTTACGTTAAGGGTAAATTCAAGGTTAAGGTTACGTTAAGGTTAAGATAAGGTTAGGGTAAAGCTTCAGGTTAAGATTAAGGTTAACGCTTTGGTCAAGGTTAGGATTTGGTTATAGTTAAGGTCAAGGTAAGGTTAAGGTTAAGGTGAAGGTAAGGTTAATGTTAAGGTTAAGGTTAAGGTTAAGGTTACGTTAAGGGTAAATTCAAGGTTAAGGTTAGGTTAAGGTTAAGATAAGGTTAAGGTTAAGGTTAGTTTAAGGGTAAAGTTAAGGTTAGGGATAGGTTAAGGTTAAGGTTAAGGTTAAGGTTAGGTTAAGGGTAAATTTAAGGTTAGGGTTAGGTTAAGGTTAAGGTTAAGGTTATGGTTACGCTAAGTTTAAGGTTAGGTTAAGGTTACGGTTAGGTTAAGTTTAAGATTAGGTTAAGGTTAAGGTTAAGTTTAAGGTTAATGTTAGGGGTAAAGTTAAGGTTTGGGTTAGGTTAAGGTTAAGGTTAGGTTAAGGGTAAAGTTAAGGTTTGGGTTAGGTTAAGGTTAAGGTTAAGGTTATGGTTAGGCTAAGGTTAAGGTTAAGTTTAGGTTTTGGTCAAGGTTAGGGTTAGGTTAAGGTTAATGTTAAGGGTTTGGTCGAGGTGAGGGTTAGGTTATAGTTAAGTTCAAGGTTAGGGGTAAGGGTAAACTTATAGTTAGGTTAATGTTAAGGTTAAGGTTAGGTTAAGGTTAAGATAAGGTTAAGGTTAAGGGTTTGGTCAAGTTTAGGGTTAGGTTATTGTTAAGGTTAAGGTTAAGGTTAGGTTAAGTTAAGGTTAAGGTCAAGGTTAAGCGTAAGGTTACGGTTAGGTTAAGGTTAAGATTAAGGGTTTGGTTAAGGTTAAGGGTAAGTTTAATGTTAAGGTTAAGGTTAAGGTTAACGTCAAGGTTAGGTTATAGTTAAGGTCAAGGTTAAGGTTAGGTTATAGCGAAGGTTACGATAAAGGTTAAGGTTAAGGGTGAAGGTTAAGGTTAATATTAATATTAAGACCCATCACCTAAACCTTCACCCTTAACCTTAACCTAACCTTAACCTTAACCTTAACATTAACCTTAACCTTCCCCTAACCCTAACCTTAACGTTAACCTTAACCTTAACCCTAACCTTAACCTTAACCTAACCCTAACCTTGACTTTACCATTAACTGTCACCTTAACTTGACTAAACCCGTAACCTTAACCATAACCTAACCTTAACCTTGACATTAACTATAACCTAAACCTAACCTTAATCAAACCCTTAACCATAACCATAACCTTAACCTTAACCTTAACCTTAACCTTCACTATAACCTAACCTTAACCTTGACCTTAATTATAACCTAACCTTAAACTTAACCTTAACCTAACCTTTACCTTAACCTTAACCCTAAAATTAACCTTAACCTTAACATTAAACTTACCCTTAACCTTAACCAAACCCTTAAGTTTAAGGTTAGATTAAGGTAAAGGTCAAGGTTAAGTTTAAGGTTAAGGTCAAGGTTAAGGGTAAAGTTAAGGTCAAGGTTAGGGTTAGGTCATAGTTAAGGTTAAGGTTAGGTTAACGGTAAATTCAAAGTTAAGGTTAAGGTGAAGGTTAAGGGTAAGGTTAAGGTTAAGAGTTACGGGTTTAGTGAGGTTAAGGTTAAGGTTAAGGTTAAGCTCAAGGTTAAGGTTAAGGGTTTGGTTAGGGTAAGGTTAGCATTAAGGTTAAGGGAAGGTTAGGGTTAAAGTTAGGTTAAGGCAAAGTTAAGGTTAAGGTAAGGTTAAGGTTAAGGTTACAGGTTTAGTCAGCTTAAGGTTAAGATTAAGGGTTTTCTCAAGGTTAGGTTTAGGTTATGGTTAAGGTTAAGGGTAGGTTAAGGGTAAAGTTACGGTTAACATTTTGGTCAAGGTTAGGGTTAGGTTATAGTTAAGGTTAAGGTTAAGGTTACGGTTAGGGTAAAGGTTTAGGTTAAGGTTAAGGGTTTGGTTAAGGTTAAGGTTAAGATTAAGGTTAAGAGGGTAAGGTTAAGGTTAATGGTTAAGCTTAAGGTTAAGTTTAGGATTAAGGTTAGGGGAAGGTTAGGGTTAAGGTTAAGTTTAAGGTTAAGGTTCAGGGTTTGGTAAACGTTTGGTTTAGGTTATAGTTAAGGTTAAGGTTATGATTTTACTCAGTTTAAGGTTAAGGTTAAGGTTTAAGGTTAAGGACAAGGTTAAGGTTAAGGTTAAGGTTAAGGTTTAGGGGTAAGGTCAAGGTTAATGATATGGGTCTTAACCTTAACCTTCACTATAACCCAGCCTTAACTTTAACCTTAACCTGAACCTAAAACTTAACCTTACCTTTAACTATAACCTAACCTAACCTTAACCTACACTATAACCTAACCCTAACCTTTACCAAACCCTTAACCTTAACCTTAAGCTTAACTTTAACCTTAACCTAACCTTAACCTTAACCTTCCCATAAACATAACCTTAACCTTAACCTTAGCCTTAACCTAACCTTAACTTTATCCTTAACCTTAACCTAACCTTAAACTTAACTATAACGTAACCCTACCTTTACCCTAACCATAGCATTAACTATAACCTAACCGTAACCTTAAGCTTAGCCTTAACCTAACCTTAACCTTGACCTTGACCTTGACCTTAACCTTAACTTTAACTATAACCTAACCTAACCTTGACCTTAAATATAACCTAACCCTAACCTTGACCAAACCCTTAACCTTAACCTTAACCTTAACTTTAACATTAACCTTAACATTAACCTAAACTTAACCTTGACCTTAACCTTCACATAACCATAACCTTAACCTTAACCTTCACCTTAACCTTAACCTTGACTTTACCCTTAACCTAACCTGAACCCCTTAACCTTGACCTTAGCCTTCCAATAACCATAACCTTAACCTCGAATTTTCCCTTAACCTAACCTTAAACTTAACCATACCCTAACCCTAACCTTGACCAAACCTTAACCTTAACCTTAACCTTAACATTCCCCTAACCTTAACTCTAACCTTAACCTTAACCTTAACCTTCCCCTAACCATAACCTTAACCTTAACCTTCCCATAAGCATAACCTTAACCTTAACCCAACCTTAACCTTAACTTTACCCTTAACCTTACCTTAACCATAACTTTAACCTAACCTTGATCTCAACCTTACCCTTAACCTTACCTTAACCTTAACCTTCTCCTAACCTTAACGTTGGCTTTACCCTTAACGTAACCTTAACCATAACCTTATCTTTACCCTTAACCTTAACCTTAACCTTAACCTTAACCATAACCTTAACCTTAACATTAACCTCAACCTTAACTTTACTATAACCTTATCATTCACCTTAATATTAAGCTTAACCTCGACTTTACCCTTAACTTAACCTTAACCTAACCTTAACCTTAACTTAACCTTAACCTTAACCTTACCCCCTTAACTTTCACCTTAACCTAAACCTTGACTTTACCTTAACCTAACCTTAACCCCTTAACCATAAGCTTAAATTTACCCTTAGCCTTAACATTAATCTTAACCTTAACCAAACCCTTAACATTAACCTTAACTTAACCTTAACCTTAACCTTAACGTAACCTTAACGTTGACCTTAACTATAGCCTTCCTCTAACCTTAACTTTAACCTTAACCTTAACTTTAAGCTAACCCTAACCTTGACCAAACCTTACCCTTAAGGTCAAGGTTAAGGTTAAGGTTAACGTTAGGTAAAGGTTCAGGTTAAGGTTATGGTTAGGGTTAAGGTTAACCTTGACTTCACCCTTAACCTAAACTTAACCTTAACTATAACCTAACCCTAACCTTGACCTTAACTTTACCCTAAACCTTGACCTTAACCTTAACCTTAACCTTGGCCATGACCTTAACCTAACCTTAACCTTAACCTTAATCTTAACCTTGTCTTACCCTTAACCTTAACCTTCCCAAACCCTTAACCTTAACCTTAATCTTAATCTGACTAAACCAGTAACCTTAACCTTAACCTAACCTTAACCTTATCTTAACGTTAACCTTAACCTTAACTTTTGTTAGGTAAAGTCAAGGTTAAGGTTAAGGTTAGGTTATTGTTGTGGAGGTAAATCCCCTCTGTGAATAGAGGTGATCCCTACTAGCCCAGACCGGGTCTAGCAACAATCGTTCACGCTATAGTGCAGGTTCATAATTGCAAATAAAACAACTAGCGATGAAGGCTTACCTGGAATCCAACGCTATCGCTTGTAGAGAAAGTAGTGCTCTCATTCCTTAGCTCCGACAGATCACAATCCTCATGATCTCTGTGATTGGACACCTGCACATGCAAGAAAAAAAACAAACGCAAGCATGAAATTCAGTATATGCAACTATATGTCATTCATAGAAGACATAACTCATCATCATAATCAACAACAAGAGTGGAACCATAACCAATAGTCGCTTATCATTAATCAATCAAAGAAGAATACAACCATAGCTCTGACGCTGAATTCTCCTTAGGAGGGTCGCCAGCGGAACACATCTCGAAAAATCCTGTCGGGGATAGGATAAACCTCTCTCTTCAGATGTCTCGACAATGATCTCCTTGCTTGGATTTTTCCTTAAGGGAACGAATCAAGGCTCTTGCAACATAAGGCTATGATGGCTCTTGGGAACTTGGAGACTAGCTATTCAGCCGTTCATCCCCTTCATCAATGGAAGATGGCTATATTTATAGAGGAGAGGAGGAGGTTGGGATCCCTACAATAGTGGAAGGGAGGCCTTATCCCTTGGGAGGTTCCCCATAAGGTGGAAACAAGAGGCCAAAGGAGGAAGGTCATGGTTATTCAGTCAAAACCACTCCTGATGACTCATCCACGAAGTTGTTGTAATCGAAACTTCGCCTCTTTTTTTAAAAAACTTTCCAAAATCACATTGGCACTGGTGTTTAACTGGGATAGAGCGCCAATTGGCACAGGCTCAGTGTTAATTTTTCTCATTGGCGTGAGTACATAACGGGCTACCAGTGCCAAGGAAAAAACATGTGTTTTTAGGGGTCTGCTCAGGAAATGATCAACAGAAGAAATGTTGTCCTCATGGAAAGGGATGAAATGATGGTATTTTCAAGGCATGACACTGCTTATTGGTCACAGAAATGACCCTCCAATGGGTGATATGGGGATTGCAGGGACGGTTCTAGCAACAATCGTTCACGCTATAGTGCAGGTTCCTAATTTCAAATAAACCAACTAGCGATGAAGGCTTACCTGGAATCCAACGTTGTCGCTTGTAGAGAAAGTAGTGCTCCTATTCCTTAGCTCCAGCAGATCACAATCCTCACGATCTTCGTGATCGGACACCTACACACGCAAGAAACAAAAAAAATGCAAGCGTAAAATCCAGTATATGCAACTATATGTCAGTCAGAGAAGACATAACTCATCATAATTAACAACAAGAGTGGGACCATAACCAATAGTCGCTTATCATTAATCAATCAAAGAAGAATACAACCATAGCTCTGACACTGAATTCTCCTTCGGAGGGTCGCCAGCGGAACACGTCTCGAAAAATCCTATCGGGGATAGGACAAACCTCTCTCTTTGGATGTCTCGAAAATGATCTCCTTGCTTGGATTTGGCCTTAAGGGAATGAATCAAGGCTCTTGCAGCATAAGGCTCTGATGGCTCTTGGGAACTTGGAGACTAGCTATTCAGCCATTTAGCCCCTTCATCAATGGAAGATGGCTATATTTATAGAGGAGAGGAGGAGGTTGGGATCCCTACAATAGTGGAAGGGACGCCTTTTACCTTGGGAGGTTCCCCATAAGGTGGAAACAAGAGGCCAAAGGAGGAAGGCCGTGGTTATTCAGTCGAAGCCACTCCTGATGACTCATCCACGAAGTTTTTGTAATCAAAACTTCACCTCTTTTTTTAAAAAAAATTCCAAATGTAGATTGGTGCGGGTGCTTAACTGGGGCAGAGCACCAATTGGCACGGGATCAGTGTTAATTTTCCTCATTGGCGTGAGTACATAATGGTCTACCAGTGCCAAGGAAAAAACATGTGTTTTTAGGGGTCTGCTCAGGAAATGATCAACAGAATAAATGTTGTCCTCATGAAAAGGGATGCAATGATGGTATTTTAAAAGCATGACACTGCTTATTGGTCACATAAACAACCCTCCAATTGGCGATATGGAGATTGCAGGGACGGTGAAAAGTTACTGTGTAACAGATGCCCCCTAAAGGATGAGGCCCGAAAGAGAGAGAGGGGTGAAATGCTTTACGAGAACGTGTCCAACTGAAAACACCACCGTCGGAAAACCTGCGTAGAGAAATACAACTGATATCTCAGATACATGATATATATGTGGTATGGGCGCAGCCATCCGTAACAGAGTATACAATAATCCAGATCCAAGGTATGGACGTAGCCATCCAGTGAGGATCGATAAATAGACTCAGGTATGGTCGCAACCATCCAATCAATGAGTCATGTAACTAATCATAATAATCCACAAAATCGCAGCCTGGATTCTAAACAGATGAAATCCAGGGTCTTGCACTCCATCTCGACCTGAACAAAGTACAAGTTCATGCATGCGAATATGTGAGCTGAAGTCGAACATGCAAGAACATCGCCTGATTACCATCCAATGATGAAAGTTGTTAACAGACGCGAGAGGTACCACCATTAATGCCAATGGTCCTCAAGGTACTACAGGTAAAATCTACAGCATGTGAACAATGAGCTGAAGTTGAACACCCACAGAATCACTCAATTGCAGGCCAATGATGAAAACCTCACGTCAAATGCGAAGAACCTGCCATTGAGGAATGCAGGCTCCAAGGTACTGGAAGGGAGTCTCTAGATTTGCTTCCTGGATAATGAGCTGAATTCAACAGGAAGTGACCTTGATCGAAGGTGGGCCATAGTGTTTCCCACATCATCAACACAAGACAGAGGAACATAATGTCTTTGTGAATCAAGATCAGATGAGAATCAGAGGAAGGTTGGTACTTGCAGAGGTCAACTTCTCTTGAACATATTGGCGGCACGATAGTGGATTTGGAAGTATTTGACATCAAAATATCATAGGTCATGGTGACGAGGCAAAGAGCAGATGAGGGGTCAAAAAGGATCACCCAAACCCATGGATGCAAGTGAAAAAACGAGATGAGATATCCCCAACCCGACACGAATGCAGAAAAGTGCCATGTTCAAGAGCAACATACTGCCGACACGACAATGATTCTGGTTCCATTTTCCCCACCATTTTTGGCGAGTACCTCTTTATTTTTACACAATCTTGAAGAGGATACCATATGCTTGTCATATAAGCCCGTCCTTCGGACGAATCCAACCTAGTACATTTAACGAGCCCTAGGAAGGAGGAACTCGGATAACGTCATTATGACTGAACCCAATTTCATCGGGGCTTAACGAGTCTGACAAAGGAAGAACTCGGCGTCTTTTCATGTTTAGAGAGTTTGAAAAGATAGCGGAAAAGTAAACTCCAATGGTCTCTTTTCATAAATAGTTTCTCAGACCCAAAAAGGTAGAAAACTTTTTCTGAGAAAACCTCCTAGTCGCAATAGGCTAAGGTATTCCTTTTTCGTAAATAATCTATCCCAGCCCAAGAAAGGGGTAAACGTATACTGGGTAAATGTCGTTTCGCAACCACTTTAACGAGATCAAAATGACAAGGGGCTCAACAATCTTTTCATATTTAGAGAGTCATAAAAGAGCTGAAAGATGACTCCTCCTGGAGGAACGAGTGGTATAAAGGGTAGCAACTGGTTCCGATATTGGTGGAACTACTCAAAACATGATAAAAGTCAAGAGGCTAGATAACAAGACCACTCATCACAGCGGTTCCTCAGGAACGGGTAAAATGATCAAGTGAAGGCATATGATTGACCAAGTAGATAGTGACGATGGAGTGAGAAAACCAAGGCTCATCTAGAAAAATGGGCTGATAAAATGGAAATCACAAGAGGTGAAAATGGGAATGGTTTCATTTTTACACAAGCTTGAAATCAAAAACTCTGCTTGAAGCTGGTTTCATTTTTACACAAGCTTGAAACAAAGATAAACTATGCTTGAAACCGGTTTCATTTTTACACAAGCTTGAAATGGAAACAAACTATGCTTGAAAAATTTAAGCATGCCCCTAGCATGGTGACTTAATTCGAGGTACATGCCCCCCAAGCTTCAGTCCATATGAAAGGCAGATGGAGTGAAGGTTCAAGTTACGAGATCATGAGAAAGACTCGACTGGGATTTTACGAGATCTCATCAAATACTTGAATTGAACAGGAAAGTGTTTCATTGTTTTAACGAGGTTGACACATTAAAAGAACTATCCTCAAGAAACCTTGTTTCATGGTTTAAGGAGCTTGGCACAAGAAAACGAACTCTGCTCCGACGACCTGCTTGTTTCATTTTTTAAGGAGCTTGACACAAGAAAATGAACTATGCTCCAACAACCTTGTTTCATTTTTTAACGAGCTTGAAGTAAGGAAACAAACTCTGCTCTGACCAGCTTGTTTAATTTTTTAAGGAGCTTGACACAAGAAAACAAATTGTGCTCCGACGACCTTGTTTCATTTTTAAAGGAGCTTGACACAAGAAAAGAACTCTGCTCCGACGACCTGCTTGTTTCATTTTTTAAGGAGCTTGACACAAGAAAATGAACTATGCTCCGACAACCTCATCATAATGAACAAGAAGTCATCGCTTCCAAGAGTTCCACTCCTAATGGAAGGAAAACATCTTAGAAGTCAGGACCCAATGCCCCCAGCACCTGATGCACAACGACATCGTCACTGAGTACATGCATGGGGTAGGTAGCCACATAGTTGACCTGCGGTGGGGCAGATACAACGGGTGGATAAAAACCAGGAAGGGATGATGGCGGGCCAACTACCATATCAGGACTAAAGAACGAAAGCTGATCAATGGTCACAATCTGTCCTTCATGTGGAAAACAGACCACACGGAAAAGGGATGAGACAAGCGCTCCCATGGCATAGGTGTAATCACGCCCCAAGAGCATATTGAAATCCAAGGGTCCTGGAACAACCATCACATCCATATGGATGGTTTTACCTCCCAAAGTAACAGGTAACCTTGGAAGGATCCCTAACGGTTGACTAGTTCTTCTGTTAAACGCCAACAGATTTTGCGTAATAGGCACAAGCGGAAGCGAACCAAAATATTTCCAAGTAGTTGAGGATAAAATACTAACATACGCTCTTTCCTCTATAATGGTGTTGAGTATGACCAGACCAAAGGCCTGTACTGTTATCTCAAAAGGAACATAAGACGGAAGGCGGTATCCCGCAAATCGATTCTAATCAAAAGAAGCGACCAAACTACTTGGAGGGGCTACCATCGAACCAAGATGGTCTTCCCCTGGTGTTACGGAAGAAGAAGGAGCATCCTCCATGATCTCCATCATAGATTCGGGAGGGGTATCCTCTGGTACCTCCATCACGGGAGGTGGAGGAGCAACTTCTTGAGGTATAGGGACAAGAGAATATTTCCCCAAGTCCAAGGAATCTGAAGAAACAAGAAGAAATTGAGGGATATGAGATCCACTCTCAACGGAAAATACCTAGTGTACCGCAGACAGGGCCAGCTCAACTGATCCGATGACCAATGGTTGGTCAGGGATGGATTCCTAAATTTGAATTTCCGGGGGAGTGGGACCAATTAAGGATGACTCTTGACTGATCGTAGGATCAGCCGGTGGGGGACTTAAAGAAAGCTGTTTGTAACCAGCCGGAAGGCACGGTGTAGAAATAGTTGAGTTGTCCAAAAATCTCTTGGCTTCATCCATATATGGACAAAGGTGAATGGCATGGTGCCCTTCACACAACTTACAATGATTGGTAATCTTACCCTGCTTCTTAGGAGCCTTACAAGCACTAGCTGAAGACATGCCCCTAACCTGACTCCTGAAAGCCAAAGGCAACGACGGAAGACCATTGGACCATACTTAGAGCACCTTGGAAATTCTGGGGAAATCTCGAAGAAGATGGTTTCCCTGGCACAACATGCAGGGGAACTTGACTTTCCGCGAAGGGTTGGAAGGTTTATCAAGAGGAGACTTCTTAGGCGCAATAGTCGTAGAGCTAGCCTCTCCTTTATCTAACTTCTTCTTTTTTTTCTTCTTCTTCTTCTTCTTAGCCACCTGGTTACTCAAATCCAGACTTTCACCAGATGAAGTAGAAGACGAGGAATGAACGGCGAAGAAGGAGAGTTCACAGCAGAATCCAACACGATGTTGTTCGGCGGAGGAGCGATTGAATAGCATGATTGGAGACATTCGGGACCATAGAGGTTGAAAACAACCAAACATGCAACCCAATAGTTAACCCAAGAAGGGATAAAATTGCCATGTAAGGAGCGCCGACATTTCCAAAAGGAGTAAAATGACTAGGATTCCCATCGGAGGGGATTCCTTGGTTGGTGAACTCCGGAAAAGTTGCCATAGGAGACAACCCAAAACAACACCCTAAGGAAACTAACTTTAACCAGGAATATTGTGTGGGTAGTTAATTTTTAAAACATTGAAACAAAACTCTACCGTTTCATCTTTTAAGAGTCAAGAAACGAGTAAAAGGCGACTCTATCACTTTCAAATTGGAAACAAGCGTGAAAGGACAAGCGCTTGATGATCTTTTCAAATTTAATGAGTCGGAAAAGATCGAAATGACTACTCTGGTAATCTAGGCAGATGGGTGTACTAGATATCCGTGAACTGCCATATACACCTTGGTTAAAAAATGAAGGAGAAATCAAACAAGGACTTGACGTACGTGCAGGTAATCTCCCTGAATGCTATGTCCAGTGTATCATGGGTATAAGGCAACAGACTCGGCTTCCTATGGATAAAGGATAGCAACCTAGTGGGGTATCCCTTTATATACGCGACGGTACGGAGAGCACAAGTTTGTACTAGTGCTATCTAAAGCCAGATGGCGAACGACAACTACTAGGTTTTAAGACGCCGAAACACGTCTCTAGCCTAGACCACTAAAATGTGAGCATTAAGTTTCAATGATAACTTAAGGTAAATTGAATAAATTTTAGAGTTGATCTTCAATTATGTTTCAATTTCAAGGCCCTACCGCATGTCATCTGACAATCTCCTATATGCAACTATATGAGAAAATAAATCTTTCAATTCGATGAATGCTATCTAGTGAAGGGAAGAGTTTCAAACAATGATGCAACAAACAACAACACTGCAAACGAAATTTTTTCCAAACTAGATGACTTTCACTATCCAAAGTAATTTCAAACATTCAACGATGCAAATAATGCAATGTAATCTATGCAAAATCCTCTTTTTTTTCAAAAACTATCCAATTGTAATCTATGCACAATTTCTTTTTTCTTTTCAAATGATAATAATTCACTCAATGCATTTTTCGATGAAATGAAAATCTACTTAATGCATGATTTTAATGAAAGAGAATGCACTCAAAAGCAATTCTAACTTTATGATCCATTAAACAATGTAATCTAAGTTCAATGATGGATCTCAAAAATACTTTTCAATGCAATGTGATCTACTGCATTTTAAAAAAAAAACACTTTGAGATGAAAAATAAATAAACGCAAATCCTCTTAATGAAGGATGAATGCAAAAGAGATTTAAACAAACACTAAGAATGCAATCGTTGTTTCAAACACTTTGTAACGAAATCCCTCAAAAGGCGACAAGACATATGAAAGTCCAAACAAAAGAGGACTTCCAAAGCATGAGATCAAAACAAGGAATTCATTCCCTTTTACATCAAGCAATCATGGAGAGAAGACATTTCAAACAATGAGCAATGTGATATATGCTCATATAGAGAAAAGACTGGAAGGGAAAGACACACTGGTGAAGGATTCAGGGAAAAAGTCTTAATTTTTGCACACCCTGAAATTGGCCCGACTTTGTCATTGACAACTAGCACCAACTGGCACTCCTTTCTCACTGACAACTAGTGCCAATGCCCAATTGGCGCGGGTTGCTAACCGACAACAAGCGCCAACACCTGAAAATGAAAAAATAAAGAATTTCTCCCAACCAAGACTAGACTCACCACTTCAAGCAAAATCTAAAACAAACCCAGAAGCAAAGTACTAACCAAAATAAACTTCTGAACAAGGGTAAACCCTAGCACCTACAGGAGATGGCGTGACTATCTGGCTATAATCCGCGCCAGACAAGGGATGGCACGAGTGATGAACTGGCAACCCGCGCCAATTGGCGCGACTGTCAGGGTGGAAACCGCGCCAATCAAGGCAACCATGAAAGGATGAAAACTCAGAAAAACAGAGGTCAGATCTGATCCTCTGGGGCTGAACCCAAAAGCCAAACACTTAGAAAAGAGCCAGCCAAAAGAGTTGATCAAGCAAGAAAAGTCAAGAATCGACTGAAAGACAAGACAATACTCCAAGTGTTCAGTTCATAAACTAACCTAGAGATTGATTGAAGCAGCTTTGATCTACTTCGCTAATTCAGAGCAATAGCATTTCGAAGGCTATCTGGCTAACTTCAGGCTCCGTTTTTAGCTTACAAATCAGAACAAAAACAAGCTAGATGATCTCTAGCAGATTCGCCAATTTGTTGTGGAGGTAAATCCCCTCTGCGGACAGAGGCGATCCCTACTAGCCCAGACCGGGTCTAGCAACAATCGTTCATGCTATAGTGCAGGTTCCTAATTGCAAATAAACCAACTAGCGATGAAGGCTTACCTGGAATCCAACGCTGTCGCTTGTAGAGAAAGTAGCGTTCCCGTTCCTTAGCTCTGGCAGATCACAATCCTCACGATATCCGTGATCGGACACCTGCACATGTAAGAAACAAAACAAACGCAAGCGTAAAATCTAGTATATGCAACTATATGTCAGTCAGAGAAGACATAACTCATCATCATAATCAACAACAAGAGTGGAACCATAACCAATAGTCGCTTATCATTAATCAATCAAAGAAGAATACAACCATAGCTCTGACGCTGAATTCTCCTTCGGAGGGTCGCCAGCGGAACACGTCTCGAAAAATCCTGTCGGGGATAGGACAAACCTCTCTCTTTGGATGTCTCGAAAATGATATCCTTGCTTGGATTTGGCCTTAAGGGAATGAATCAAGGCTCTTGCAGCATAAGGCTCTGATGGCTCTTGGGAACTTGGAGACTAGCTATTCCGCCATTCAACCCCTTCATCAATGGAAGATGGCTATACTTATAGAGGAGAGGAGGAGGTTGGGATCCCTACAATAGTGGAAGGGAGGCCTTATCCCTTGGGAGGTTCCCCATAAGGTGGAAACAAGAGGCCAAAGGAGGAAGGCCATGGTTATTCAGTTGAAACCACTTCTGATGACTCATCCACGAAGTTGTTGTAATCGAAACATCACCTCTTTTTTTTTTTTAATTTCCAAAAGAAGATTGGCACGGGTGCTTAACTGGGACAGAGCGCCAATTGGTGCAAGCTCAGTGTTAATTTTCCTCATTGACGCAAGTACATAATGGGCTACCAGCGCCAAGGAAAAAACATGTGTTTTTAGGGGTCTGCTCAGGAAATGATCAACAGAAGAAATGTTGTCCTCATGGAAAGGGATGCAATGATGGTATTTGCAAGGCATGACACTGCTTATTGGTCATACAAACGACCCTCCAATGGGCGATATGGGGATTGTAGGGATAGTGACAAATTACTGTCTAACAGTTATATTTAAGGTCAAGGTTAAGGTTAGGTTAAGGTTAAGGTTATGTGTTTAGTCAGGTTAAGGTTAAGGTTAAGGGTAAAGTCAAGGTTAAGGTTAGGTTAACGTAACCCTTAACCTTAACCATAACCCTAACCTTAACCATAACCTTTACCTTAATGTAACCTTAACCTCACTAAACCTGTAACTTGAACCTTAAATTAACCTTAACCTTGAATTTACCCTTAACCCAACGTTAAAAATAACCTTTGCCTTAACGTAACCTTAACCCTACCCTTCCCTTACCCTTACCCTTACCCTTAACCTTTACCTTAACCTCGACTTTACCCTTAACCTAACCTTAACGTTAACCTTAACCCTTAACCTTAAGGGTAAGGTTAAGGTTAAGGTTAGGTTAAGGTTATGGGTTTAGTGAGGTTAAGGTTAAGGTTACAGGTTTAGTCAGGTTAAGGCAAGCTTAAGGTTAAAGGTTTAGTCAGGTTAAGGTTAAGGTTAAGGTTAAGAGTAGGGTAAGTTTAAGGTTAAGGCTAGGTTATAGAGAAGGTTAAGGTTAAGATAAGGTTAAGGGTAAGGTTAAGTTTATGGTTAAGTTATAGTTAACATTATGGTTAGGGTAAGGTTAGGGTTAGGTTATAGTTAAGGTTAAGGTTAAGGTTAAGGTTAAGCTTGACCTTAACCTTAACTTTAACTTTACCCTAACCTTAATGGTTTAATCAAGTTAAGGTTGGTCAGGTTAAGGTTAAGGTTAAGGTTAGGTTAAGGGTAAAGTCAAGGTTAAGGCTAGGTTAAGGTTAAGGTTAGGTTAAGGGTAAAGTCAAGGTTAAGGTTAAGGTTATGGTTAAGGTAAAAATTACGGTTAGATTAAGGGTAAATTTAAGGTTATGGTTAAAGTTAAGGTTAGGTTAAGGTTAAGGTTAAGGGTAAGATAAGGATAAGGTTAAGGTTAAGGTTAATGTTATGTTAAGCTCAATGTCAATGTTAAGGTTAAGGTCAATCTTAAGGGTAAATTTGAGGTCAATGTTAGGGTTAGGTTATAGTTAAGGTTAAGGTTAGGTTAACAGTAAAGTCAAGGATAAGGTTAAGGTGAAGGTTAAGGGTAAGGTTAAGTTTTAAGGTTACGGTTTTGTTAAGTTAAGGTTAAGTTGAAGGTTAAGGGTGAGGTTAAGGTCAAGGTCAAGGTAAAGGTGAAGTTGGGTTAAGGGTAAGGTTATAGTTAGTTTAAGGTTAAGGTTAACCTTAGGTTAAGGTTACAGGTATAGTCAGGTTAAGGTTAAGGTTATGGGTTTAGTTAGGTTAAGGTTAAGGTTAAGTGTTTGTTCAAGGTTAGGGTTATGGTTAAGCTTAAGGTAAAGGTTATGTTAGGTTAAGGTAAGGTTAAGGTTACGGGTTTAGTCAGATTAAGGTTAAGAAAAGGTTAAGGGTAAGGTTAAGGTTAGGGTTAGGTTATATTTAAGGCTGTGGTTAGGGTAAGGTTAGGGTTAGGTTATAGTTAAGGTCAAGGTCAAGGTTAAGGTTATGTTAGGTTAAGGTTAAGGTTATGGTTAGGTTAAGAGTAAATTCAAGGTTAAGGTTAGGTTAAGGTTAAGGTTAAGGTTAGGTTAAGGCTATGGGTTTAGTCAAGTTAAGGTTAAGGGTAAGGTTAAGTTTAAGGTTAAGAGTTTGGTCAAGGTTAGGGTTAGGTTAATTGTAAAGTTAACGTTAAGGTTAGGTTAAGGTTACGGTTATGGTTAAGGTTAGGTTAAGTTTAGGTTAAGCTTAAGGTTAAGGTTCAGGTTAGGTTATGGTCAAGGTCAAGGTTTAGGTTAATGTTAAGGTCAAGGATAAGGCTAAATTTAAGGTCTAGGTTATGATTAGGTTAAGATAAAGGTTAAGTAAAGGTTAAGGTTAAGATAAGGTTAAGGGTACAGGTTTAGTAAGGTTAAAGTTAAGGTTAAGGTTAAGGTTAGGTTAACGGTAAAGTCAAGGTTAAGGTTAGGTTAAGGGTAAGGTTAAGGTTAGGTTAAGGTTAAGGTCAATGGTTTGGGAAGGTTAAGGTTAAGGTTAAGATAAGGTTAAGGGTAAGGTTAAGGTTAAGGTAATGTTAAGATAAGGTTAAGGGTAAGGTTAAGGTTAAGGCTAGGTTAAGGTAAACATAAGGTTAAGATTGAGGTTAGGTTAAGGGTAAAGTTAAGGTTATGGTTATGGGAAGGTTAAGGTTAAGGTTAAGGCTACGTTAAGGGTAAAGTTACGATTAAGCTTAGGTTATGGTTAAGGTTAATGTGAAGGTTATGGGAAGGTTAAGGTTAAGATAAGGTTAAGGTTAAGGTTAAGGTTAGGTTAGGCTAAGGTTAAGGTTTGGTTAAAGGTTTGGTCAAGCTCAAGGTTAAGGTTAGGTTAAGGGTAAGGTAAAGGTTATGGGTAAAATTAATCTTAAGGTTAGGGTAAGGTTAAGGTTAAGGTTAGGTTAACGATAAGGTTAAGGTTAAGGTTAGGGGAAGGTTAACGTTAAGGTTGAAGTTAACATTAGGTTAAGGTTAATGTTAAGGGTTTTCTTAAAGTTAAGGTGAAGGGTAAAGTCAAGGTTAACTATAACCTTAACCCTAACCCTAACCTAACCATAACCTTAACTATAAAATAACCCTAATCCTAACCTTAACCAAACCCTTAACCTTAACATGACTATACCCAAACCTTAACCTTAACCTTAACTTTACCCTTAACCTAATCTTAACCTTAACCTTAACTTTACCCTTAACCTTAATCTTAACTTTAACCTTAAAATTAAGCTTAAGCTTAACCTTCCCCTTAACCTTAACCTTAACATTCCCATAACCATAACCTCAACATTCCCCTAACCTTAACCTTAACCTTAACCTAAACTTAACAAAACCCTTAACCTTAACGTTAACCATAAGTCACCCTTAACCTTAACTTTAACCTTAACCTTAACTACAACGTAACCCTAACCTTACCCTAACCATAACCTTAATTTTAACCTAACGCTAACCTTAACCTTACCCTTAACCTAACTTTAACCTTGAACTTCACCTTAACCTTAACCTTATCTTACCCTTAACCTAACCTTGACCTTAACCTTAACCTTATCTTAACCTTAACCTAACCTAATCTTAACCTTCAACCTAACCTTAACCATAACCTTAACCTTAGTCTTAACCTTAACTTTACCCTTAACCTAACCTTAAAGTTAACTTAACCTAACCTTAACCTTAACCAAACCCTTGACCTTGACTTTAACCTTAACTGTAACCTTAACCTTAGCTTGACTAAACTTGTAACCTTAACCTTAACCTTAACCTAACATTAACTATAACATAACCCTATCGTTAACCTTGAATTTACCCTTAACATAACCTAAACCTTGACCTAACCTTAACCTTAACCTAACCTAACCTTGACCTAACCTTAACCTTAACGTAACCTTAACCTTGACTTTACCCTAACCTTGACCTTGACTATAACCTAACCCTAACCTTGACCAAACCTTAACCTAACCTTAACCTTAACCTTAACCTAACCCTAACCTTGACTAAACCTTAACCTAATCTTAACCTTAACCTTAACCTCTACCTAACCTTAACCTTAACCTTCCCATAACCATAACCTTAACTTAACCTTGACCTTACCCTTAACCTTAACTATAACCTTAACCTTACCATTAACCTTATCTAGACCTTACCCAAACCTTAACCCTAACCTTACCCTTAACCTTACCATAACCTTAACCTTAACTTTACCCTTAACCTTGACTTTAACCTTAACCTCCCCCTAACTTTAACCCTAACGTTAACCTTAACCTTCCCCTAACCTTAACCCTAACCTTAACTATAACCTAACCCTAACTGCCTAGCCTCCCGCCCAGGTGGCGGCGGAGATCGGTCACTAGGAGGGCAGGGGGCTGCATGCAGCCTCCCCGCCCGCCTAGTGGCCGGCCTCTGCCGGCACCTAGGTGGGAGGCCGATTGGCGGCACCACCATGATCAAATTTTTTTTTTTTTTCTTTTTAATTTTTAATAATTTTTTTTTATTTTTAAATTTGATTTGACTTTTTTTTTTTTTTTTTTTTAAGTTTTCTTTTGTAATTTTTTTTTTTGATTTTTAATATTTTTTAATTCGTAACATTTTTTTATTTTTATTTTTTCTTTTTTGTTTTTAATTTTTTAATATTTTTGTTTTTAATTTTTTTTTTTTTTTAATTTTTTTTTTTAATTTGAAAAAATTAAAAATTATTATTTTTTAATTCAAATTTTTTATTTTAAATTTAATTTGTTTTGATTTTTTTTTTTTTAAATTTAATATTTTAGATTAATTATTTTTTAAAATTTTAAATTTATTTATTAAATTTATTAAATTTTAATTTAATTTATTATTTTTTTAATCTTTTAGTTTATTTAGTTTTTCATTTTTAAAATTTATAAATTGTTTCATTTTTAAAAAAAGCAGTAAATTTATAGATATTTGTTTTTTAATTATTTGCACGTGATTTTTTTGTTTTTTTTTGTTTTTTAATGATAGTTTTTTTTTTTTTAATTCTTTTATTTTAATTTTTTTTTTTTTTTTTGAATTTGTTTTTTTTGTTAATTTTAAAATTTGTATTTTTTTTTCTTATTATTATTATTTTTTTAATTTAATTTTTTCTTTTTTGTATTTTATTTTTTTTATCTAAATTTTAATTTTGTATTTTTAATTATTTTTAAATTTTCTATTTAAATTTTTTTTTTAATTATATATATATTTTTTTAATAACTTAGAAAAAAAAGTTTGATGTTTTTTTTTGTTAATTTTTTTGGTTATTTTTTGTTTGTTTCTTTAAATTATGTGTTTTTTTTTCAAATTTTGTCATTTCTTTTGATATAATTTTCGAATATTTTTGTTTTTTTTTCTTTTTTTAAATTTATTTTTGTTTAAATTATTTATTTTTACGAGTTAATTTTATTTTTTTTAATATTTTTATTGTTTATATATATATAGATATAAGTTTTGTGTTTTATTACCAACATGAAAATCACCACTCTAAAAAAATCACCACTCTACGTTTCCAAATTAGCATGAAAATCACCGCTCTAAAAAAAAGTTGATGCTGCATCAATACGTTTCAAAAATAGCATGAAAATCAATAACATTTTAAAACAAATATTCATACTTCATAAATGAAAATATTAGAGTGTCAAAAATGTGCACAAAAAAAAGGAGTGATTCTGCATCACCACTTTTCAAAATCAGGTGCTTTTTATGCTACCAAAAAAAAGTAGGTAACAGTGCGGTTACCTATTTTATTGGTAACAGTGTTTTACCCTTAACCTAACCTGAACCTTAACCTTAACCGAACCCTAACCTTGACCTTAACCTTAACTTTAACCTTAACCTAACCTTAACCAAACCCTTAAACTTAACCTTAACCTGACTAAACCCATAACCTTAACCATAGCCTTCACCTTAACCTAACATTAACCTTGAGTTTACCCTTAACCTAACCTTAACCTAAGCCTTAACCTAACCTTAACCTTAAACTTAACCTTAACCTTTTCTTAACCTTAACCTTACCTTAACCTTGACCTTAACGTAACCTTAACCTTAACCTTAACCTTAACATTATCTTAACCTTAACTTAACCTTAACCTTAACCTAACTATAACCTTACCCTTAACCTTAACCTTAACCTAACCTTAACCTTAACCTTAACCCTAATCTTAACCTTAAAGTTACCCTTAACCTAACCTTATCTTAACCTTAACCTAACCTTAACCTTGACTTTACCCTTAACGTAACCTTAACCTTAACCTTACAGGTAAGGGTTTTTTCATGGATAAGGTTAGGTTATAGTTAAGGTGAAGGTTAAGGTTATGGGAAGGTTAAGGTTAAGGTTAAGATTAAGTTAAGGTTAAGGTTAAGGTTTGGTCAAGGTTAGGTTAAGGGTACTATTAGGTTAAGGTTAAGGTAAAGGTATTTTAAGGTTAATGTTATGGGTTTGGTCAAGGTTAGGGTTACGTTAAGTTTAATGTTAAGGGTTTGATCAAGGTTAGGGTTAGGTTATAGTTAAGGTCAAGGTTAAGGTTAAGGGTAAGGTTATAGTTAGGTTAAGGTTAAGGTTAATGTTAGGTTAAGGTTAAGGATTTGGTCAAGGTTAGGGCTAGGTTATATTTAAGGTTAAGGTTAAGGTTAGGTTAAGTTAGGGTTAAGGTCAACGTGAAGGGTAAGGTTAAGGTTAGGTTAATTTTAAGTTAAGGTTAAGGTTAGGGTTAAGGTTATGGGAAGGTTAAGGTTAGAGTTAAGGTTAAGGTTAAGGGTTTGGTTAGGGTTAGGTTGTAATTAAGGGTAAGGTTAAGGTTACGGGTTTAGTCAAGTTAAGGTTAAGGTTAAGGTTAAGGTTAAGGTCAAGGTTAAGGTTACGTTAAGGGTAAATTCAAGGTTAAGGTTACGGTTAAGATTAAGCTTAAGGTTAAGTAAAGGTTAAGGTTAAGGTTAACGGTTATGTTAATGTCAAGGTTAAGGTTAGGGTTAAGGTTAAGGTTAGGTTAATGTTAAGGTCAAGGTAAGGTTAAGGTTAAGGTCAAGGTTAAGGTTAAATTTAAGGTTAAGGTTAGTTTAAGGTTAAGGTTAAGTTCAAGGTCAAGGTTAAACTTAACTCTACCCTTAACCTTAACTTAACCATAACCTTAACCTTGACCTTAACTATAACCTAACCCTATCCTTGAACAAACCCTTAACGTTACCCTTAACCTTCCCAAACGCTTAACCTTAACCTTAACCTTAACCTAACATTAACATTAACCTAACCTTAGCCTTAACCTTAACCTTAAACTTACATACAATTAACCTTCACCTTAACCTTAACCTTACCAAAACTTAACGTTAACTTTAAATTTACTCTTAACCTAACCTTAACCTTAACCTTAACTATAACCTAACCCTAACCTTAACCTTAACCATAACCTTATCTCTACCCTTAACCTTAACCTTAACCTAACCTTAACCTTAACCTTAACTTGACCTTATCTATAACCTAACCCAAACCTTGACCAAACCCTTACCCTTGACCTTAAACTTAACCTTCCCTTAACCATAACCTTAACCTTAACCTTATCTTACCTTTATCATAACCTTAACCTTAACTATAACCTAACCCTCACCTTATCCAAACCTTAACCTTAACCTTAACCTAACCGTAACTGTAACTTTAAATTTACCCTAACCTTAACTATAACCTAACCTTGACCTTGACCTTCACTATAACTTATTCCTAACCTTGACCAAACCCTTAACCTTAACCTTAACCTTAACATTAACCTTACCCCCTTAACCTAATCCTAACCTTGACCAAACCCTTAACCTTAACCTTAACCTAATATTAACCTTAACTTTAACTTTACCCTAACCTTTACCTTAACCTTAAATATAACCTATCCCTAACTTTGACCAAACCCTTAACCTTAACCTTGACCAAACCCATAACTTTAACCTTAATCGGACTAAACCCATAACCTTAACCTTAACCTTAGCCTTAACTATAACCTAACCATAACCTTGACCAATCCCTTAACCTTAACCTTAACCTTAACCTTAACCTAACCTTAAAATTGACCTTACCTATATGCTAACCCTAACCTTGACCCTAACCTTAACCTTAAATATAACCTTGAACTTACTCTTAACCTTCACCTTAACCTTGACCAAACCCTTAACCTTAAGCTTAACCTGACTAAACCTGTAATCGAAGGGTAAAGTTAAGGTTAAGGTTAGGGTTAAGGCTAAGGTTAAGGTTAGGTTAAGGTTAACCTTAACCTTGACCGTAACCTTATCATTAACCTTACCCTTAACCTTTACCTAACCTTCACCTTAACCTAACCTTGACCTTAAATACATCCTAACCTTAACCTAACCCTAACTTTAACCATAGACCTTTAGGTTAAGGGTAAGGTAAGGTTTCGGGCAAGGTTAAGGTTAAGGTTAGGGTTAGGTGTTATGAGTTTAGTCAGGTTAAGGCTAAGGTTAAGGGTTGGGTCAAGGTTAGGGGTAGGTTATAGATAAGGTCAAGGTTAAGGTTAGGTTATAGTGAAGGTTAATATTAAGATAAGGTTAAGGTTAAGGTTAAGGATAGGGTTAGGTTATAGTTAATGTTAAGGTTAGGTTAAGGGTAAAGTTAAGGTTAAGGTTAGGTTAAGGTTAGGTAAGGGTAAGGTTAAGGTTACGGGTTTAGTTAGGTTAAGGTTAAGGTTAAGGTTAGGTTAAGGGTAAAGTTAAGGTTAAGGTGAAGGTTAGGTCATAGTTAAGGTTAAGGTTATAATTAAGGTAAAGGTTAAGGTTATGTTATAGTTAAATTTAAGGTTAATTTCAAGCTTAAGGTTAAGTATAAGGTTACTGGTCTTAACCTTAGCCTTACTATACCCTTAACCCTAACATTAATGCCAACCTTAACCTTAACTATAACCTAAACCTAATTTTGACCGAACCCTTAACCTTAACCTTAACCTTAACCTGACTAAACTAGTAACCTTAACCTTAACCTTAACCTTACCCTTAACCTTGACCTTTAGCTAACCTTAGCCTTAACCTTACACCCTTAATCTCAACCTTAACCTTAACCTAACTAAACCCATAACCTTAACCTTACCCTTACCTAACCTTAACCTTAACCTAACCTTAAGGTAAGGTTAAGGTTAAGGTTAAGGTTAGGTTAAGGGCAAAGTAAAAGTTAAGGTTAGGTTAAGGGTACGGGTTTAGTCAGGTTAAGGTTAAGGTTAAGGGTTTGGTTAAGGTTAGGTTAAGGTTAAGGTTAAGGTCAAGGTTAGGGTTAGGTTAAGGTTAAGCTGAAGGTTAAGGGTAAGGTTAGGGTAAGGTTAGGGTTAAGCTTAGGGGAAGGTTAAGGTTAATGTTAGGTTAAGGTAAGGTTAAGTTTAAGGTAAGCTTAAAGTTAAGGTTAAGGTTATGGTCATGGGAATGTTCATGGCTTAATATTACCCTTAACCTTAACCTAACATTAACCCTAACCTTAACCTTGACCTTAACTATAACCTAACCCTAACCTTAACCTAACTTTAACCTTAACCTTACCCTAACCTTAACCATAACCATAACCTTAACCTTAACCTTAACCCCTTAACCATAACCTTAACCTTAACCTGACTATACCTGTAACATTAAACTTACCTTAACCTAAATTTAGCCTTAACTTTAACCTTAACCTAACTATAACCTTACCCTTAACCTTAACCTTGACAATAATTATAACCTAACCCTAACCTTGACCAAACCCTTAACATTAACCTTAACCTTAACCTTTACTTAACCTTAACAGTAACCTTAACTGTAACCTTAACCATACCTTAACCTAACCTAACCTTAACCTTTACCTTACCCTTAACCTTAAACTTAACCTTGACCTTAACTATAACCTAACCCTAACCTTGACCAAACCTTTAACCTTAACCTTAACCTTAACCTGAGTAAACCCGTAACCTTAACCTTAAGGTTAAGGTTAAAGTTATTGTTAGGGTTAAGGTTAGGGGAAGGTTAAAGTTAATGTTAAGGTTAAGTTTAGGGTTAAGGTTAGGGGAAGATTAAGGTTAAAGTCAAGGTTAAGGGTAAAGTTAAGGTTAATGTTAGGTTAAGGTTAGGTTAAGGTTAACGGTAAAGTTAGGGTAAGGCTATAGTTAAGGTTAAGATAAGGCTAAGGTTAAGGTTAAGGTTATGGTTAAGGTTAAGGTTAAGGTTATGTTAAGTTAAGGTTAAGGTTAAATTTTTGTAAAGGTTAGGGTTAGGTTATAGTTAAATTTAAGGTTAAGGTGAAGGTTAGGTTAAGGTTAAGATTAGGTTAAGGGTAAAGTTAATGTTATGGTTAGGGTAAGGTTAGGGTTAAGGTTAGGGGAAGGTCGAGGTTAAGGTTAGGTTAACGGTAAAGTCAAGGTAAAAGTTAAGGTTATGGTTATTGGAAGGTTAAGTTTAAGGTTAGGTTATACTTAAGGTTAAGGGTTTGGTCAAAGTTAGGGTTAGGTTACGGCTAAGGTTAAGGTTAGGTTAAGGGTAAAGTCAAGGTTAAGGTTATGGTTATGGGAATATTAAGGTTAAGGTTAAGGTAAAGGTAAGGTTATGGTTACGTTCAAGGTCAAGGTTAAGGGTTAGATAAGGTTAAGGTTAAGGTTAAGGTGAGGTTAAGGTCAAGTTTAAGGTTAGGTTAAGGTTAAGGGTAAAGTTAAGGTTAAGGTCAAGGTTAAGGTTATGGTTAAGGTTAAGGTTACGATTAGGGTAGGTTAGGGTAAGGTAAGGTTACGGTTAGGTCAAGGTTAAGTTAGGTTAAGTTAGGTTAAGGTAAGGTTAAGGTTAGGTTAGGTTATATTTAAATTTAAGGTTAAGGTTAGGTGAAGGGTAAAGTTAAGGTTATGGTTAGGTTAAGGTTAAGGTTAAGTTTAGGTTAAGGAAAGGTTAACGATTACAGGTCTAGTCAGGTTAAGGTTAAGGTTAAGGTTACGGGTTTAGTCAGGTTAAGGTTAAGGGGGTAAGGTTAACGTTAAGGTTAAGGGTGAGGTCAAGGTTAAGGTTAAGGTTATGGTAATGGGAAGGTTAAGGTTAAGGTTATGTTTAAGGTTAAGGTTAAGGGTTTGGTTAAGATTATGGTTAGGTTATAGCTAATGTTAAGGTTAATTTTAAGGTTAAGGTTAAGATAAGGTAAAGGGTAAGGCCCTTAACATTAACCTTAACCTTAAACTTAACCTTATCTTAACCTTAACCTAACGTTAACCTTAACGTTAACCATAACCAACCTTAACCTTAACCTTAACCTTAAACTTAACTATAACCTAACCCTAACCTTACCCTAACCTCACCCTTAACCTTATCCTTAACTATACCCTTAACCTAACCTTAACCTTAACCTTAACCTTAACCTTAACCTTGAATTTACCCTTAACGTAACCTTAAACTTAACCTTACCCTAACCTTATATTAACCTTAACCTAACCTTAACCTTAACCTTAACCTTTACCCTAACCTTAACTTAAGCTTAACCTTAACCTTAAATTTACCATTAACCTAACTTTAACCTTAAATTTAACTATAACCTAACCGTAACCATGACCAAACCTTAACCTTAACCTTGACCTTAACCTAACCTTCACCTTAACCTTGAATTTACCCTTAACCTTAACCTTAACCTTAAACAAACCCTTAACCTTAATCTTAACCTGACTAAACCCATAACCTTAACCTTAACCTTAACCTAACCTGAACCTTAACTTTACCCTTAACATAACCTTAACCTAACCTTAACCTTACCCTTAACCTAACCTTAACCTTAACGTTACCCTTAATGTTAACGTTAACCTAACCTTAAACTTAACATTAAGGTTAAGGTTAAGGTTAAGTTAAGGGTAAAGTCAATGTTAAGGCTAAGGTTAAGGTTAGGTTAATGGTAAAGTAAAGGTTAAGGTTAGGTTAGGGTTCAAGTTACGGATTTAGTCAGGTTAAGGTTAGGTTAAGGTTTAGGTTATGTTAAAGGGTAAAGTCAAGTTTAAGGTTAAGGTTAAGGTTAGGTTAATATTAAAGCTAAGGTTAAGGTTAAGGTTAAGGTTATGGTTATGGTTATGGGAATTTTAAGGTTAAGGTTAGGTTATAGTTATGTTCAAGGGTTTGGTCAAGGTTAGGGTTAGGGTAAGGTTAAGGTTAAGGTTAGGTTAAGGTTAATGTCAAGGTTAAGGTTATGGTAATGGGAAGGTTAACGTTAAGGTTAAGTTAAAGGTGAGGTTAAGGTTGAGGTCAAGGTTAAGGTTAAGTTAGGTTAAGGTTAAGGGTTTTTTCAAGGTTAGGGTTAGTTTATAGTTAAGCTCAAGGTTAAGGTTAGGTTAAGGTTAAGGTTAAGGTTATGGTTAAGCTTAGGTAAAGGTTAAGGTAAGGTTAAGGTTAGGTTAACCTTGACCTTGAACTTAACCTTAACCTTAACCTTACCCTTAACATAACCTAACCTTAACATTAACCTTAACCTTAACCTAACCTTAACCTTGACCTTAAGTATAACATAACCCTAACCTTGACCAAACCCTTAACCTTAACTATAACTTAACCCTAACCTTAACCAAACCCTTAACGTTAATCTTATCTTACCCTTAACCTTAACTTATCCTTAATGTTATAGTTAACATTGACCTTAACCTTGACCTAACCATAGCCTTAACTTACCTTAACCTAAATTAATGTTAACGTAAAGGTTAGGTTAAGGGTAAAGTGAAGGTTGAGAGTGAGTTTAAGGTTAAGGGTAAATTTGAGGTTAGGTTAAGGGTAAAGTTAATGTTAAGGTTAGGGTTAAGGTTAGGGTAAGGTTAAGGTTAAATTTAATGTTAAGGGTTTTGTCAAGGTTAGGGTTAGGTTATAGTTAAGATCAAGGTTAAGGTTAAAGGTTTGGTCAAGGTTAAGGTTAAGGGTAAGGTTAGGGTAAAGGTTCAGGTTATGGTTATGGTTATGGTTAAGGTTAAGGTTAATGTTAAGGTTAAGGGTAAAGTTAAGGTTAAGGTTAATTTTAGGTAAGGGTAAGGTGAAGGTTAAGGTTATTTTTAAGTTTAATGTTATGGTTAAGGTAAGGTTAAGGGCAAAGTTAAGGTTAAGGTTACAGGTTTAGCCAGGTTAAGGTTAAGGTTAAGGTTAAGGGTGAAGGTTAAGGGTAAGGTTAAGGCTAAGGTTACGAGTTTAGTCAGGTTAAGGTTAAGGTTAAGGGTTTCCTTACCCTTAACCTTAAATTTGCAATTAAATATAACCTAAGCCTAACCTTACCCTTTACCTTAACCTTAACCTTACCCTTAACCTAATCTTAACCTTAACCTTAACCTTACCCTTAACCTAATCTTAACCTTAACCTTAACCTTAACTTTAATGTGACTAAAATCATAACCTTAACCTTAGCCTTAATCATATCTTACCTTGACCTGAACTATAATGTTAACCTTAACCTAACCTAAAGCTGAACTTTACCCTTAACCTAATATTAACCTTTTAACCTAACCCTAACCTTGACTTTACCCTTAACTTAACTTAACCTTAACCTAACCCTAACCTTAAACTTGACCAAACCCTTAACCTTTACCCTAAACTTACCCTTAACCTTAACTATAACCTAACCCTAACCTTAACCTTACCCTTAACATTAACCTTAATTTTAACCCTAACCTTAACCTAACCTTAACCTTAACCTTAACTTAACCTTAACCTAACCTTAACCTTAACCTGAACCTAATCTTAACCTGAACCTTAAACTTAACCTAACCTTAACCTTAACCTTAACCTAACTAAACCCGTAACCTTAACCTTCACCTTTACCTAACCTTAGCCTTAACTATAACCTAACCCTAACCTTAACCAAACCCTTAACCTTAACCTTAACATTAACCTTCCCCTAGCCTTAACCTTAACCTTAACTATAACCTAACCCTAATCTTCACCAAACCCTTAACCTTAACCTTAACTTGACCTTAACTATAACCTAACCCTAGCCTTGACCAAACCCTTACACTTAACCTAGCCTTAACCTTGACTTTATCATTAACCTAGCCTTAACCTTAACTTTCCCCTAAACTTAACCCTAACCTTACCCTAACCATAACCTTAACTTTGACCTTAACCTAACCTTAACCTTAGTTTTAACCTTGACCTTAACCTTAAATTTAACTATAACCTAACCCTAACCCAAACCAAAACTTAACCTTAACTTAGCCTAACCTTAACCTTAACCTTAACCAAAACCTTAACCTTAACCTTAACCTTAACCTTAACCTTTTCTTAACCTTAACTATAACCTAACCCTAACCTTGACCAAAACTTAACCTTAACCTTAAATTTACCTTAACCTAACCTTAAACTTAACCTTAACCTTGAATTTACCCTTAACCTTAACCTAACCTTAACCTGACTAAACCTGTATCTTGAACCTTAACCTAACCTTAACCTAACCTTAATATTAACCTTTACATTAACCTTAGCTTACCCTTAACCATAACTTATCCTTAACCTTAACCCTACCCTTGACCAAACCCTTAACACTAACCTTAACCTTAACCTAACCTTAACCTTAACTAAACCCTTAACCTTCACCTTAACCTAACCTTAATCTAACCTTAACCTTAACCTTCCCAAACCCGTAACCTTAAACTAACCTTAAAATTATCCTAATCTTAACCTTAACTTTACCCTTAACCTTAACCTAACCTTAACCTTAACCTAACCTTAGCCTTAAATTTACTCTTAACCTTAACCTAACCCTAACCTTGACCAAACCCTTAACTTTAACCTTAACCGACTAAAGATTTGAATTTACCCTTACCCTTAACCTTACGAAACCTGTAACCTTAACTATAACCTAACCCTAACTTTGACCAAACCCTTAACATTAACATTAACCTTAACCTTTACCTAACCTTAACATTAAAATTAACGATAACCTTAACCTTAACCTATCTTAGTTAAGGTTAAGTTTAGGTTAGGGTTAAGGTTAAGGGGGTAAGGCTAAGGTTAAGGGTTTAGTGAGGTTAAGGTTAAGGGTTTGGTCAAGGTTAGGGTTAGGTTATAGTTAAGGTCAAGGTTAAGGTTAAGGGTAAGGTTATAGTTAGGTTAAGGTTAAGGTTAAGGTTAGGATAAGGTTAAGATAAAGTTATGGTGAAGGGCTTGGTCAGGGTTAGGGTTGGGTTATAGTTAAGGTTAAGGTTATGGTTAGGTTAAGTTAAGGTTAAGGTCAAGGTTAAGAGTAAGGTTAAGGTTAGGTTAAGTTTAAGATTAGGTTAATGGTATATTTAAGGCTAAGATTAGGTTAAGGGTAAAGTTAAGGTTAAGGTTATGGTTACGTTATATTTAAGGTTAAGGTTAAGGTTAAGATTATGGGTTTAGTAAGGTTAAGGTTAAGGTTAACGTTAAGGGTTTGGTCAAGGTTAGCATTAAGTTATAGTGAAGGTTAAGGTTAAGTTAAGGATAAATTCAAGGTTAAGGTTAGGTTAAGGTTAATATTAGGTTAAGGGTAAAGTTAAGGTTATGGTTAGGGTAAGGTTAAGGTTAGGTTAAGGGTAAAGTTAAGGTTAAGGTTATGGTTAAGGTTAGATTAAGGTTGAGGTCAAGGTTAGGGTGAAGGTTAGGTGAAGGTTAAGGTTAAGGTTTGACTTTACCCTTAACCTTATCTTAACCTTAACCTTAACCTTATCTTACCCTTAATCTTAACTTATCCTTAACCTTAACCATAACCTTAACCTTGAATTTACCCTTAACCTAACCTTAACCTTAACCTTAACCTAACCTTAACCTTAACCAAACTCTTAACTTTAACCTTAACCTTACACTTAACCTTCACCTTAACCTTGAATTTACCCTTAACCTAACCTTAACCTAACCTTAACTATAACCTAACCCTAACCTTGACCAAACCCTTAACCTTAACCTTAACCTAATCTAACCTTAAATTTACCCTTAACCTAACCTTAACTTGAACCTTAACCATATCTTTACCTTAACCTAACCTTAACCTTAACTAAAACCTTCCCCTAAGGTTAAGGTCAAGGTGAAGGTTAAGGTTAAGGTTAAGGTTAGGGTAAGGTTAGGGTAAATGTTAAGGTTAAGGTTATGTTAAGGGTAAATTTAAGGTTAAGGTTAAGATTAAGGTTAGGTTAAGGGTAAAGTCAAGGTTAAGGTTAGGTTAAGATTCAAGTTATTGGTTTAGTCAGGTTAAGGTTAGGTTAAGGTTAAGGTTAAGGTTAAGCTTAAGATAAGGTTTGGTTAAGCTTAACGTTAACCTTAACCTTATCTTAACCTTACCCTAAACTTAACCCTAACCTTACCCTTAACCTTAATTATAACCTAACCCATAACATTAAGGTCAAGGTCAAGGTTAAGGTTATGGGAAGGTTAAGGTTAAGGTTAAGCTTAAGTTCAAGGTCAAGGTTAGGTTAAGGGTAAGGTTAAGGTTAAGATTAGGTTAAGGTTACGGTTAAGGTTAAGATTAATGTTAATGTTAAGGGTTTGGTCGAGGAGGTTAGGGCTAGGGTTATGGTTAAGTTTAAGTTTAAGGTTAAGGTTAAGGTTAGGGTTAGGTTAAGGTTAAGATAAGGATAAGGTTAAGGTTAATGTTAGGTTATGGTTAAGGTTAAGGTTAAGGTTAAGGTTAAGGTTAGGGTTAGGTGAAGTTGAATATAGAGATAAGGTTAAGGTTAACATTGGGGTTAAGGTTAAGGTTAAGGTTAAGTTAAAGGTAAATTCAACGTGTAACCTTAACCTTAACCTTAGCCTTCACAATAACCTAACTCTAACCTTGACCAAACTATTAACCTTAACTATTGTTACACATCATTTTGTCACTGTCCCTGCAATCCCTCATCCATGATCCCATACATTGGAGGACTATTCCCGTGACCTGTGAACAGTAAAATGTCCTGAAAACACCTTGATGGCATCCTTCTGCATAAGGGAAAGAATTATCCTCACGAACATTTCCTTTGAAAACCCTAAAAACCCATGTTTTGGAATTGCCGCAGGTAGCTAGTTCATCCCTCGCGCCAATGGGGAAAATATACACTAGTGGGGGTGCCAGTTGGCACTCTGTCCCTGTGTTGTGCCCATGCCAAGCCTATTAAGGAATGTTTTTTAATAATAGAAGATAGAAGTTTGATTCTAACAACTTCAGAATGAATCATGAAAAAGAGGTTGGGCTATTTGGCTCTGGATCTCCTTGATTAGGAAGTGGTTTTCCACCTCTCATGAAACCTTCCTAAGAGATAAGACTCTCCCCCATGATTATAGGGATCCTAACCTCTCCTTATCCTTCTATAAAAGCCTGCCCTCTCCATTTTCTAGCTAGCTAAACCTTTGGGAAGGAAATTATAGATGAGTGACAATCAAGAGCAAAGCTAAGGAGAACCTTGTGTGAGAGAGAGAACTTTGTCAAATCCCTGACGAGCTTTGTGAGACACGTCTCGCTGGAATCATGTCGAAGGAAGATCACAACGCTAGAGCACTGGTTGTAATCGTTCTCTCGTATCTTAATATACATGACTCTGCTATTGGTTCCATGATTGTGTTTGTCCATTATATAATGCAATTTCATTCATTCCTCTCTGACTGATTGATAGTTATAAAGTGTGAAATATTACATTGCATGTTGTCTCTCTTCTTCGCATGTGTACATGTATCTGGATGTAGCAAGCTCACGGGTCATGACCTGTCTAGCTAGGAACAGAAGTGCCACCTTCTCTTCGACAACAACAGCGAAGGAATCACAGTAAGAAATCTATCGGGATTCTATCTTTTGTAACTAGGAATCAATAGCTTTCCATGTTTTGATTTTTGCTAGACCCACTCTAGGGCTAGTGGGATAGCCTCTATCCGCAGAGGGGATTTACCAAGGTCGGATCGTGACCATTGATCACCTTGTGGTCTTTGGTCCTAATATGGAAGCTAGTCCACCATCATCCAAGACAGATCTTTATCCGCCGGTTGTGTCATCCCTACTGCATGTCAATTATGTGGCTACCTGTCCTGTGCCCGTATTCAGTGATAGTGTTGTTTTACATCATGTGCTGGGGGCATTGGGTCCAGACTTCCAAGATGTTTTCCTTCCATCATATGGGAAACCCTTGGAAGCTATGAATTCTTATTCATTATGATGAGATTTGTTGGAGCATGGTTCATCTGCTTGTGTCAAGCCCCTTAAACCATGAAACAAGGTCTGTTGGAGCATGGTTTGTCTACTGGTGTCAAGCTCCCTAAAAATGAAACAACGTCATTCGGAGCACAGTTTGTTTTCTTGTGTCAAGCTCCTTAAAAAATGAAACAAGGTTGTTGGAGCATGGTTCATTTTCTTGTGTCAAGCTCCTTAAAAAATGAAACAAGCTCTCTCGAGGATAGTTCTTTTAATGTGTCAAACTCGTTAAAACAATGAAACATGTTCTCGTTCAATTCAAGTTTTGTTAGATCTTGTAAAATCTCAATGGAGTCTTTCTCTTGATCTCGTAATTTGAACCTTCACTCCAGCTACCTTTCATATGGACTGAAGCTTGGGGGGCATGTACCTCGAATTGAGTCACCATGCTAGGGGCATGATTAATTTTTAAAGCATAGTTTTTTTCCATTTCAAGCTTGTGTAAAAATGAAACTGGTTTCAAGCATAGTTTATCTTTGTTTCAAGCTTGTGTAAAAATGAAACCAATTTCAAGCATAGTTTATCTTTGTTTCAAACTTGTGTAAAAATGAAACCATTTCCATTTTACCTCTTGTGATTTCCATTTTATCAGCCTATTTTTTCCAGATGAGCCTTGGTTTTCTCACTCCATCGTCACTATCTGCTTGGCCGATCATATGCCTTCACTTGGTTGTTTCACCCATTCCTGAGGAACCTTTGCAATGAGTGGTATTGTTAGCCAACCTCTTGACCTTTACTTGTTCTGAGTAGTTCCGCCATTACTAGAACCACTAGCTACCCTTAATACCACTCATTCCTCTAGGAGGAGTCATCTTTCAGCTCTTTTCTGACTCTAAAAAATTGAAAAGATTGCCGAGACTCTTGTCGTTTTGAACTCGTTAAATGATTGCAAAACGATATCTACCCAGTATAAATTTAACCCTTTTTCGGGCTAGGATAGATTATTTATGAAAAATGAATACCCTAGCCTATCATGACTAAGAGGTTTCCTCAGACACATTTTTCTACCTTTTTGGATGTGAGGGACTATTTACGAAAAGGGACTACTGGAGTTTTCTTTTCCGCCTTCTTTTCAAACTCTTTAAATATGAAAATATGTCGAGTTATTCCTTTGTCAGAATCATTAAAAACTCATGACATTGGACTATGTCGTAATGACGTTATTCGAGTTCCTCCTTCCTAGGGCTCGTAAAATGTACTAGGTTGGATTTGTCCGAAGGAAAAAATTACATCGCAAGAATATGCCATCCCCTTCAAGCTTGTTTTCAAAAATAATTTAGTTACTCGGTAGAAATGGTGGGGGAAATGGAACCAATATTATAGTCGTGTCGGTAGTATGTCGCTCTTGAACATGGCGCTTGTCTGCATTCGTGTCAAGATGGGGACATCTCATCTCGTTATCTACTTGCCTTCATGGGTTTGGGTAATCTCTTTTGACTGCTCATCTGCTCTTTTCCACGTCACCATGACCTCAGATCCCTTGATGTGAAATACTGCCAAATCCAATGTCGTGCCACCGATATGTTCAAGAGAAGTTTTCCCTTGCAGTTTTCAATATCCCTCTGATTCTCTGTTGGTCTTGATTTACAAACATTATATCCCTCTATCTCGTGTTAAGGATGTGGGAAAAATTATGGCCCACATTCGATTAAGGTCACTTCCTATCGACTTCAGCTCATTATCCAGGAAGTTGGTCTAGAGACTCCCTTCAGGTACCTTGGAGCTTGCATGCCTCAATGGCAGGTTCTTCACATTCAACGCAAGGTTTTCATTATTGGCCTTCGATCGGATGATTTTGTGGGTGTTTGATGCCAGATCATTGTTCACATTCTATGGATTGTACCTCTTGTACCTTGAGAGCCATTGTCATTATTGGTGGTTTCTCTCGCGTATGTTAATAGTTTTCATCATTGGCTGGTAATCAGACGATGTTCTTGCATGTTCGAATTCAACTCACATATTTGCATGCTCGAACTTGTACTTTGTTCGGATCGAGATGGAGCGCAAGACCCTGGGTTTTGTCTAATGAAATCCAGGCTGCGTGTTCTTTTGTGGATTCTTATGACTTGTTACATGACTCTTTTGATTGGATGACTACAACCATACCTGAGTCTACTTGTTGATCCTTATTTTACTGGATGGCTACGTCCATACCTTGGATCCTAGTTTTTGTACACTTTATTATGGATGGATGCACCCATACCACATATCATGTATCAGAGATATCAGTTTTATTTGTATTTGCAAGTCTTATAACAACAGTGTTTTCAGTTGGATGCGTTATCATAAATAATTTCACCCCTCCCTATCTCTTGGAACTCATGCTTTAGGGGGCATCTGTTACACAAAATTTTGTCACCGTCCCTGCTGTTGTTAGCCCTAGAGACAACCTTGAGTTGTGAAAGACCAGTGCCTAGGACATCTTATACAACAAGGAGCATATGATATAATATGGGAAGTTATCAAAAAAAGGCTCTCATGCTATCTCTTGTAAATAGGAAGGCTAATTTGAATGGGACCAAAACTTTCAGAAGCTTGACACAGGGAAAGCAATACAGCAGAGGCAAGGTGTGAAACTTTAATACAAGTGTATCAGACAATTCAAAGGTAGCTTACTGTAAAGAGGGCTGCATTCTAAAATACCTCACAGAGACGAATAATCAGAGGATGTTTAATACATATGAAATATTGAGATAATACTAACTGTCATTGAGATGATATCCAGAAACAAATATCAACATGTAATGGGCTTACAAAATTAAGAATCCATACATGACAATAGAGTTTTAAAAATAACATCCCATAGAAGCTAGTATAGCAGAAGTATGGTTGAAGTGGAAAATGAAATAGTATATCACGCCTGAGCCATATTTAAAGTGCCAGACAGGTTCTGGCATAAGTATCAACTAGGATAAATTCATACCAAAACCAGTGGGCCACTCACATTCCAGAACATGATACAAGATAAATGGATGTAAATGAAATGAACAACTAAACTATGACATATAAGAAAGAGTTACAAACTGTAAAGCACCGAGACCAGAATCCTCATTAGAGATAGAACTCCTCATCACTAAAACCCAACGGGCTCTTTACATTCGTATTAAAGCTCAGCAAAAATGCATACAAAATTATTTCGCCACATGTTCTTCTGAAAATCTGGAACCGTGTACAATCTGTTCTTATGGATTTTTATAGGAGAAAAACAAGTAACAAGAGTGGATGGTGTACATTAAATTGATTCATTAAGACATCATGGAGGAAGCGTCCATGCCCCTACTACTTAATGGAACTGCATTACTGTATTTGCTTTATAGTATGGCTGAGGGGTCTTTGTCAGGTCGATATGTGACCTCTGATGTTTGTTTGGAGTCCTTTCTGGTTGTAAAGCTCTCTGTTTTTCCTTCTAGAATTGGCGAATTGGATAGAAATTCCACGAAGCTCCATACTCCATAACTGCTGGTTTTTTTAGTCTTTAAGAAGCTTTTATCAGTGTAATTAATTGTTTCTGGGCTCGAGGAGTCATTGAGGCTATAATGGGAAGATGTACTGTCTGGAGAAAGATGTCCCGCCGATATTAAACACAGATATGGCCATTTCGTGTGCTCTTTAGTCTTCCCACTACGTCCTTTCCTTTTGAATAAGGATTAAAGCGTTTAATCTTCAATTTCGGGCTTTAATCGACCTTTAAATATCTACTGCTATTACACTGGCCACGGATGTAATGGCTTCTCTGTATTCCGAATCACAATGGTTGTGATTGCAGAGACAGAGTGAATTAACCACTCTGTAACAAACCTGTACAATGCAATAAACTCATTATAAAATCTGGGGTGGCGGCGGAAGGAATGTTGTGGAGGCTTGTGGAAGCAGTGGCGGAGCAGTGGAAAACTGATGAAAAACATGCGGAATGGGAAGAAACTAATGAAAATGAATGAAAGTAGGACCTTTGGATGGTGGAACCCGGCGGGTGGAGGGAAATTAGATGCAGACCATAAAATCTCAGGGGGATATCAACGGTCGAGATGCCGTGATGAAGTGAAATGGTCACACGATGAGAAAATATGCATGGAGGATGCGATGCAACGCAGACCGTCGATCTGGATCGAACGGATGGTCATGATTGGGTCGGGGGATCACAATCAGGGGAGGCGAAGGGTAACACCTTTAGAAATTGCGATTGGGAATGCGCAATTGAGTGCCAGCTATCTGATCTGGAACAAGATTGACGGTGGAGATTGAATTGGCAGGGAGGAAGACTAGAGCGATGAGATCTGGGCCGTCGGATGTCGAGAGATCAATGGCTACAATCGGATCGGAGGATCGTGATCGGGGAAGACAGAAGGAGGGGACGAATGGGATGGCGTGATGTGATTAGCGCTGGGCCGTCAGATCTATATGGATCATGGCTCGGATCATAGCGGGGTGGATAGAACAATAGTATTATCGCATCGGAGGTTTTTGACTTAATAAAAAAATGTGCTCTGCTCCGTCTTCCAATTGCGATAATCTCTTCACATTTAGCGCTTGGTATCAACACCCGGGTGCATGGAGGCGAAGTGGTTAGGGTTGGGCCAAAGGGGGATAGCCTGTCGTAAAGTAAAAAGTGGGCTTTTGGCCTATTTTAATGCTTTTTAAGGCCAAAGGAGGTATTCGGTAAGGGGAATAAGGGATTATTAAACCAAACAAAGGTATTTGAAAGATTTAAAAGTGGGTTTGGGATGATTTAAAGTGTAAGTGGGTAATTTAGAAGGGGAGGAAGAATGATGAAAACAGAGGCTTAGAGGGAATGAAATTAGAGGGAAAAGGAGGCCTTTTGGGAATTTTCTTCACAAATAGAGAGGCTTTAAAACTGGGAACAACAGTAAGGATTTATCAAAGGGCAAGGCACAAGGAGGCTTCAAGGATGATGTGTTTTCAGAGGGAATTCATTCCTTGAAGGATAAAAAAAAATTAGCCCCCTTTTTGGACATGTTCTTAGTTATTCAACCACGTGACTTAGCTTAGCATCATTTCTCTCCAGCCATCATTTAAACTTTTCACCACGAGTCATGACATCGATACATTACTACTCAAGGTTATCTTTAAAATGACTAATGTTAACCATATGATCAACATTGGCTCCACCTGGGGACAACACCTTCATCCTTGGGCATGTCGAGAACTTCGCAGACCACCTATTAATATTCTATGTGGACACCACTCTTCAACACTTTTTATTTTTCTCTTCATTATTCATCATGACACGCACATCATTCAAACATAGATGAAAACAAAAAACTAATGTACAATATAATACATCAGGATCTCTCGGCCTGAATCAGAACTAGAAGTAAGGTTTGAGGAATTGACCATTTACAGGGGCATCGAGCAAGTCTTCCTGTAAATTTTTCAACCTGAAAGTGTTATTGCCCCCTTGTTCCACAATTTTAAAAGGGTCGAACCAGAGTGGGTCAAATTTAACATGTTTCCCCTTTTCAGCTGTTCGAATATCCCATATAAGCTCTAAATCCCCAACCTAAAACTTCATGTCCTTAGCATGCTGATCAAAAAGGTCTTTCATCTTCTCTTGATATTCATTTAGCCTCTGAATTACTTGGTTCCGTGTTTCTTCTAACTCCACTAGCTGATTGATTCTCCTGGTCACATCATCATGTTCTTCTTGAATTTCTTGCATGAATCAAGCTACTGGTAAGGCTAACTCTGCAGGGAATACTGCTTCCCTCCCATATACTAATTAATATGGGGACTTCCCCGTTGATCTCTTGCTGGTGATCCTCTTGGCCCATAGAGCGAATTTCAACTGGGAGTCCCAATTTTTCTGATTTTCGTTGATAGCATTTTTTAGTGCCCTCACTAGGGTTTTATTTGAAGACTCTGCTAGGAAATTTCCTTGTGGGTAATAGGCTATGGAGTGACCCAACGCAATGTTATACTGCTGGAAGAAGCTGACAAAATTTGTAGACTTGAAGGCCTGGGCATTGTCAGTCACTATCTTGGCAGGGCATCCAAATCTGGATATAATATTTTCTTCCGTGAATTTCATCACCACAGTATCTATTGCATTTCTCGCAGGTATAGCTTCCACCCACTTTGTGAAATAATCTATAGTAGTTAATATCCACTTGTGCTGACCACTCGACGGAGGATGTATTTCGCCGATAAAGTCGATTCCCCATTGCTGGAATGGTTCGTCCACGTGAACAGGGATCATGGGTAGAGGTGCCAACTTCTGTCTTTCAGCAAATATTTGGCATTTCTCACAAGCTCTGACCTGGGCAAACAAATATCTAAAGAGTTTGGGCCAGTAGAAACCAGCCTTCAGGATTTTGAGAGTAGTGGCCCTCCAAATGTAATGACCCCCACAGATTCCTTCATGAAATTCGGCCATTATATTCTCTACCTCATCCTCTGTGAGAAACAGGAGCAGAATACCTGAAGGATCTTGCCAGTACAGCCGACCATTGGTAATAACGAATTTATGTGATCTCAACCTTAGTGTTCTACACTTGGCTTTGTCATAGCTAGGAGGGAAAATGAGGGTCAGAAGATACTCCATGATATCCTTATACCATGGGCTGATGAGATACTTCATGTGTGTCTTCTGAGTAGCTATCTCTACTCCCTGTTGTTCTTCCTTCTTCACGGGCTCCTCCTTAGCTATCATGGACAGATTTATGCCCAAAGCCTACCAGTTTGATTCTGACAGGATTTTGGCTAATCCTTGTCCCTTAATCAGTTTGGTAGGGCGAATATCTAGCTCATATTCTTGTATTTTGGCAATCCACTCCCCCCTTTTTCCTTCACTATCTCCCCTAGACAAGAATATCTTTCACTGCAGCTATGCGCACAAATGCTGTGATGTGTGACTGCAGGACATACATACAAAATGCCTTGAGAGAATTCACTAGAGATAAGCCTGCTTTTCTAATATGTTATATTTCAAGTATGCATCACGGAGCACTTGACTGAAGAAAGCAATGGGCTGCTCATACCCTTCTTCATTTTTCTGCAATAAAACTCCTGCCACTGTATGAGGTGATGCAAATGAGAATATCATGAAGGGTTTGGCATAGTCTAGTCCAGCTAGTACTGGGGATTCTACAAAGGCATTTTTAATCCTGGAGAAGGCCTCTCGTGATCCCTGGGACCACTTTACTTCGTTATTTTTATTCAACATTTCAGTTATATGTCTAACTATCTCAACATAGTTAGGGATAAACCTCCTCAGAAAGTTAATGCGCCCTAGGAACACCTGCACCTCCTTCTTATTTCTGGGAAGAGAAATGCCATTTATAAATTCTACTCTCTTAGGATCTATTTTTACCCCATCTTTGGTCATTATATGTCCCAAAAGCTTACCCTCTTCTAATGCAAACAATGACTTCTGTGGATTAAGAGAGATACCATACCTTCTACACTTCTCAAAATTTCTACGCATGTGTTCAATGTGCTCTGCATCATATTTTGAGAACATAGTGATATCGTCTAGATATAATACCACAAACTTATCTTGCTCCCCAACAAAGGAAATGTCCATGGCCCTCTGAAAAGTGGCCCCTGCATTAATCAACCCAAAAGGCATCCTAGCATACATAAATGTACCCCATGGTGTGGTAAAGGTAGTCTTCTTTTGATATTCTGGTAGTACAGCCACCTAATTGTAACACGAGAATCCATTCATCATCGACATCCGAGAAGCTCCTACAACTTTCTGCAGGATGTGATCCATCTTGGGCAGTGGATAATTACCCTTTAAGGATGCCCAGTTTAAATTTCGGAAATCAACACATAACATCATTTCTCCATTCTTTTTCCGAACAGGGACTAGGTTTGCTACCCAGTTAGAATACCGCAACGGCACAATGATTTTGGCCTTCAACAATTTCTTAATTTCTTTCTCAATGGAGGGAAGCAACAGGGGATTTATCTATCTAAGTTTCTATTTATGTGGTTTCGCATCTCCCTTTAGTGGAATTTTATGCTGCATGATGTTGATGTCAAATGTTTTTAGGTCTTGATAAGACCATGCAAACACATCTTTGTATGACTGGAATAATTTCTGGTAGAGCTCTTTATACTCCTCTGGGACTTTCTTGGATAGTTTCACAATTTTTGGGTTAGCATCAGTATCAAGGTTAAGATCCTCTACCTGATTTTCCTCTACAACTTTATTTGGCTGCAGTGGGACATCATTCCTGTTAAACAACCTTTCTAGAGGTACTATTCCTCAGGGTATAACGTTGCCCTTTAGTTGCAGAACTTTATGGCCAGCCACCTTTTCTCCCCATTTGTTTTCTGAAATGTCCTCAGCTTCTTCTTCTTCACAAGCATCAATCTCCATGTTGGAGAATTCCCCAACTATTTCCATAAATATTTTCACTTTCTCTTCATCCTCAAACACCTGCCAGTGCTTGATGTTGTCTGGGATTGATGGCCGATAACGCACCTCAATTTCATATCTTAAGAGAGGGTTCTGAGGTGGAAGGAATGTACTAGCAACTACTGCAAGGGAATCATCCATCTTGTTCTACTCTCTAGGCATAAATTGAATGTTAAATGCCAAGAAAAAAATTTCCACCAGGTCCCACACTTCGTTCCTGTAAGCCCTCAGCCTAGGATGTTTGTTTTGACACTGATTCTTCACTTGTCTAACTACCAGTTTCAAATCTCCTAGAACCTTTAAACTCTGTATGTTCATGCTCCTGGCTGTTTGTAACCCTAACAGAAGTGCTTCATACTCGGCTGCATTATTAGTGGCTTCATATTCTAGCTTGAAAGACAATGGGACCCATTGGCCTGTAGGAGAAATAAATAATACTCCAGCCCCATTACCTTCTCTGGAGTTTGCTCCATCAAAATGAAGTGTCCAGATTCCTGCTTCATGGCTCTCTATGGACTGCTCGGTCTTGATCTGGAAGGATGATGGTCCGTGAGCGTAATCTTGATCTTCCAGCATTAGACATGAGAAATCTCCCTCCTTAATATAAACTGGAGAATTAACTGAGTTGTCAGCCTTGGTAACCGTCTTGAAAAATCTAGTTTCCTGGTACAACCTCCTCTCCTGCCCACCAAAAATCAGGATAGTAGCATAGGTCAAGTCCAACTTGATTGACCCACCAATTTTAGTCCCCCAGGACCTTGAAAGAAACATGCCGAAGCGAGCTGGGATGTCAGCCACCACGATGTCCATCACCACACTTTTTGATGGGATTTGGGCCAAATTGACCACCAAATCCTTGATCATACCCAGGAATTTAACTCTTTTTGAATCAAATGAATAGAGGTCCTTGTATGGATGGGTGATTTGTAATCCTAGTTGTTCCATGACTGACAGAGGCAATAGATTATGGGAAGCTCCCGAATCTAACATACATTTATGTAATAGTAGGTCATGAATCACTAGAGACACATAGAAAGGAGGAGTAGAAGCATATAATTCCTCAACATGGGGGCCAAACACAACCACGGGTCTTTCTTCTTGAAGGTTGAGACTATCTGGGATATGTGTTGCTTCTGGAAGGAACATGAAAGAGGTGACCTGGGACTGATATGCAGGCTACTTCAACAATTCAGTCAAGGGAACTGGGATTTTGACCTTCTCAAGCTCCTTTTGTAGACTAAAGGTAGGAGAGGACTTTTATATTGCAAGCTCCTTTGACTCTTTATTTTCGGCCAAGGGTTTGGCTTCTTTTGACACATACTTGGTATTAGGGGGAATGACTACTTTTGAAGAGGAAGGAATTTGATCATCCTGATCTTGAGTATGAGTCCTTTTCCTAGAATATCTGAGGTCATATATTCTATTGAACTGTGATTGCATGAAATCTACAAACTTCTTACAATAGTCATCGATCTCTGGGTCCTCTTTGCCTTTAGCCTTCTCTTCTTCTTGTAACAGAATCTCCGTTCCATCACTTCCTTGCAAGGGACATTCTACTTCATCACTATTCGAAAAATCAAGATATGCATCTTCTTGTTCATAGGCAGTGTCTTCAGTGGGACCATCTACCTGACCTTCCAAATACAGTGGGTGTGGTACCTGATCTTGTTGCTCTTTCCATTCCCTTTGCAATATTTGTAGGGGTGGTTTCCTATATTGAGGATTGTAACCCCTATTTGGAGCATTCTAGAAATTCTTGGAGGATGAATTCTTGACCTTCAGTTCAAGTTTGACCAGTTTACTAGAAAGTTTCTTAATCATTTTGTTCATTTCTTCAATTCTGTTATCAGCTGAGTCTCTATCTTGGCTAGAAGTAGATACTTCCTCTTTGCCCTTTCTTCTAGTATCTTGTTCAGATTTTCCCTTTGATTTACCAGTGGAGCAAAAATTCACCTCCAACTCTAGTGCATCTATTTGAGCATCATCCACGGTGGCAGGTTTTCTTTCTCTCAGAGAGAAACCGAATTCTGAGTCAAAAGCTACCACGAAAACAACTTTAGCAGTGGTTTGATGAGGTTTCATATCAGCAGGAAGGCTCAAATACAATTTTCTAAATCTCTTGATGAACTCTGACACCCCTTGATTATGCCTTTTCTTGAGTTTGTTAAACTCAGTAAGACAATGTCCGTGATCTTTCTTTTCCCCCCATTTTCTGAGAAAAATATCTTCCATTCCTTCCCAAGTGGTGATGGAATGGTATCCTAATGTCTTCAACCAATTTTTGGCTTCGCCATCAATATATTGTACAAACAGTCTTAAGACTATATCTAGGTGTTCCACATTAAAGTTCTCTACAAAAGAACAGAAGACCTCAAGATGTTTTTGAGCTTCAATCTCACTTTCCCCATTGAATCGGGGTAAGATCTTCAGATAGTCCTGTGGCATATCATTCAACACTTGAGGTAATGCCAGGGGGGCATATTTATTCAACAATAAGCCAGGAACATTGGCCATTGGGGGAGGTGGAATTAGTGCAAGGGTTTGGTGTGTAAAAGGAGGAGGAGGAGGTGGAAGTGAAGTACGAATGACAATAGGAATGTATTGGAAAGCAGCTTGAGGTGTTGACGGGAATAACGGGCTGTTAATAAAAGATACTTCGGTGACTTCTTTGACCTCTTCGACTTCAGGAGTAGGGTGAAAGGTGCAATATGTGGTATCCCTTGACTCAGCCTAATCTATAATTTGAACACCTTCCCGAGGTGGACTATCTGAATAGTAGTCGGTATCTCCCACAGTGGAGTCAAGACCTTGCACTTGGGCAAATTGAGAGGAGGAGGACGGAAATTCTTCTAGAGAGAATTCGGGAATCTCAGTATGGACTGATGGTCTTTCCCTCCAACTCCTTCTATGTAGGATCTTCTCTGGGTCAGACACAGAAGGTGTCTTTGGCTGAGACATATCTGACCTCAGGTGTGGCTTACGCAGAGCCAGGATTGCAATTCAAATTTTCTGATAAATGAATGTGGAGTTGCCAAGGTGAGGGATCTACAACTCTGAACTCTCCATGCTCACCTACTTGAATAGTGAATAAGATGTTTTCGAGGCCTAGGGATTCAACTTCTCTCAACTTCGATCCCTGGTAGCGACGCCAAATAGATGTTGTCAACCCTATAGACAACCTTGAGTTGTGAAAGACCAGTGCCCAAGACATCTTATACAGCAAGGAGCATATGATATAATATGGGAAGTTATCAGAAAAGGGCTCTCATGCTATCTCTTGTAAACAGGAAGGTTAATTTGAATGGGACCAAAACTTTCAGAAGCTTGACACAGGGAAAGCAATACAGCAGAGGTAAGGTGTGAAATTTTACTACAAGTGTATCAGAAAATTCAAAGGAAGCTTACTGTAAAGAGGGCTAGGTTCTAAAATACCTCATAAAGACGAATAATCAGAAGGTGTTTACTACGTATGAAAGATTGAGATAATACTAACTTTCCTTGAGATGATATCCAGAAACAAATATCAACATGTAATGGGCTTACAAAATTAAGAATCCATACATGACAATAGCATTTTAAAAATAACATCCCATAGAAGCTAGTATAACAGAAGTATGGTTGGAGTGGAAAATGAAATATTATATCACGCCTGAGCCATATTTAAAGTGCCAGATAGGTTCTGGCATAAGTATCAACTAGGATAAATTCATACCAAAACCAGTGGGCCACTCGCATTCCAGAACATGAAACAAGATAAATGGATGTAAATGAAATGAACAGATAAAATATAACACATAAGAAAGAGTTACAAAATGTAAAGCACTAAGACCAGAATCCTCATTAGAGATAGAACTCCTCATCACTGAAACCCAACGGGCTCTTTGCATTTGTATTAAAGCTCAGCAAAAATGCATACAAAATTATTTCACCACATGTTCTTCTGAAAATATGGAACCTTGTACAATCTGTTCCTAGGGATTTTTATAGGAGAAAAACGAGTAACAAGAGTGGATGATGTACATTAAATTGATTCATTACGACAACATGGAGGAAGCATCCATGCCCCTACTACTTAATGGCACTTCATTGCTGTATTCACTTTATACTATAGCTGAGGGGTCTTTGTCAGGTCGATATCTGACCTCTGATGTTTGTTTGGAGTCCTTTCTGGCTGTAAAGCTCTCTATTCTACCTTCTGGAATTGGTGAACTGGATAGAAATTCTGCGGGCCTCCATACTCCATAACTGTTGGTTCTTACATTCTTTAAGAAACTTCTGTGAGTGTAATTAACTGTTTCTGGGCTCAAGGAAGCATAGATGCTTTAATGGGAAGATTTATTGTCTGGAGAAAGACGTCCCACTAATATTAAACACATATATGGTCGTTTTTTGTGCTCTTTAGTGTTCCCACTACGTCCTTTCCTTTTGAATAAGTATTAAAGCATTTAATCTTCAATTTCAAGCTTTAATCGACCTTTAAATCTCTGCTACTGTTACACTAGCCATGATTGTAATGGCTTCTCTGTATTCTGAATCACAATTGTTGTGATTGCAGAGATAGAGTGAATTAACCACTCTATAACAACCCTGCACAATGAAATAAACTCATTATAAAATCTGGAGGGGTGGCGGAAGGAATGCTGTGGAGGCCCATGGAAGCAGTGGTGGAGCAGTGGAAAAATGATGAAAAACATACGGAATGGGAAGAAATTAATGAAAATGAATGAAAGCAGGACCTTTGGATGGTGTTGTGTAACCAGCTCCAAAAATAGAAGAAAAGAGATATCAACGCCTTAGAAATAAGCCACTTCGAGGGGGCAACCTCCAATACATTACATAAATGAACAAATCTTTGATGATACAAATGAACAAAACCTCCTTCTATATATAGGAGTCCATGGGACCACAATATAATCCTAGTGGGGCCATAATGTAATCCTAGCCAACCTAACAATAATAATGTAAGGGCACAATAATAACAATATGGGGGTTACAGGGGTACAACAATAACAATAAGTGGGGCTACACTAACATAATAAGGGAATACACTATTAATATAGGGACTTAACATGCCCCTCTCCTTCAAACAAGTGTTGTCCTCAACGCTTGATTATTTCTTGATGCTTTTGTATAAAATTCTCATCCTCCCATGTGGAATATTTTATAGGAAAGTTCTTCCACTTGCTGAGATACTCTGAAATTGATCGTACTTTTCGATTTCTTGTTTTTGTGACCGCTTAAGAACTTCTTTCGATGTGATGTTGATATTCTTGTTGTTTCATTAGATTTTGCACCAAAGTTAGGTTATCCTTTGAGTGTTGGAGAACTTGTTGTTGATGCTCGATGTCATCTTCCACTAATTTATCATCCCTATTAGCTATTATTTTATCCTTCAAACTGTTAGCGCTCGAATCTGCCTTAGGCTGAAGGAAGGCAAAACTCAAGGTAACATCAAACCAAGCTCAGCCTCGTAGCTAGCCCTAGGAGGATAGGAGAGGGCTCTCTCCGGGTCAACCTCAATAAAAGATGTCCAATAGGGCCTGAGATGACCTATAATGAATACTGATTTTAGGCTAGTAAATAAATATGAAAAAGGTATTTTGATAAATGACTGGGTTTTCTGGGCTGTATGGGACAAAGAACAGCATGATCAGAGAAATTAAATCAAAGACGCAGATAATTCCGTGAGGCAAGATAGGCAGTAAGTTAAGCAATTAATTTGAAATAATATGAAGTGAAAAGATTGTCGAGAGGGTGAAAAGGGCATAAATACATGAATCCTTTTCAACAGAAGAAAACATAGAACATGAACACTTTCCCAAGGCAGAGCAGTAAACTAGATTCTACCTTTCTTACTTAAAAGTATTCAACTAGAAATGATTACGACAGAACGGTAAAACATGACTAGATACATATGAAACAGAAAGAAAGACATATGTGAAACTCATTACCACATGAATCTCATGAAACAGAGTTGTATCATTTCATTAATCCTCTGCCAAAACTGTACAGTGAAGCTTTTTTCCTCCACACTTCTCCCAGAACTCTCCCCCTTACAAATGGTTTTCAATACAATAAATAAACTCTGCTAGGAGAAAACAGATCGACCCAAAAATAAAAAATTATTTAATCATTTAACTAATAAAAGCTAAAAAACCAACCACCTATTCTAAAAAGGAACAACGCTCCACCTAAATCTTCTGATGACCAATGAAGAAGTGAAGTCTGTAGGTGAATTCCTTTGAATCGCAACTGAAGATAGGCCTCCAATCCTATTTCTCCGCTTATGGTTGATATCCTCGTTTCAAATTTAGGCGTGCTTTGAATTTTCATTTTACATTTTCCATTTGAATAAAAACTAATTTTTAAATAAAAATGGTTTCCATCATTAGATAATGTTCGACCTGTTCAACAAATTTTCTAATTTTGACACACTACCATACTCTCGGATTCCTTGGCCTTGGCCCTCCTGCAAAGCATACCCAAGAAGGAAACTTCCTCATTCTTGAGAGTGAATCAAACAACGATCCTGAGATTGATCTACTATGTGTAGTAGTTGAAAGTGCCCAAGATAACCGCCTTCGCTTCAGACTATGATGATTAGATTGCCTAGCATCAAGAGATGCTCCAAAATCAGAGTCCATCTCACTCACATGGGTGAGTTGTGCTATACTGTTATCATCCTATTAACCTTGCATTTCTACTTGCAAATCCACCCAGTCACGTTGCGCAGATGTGAGGTCTCTCAAAACTTTTATCAAAGTATCATTTTTATCAATAAGACCTGTCACATTACCCAAGTTTTGCAATCTCCCTCAACACGAAGTAACGAATTAAATTTGGAAATTGGAAAGCAATGACAGGAAAATTTAATGTTTTGGGCCTGTGCGCCGTGCTCCAGCCCAATGCGCAGCGCAGGCTAGATGCGTTGCGCCAATGCAATTTTGCACTGTGCAAAAAATCTCTACGCGCCGCGCTGCGTGGGTGCGTCGCGCTCTATGCCAATGTGCTGTGACATTGATTTTTCTCCACAGTACAACCTTTCAACCATTGTTTTGATTCCTCTGCAATTTGACCTTTTAACATAGTTTTTCGCTCTTCCAACATTCACCTCTGGTATGGTGACAAGTTGAACTCAAATTTGTCATTGCTTTCAACTTTCCATCCACTTAATAATGCAACACTTCATCATTTTGGCTAGTCCTCCTAAACCAGCTACAAGATTAACACTATTATCGGAAAATGGACACTGTTATGAACATTAAATACAGTCAAGTGGTTTCCCGTTCTTGAAAATAAACTGGCGCCTGCTTACTCTTAGGTTATCTGAAACTAGCTTCAGTTGTGCCATGGACATTTCAACCCACCTTTTAGATGATAACTGAACTCTACTCATATGCATATCTGTCTTTGTCCCTTGATTTTTTGAAGAACACGGCTTGCTCTTTTCCCAAGTATTTGTTTCTAATATTTGACAACCTCCCAGTTCATCCTGGGCATATGAATATCCTTATTTTCCCTATTTTTAATGCTGCCTGTCTAGTGACAACCTTCACAAGCACCCTACTTCTCTTCAAGATTTCATCTAAGTTATGCCCTTCCCTCTATAGCTTTGCTTGAAGACTCCTTTGATATGTCCTCCGTAATTTGACTGGGTCCCGGTTGGTAAAGACTATAAACATCCTTTTTTTGAAATTCACCCACTGCACGAATATTAATATTTCTATCTTTTGAAGGTTCAAACATAAGCTCTGGAGATATGTGATCATAGAAGTGTAGTTGATCATAAAGGAAAGATTCTTCTGGATGTGCCTGAATGTCCCAAGACTGAAATGGATGTCTATGAAGGAGACCCCCTTGGGCATTGAACCTCATACAGTGAAGAACTTTTCTTGCTTCTTACAAACCCATTTTGTAATGTTTTAATTGTGAAATTTTCATTTTTAACACCAACTCTATTCTACTTGTATTCCACACTGATTTTCTGAGCTTAAATGATGGCTCCTTATCATTTGTGCAGGGATGATGACATTAGATTTCGGCAAAGGATCAGGAGAGGCTGCATGTGAACATCTTCAACTAAAAAAGCTTTGAATAATTACATATTTGAAAACAAATTTAATGATTTCTTCTTCAAAACTGAGTTTTGAAGAAGAATCACTCTTGAGCATTATTTGATGATGAAATTTTATAATGGAAACTGATTTGGAACCTCTCATGCAGACTATGTCGACAAAACCCTAGACCTAAAAACTCTAAAAGACTTTTTGCTGACAAAAGACCATCCATGACTATGAATGAGATAAACTGAACTTTGATGAATTATGAGAAATTTTAATGATCAGTCACAAGCCAGTAGATTATGACATAAGGAAAATAAACAACAAGGCCCTTCCATCAGATAATGGCATGTTCCTAGCGAAATGCAACTGAGTGAATCGAGCGAGACACCAAAAAATGAAATGCAGAAAGCGAAATGATCTCAGACACAGGACTGACAAGACCTACTCTAACACAAACCATCCAACTTAGCCTCCATTTCTTCTTTTAAACCATCTATGTCAGCTTCATTTTCTCTTCGTAAGATCGAAATTTGTTGCACTTGGTACCATAATTTTGATATCTCATACTGCAATTCTTCCACTTCATGCATCATAGTATAGATTTATGAGGGCTTAATGGGTGTTGAATTCTTTTTAGGAGGCATTTCAGAAAGAAATACTGAAATATATGCTCAATAGGCCCTTGGAATCACTTCAAACTGATTTTTCAAACAAGATTTATGCAATTCGGGAAAAACAATACACACCTTTTACTTGCTTTTGAGGACCTCGATATTGGAATTGGATTATCTATGTGATTGCAACTCTTCAATATCTTAAATTCAGCAATGAAATATCCCTCTGAATTATATTTTAAATTCCACAGGTCTGACCTGATTTGGATTCTCCAAGAGAAAGTTGTGTCCAATCTCCCACAATGATCTAATTATGGACTGGTTCAGTAGAGCAAACTTGTACGACTTGCCACGTGTCACTGTTTCATATTTTGTCTCTTAAATTGATAGCCAAAAAACTAAAGTCCGTGTACTTGTGACAAATTTTTACAGCACTCCAATCCGATGCCCAGAGAGAGAGTTATTGAACTTTTCCCACGATCACATCTTTGAGATGAAATTCAGGAGCCTGAAAAAGCACTACCTTCCACAGATCATATCTCCAAAAATATTGCGAACCAGGCTCTGAAATTTTTTGAGGAGTTTCATCAGGCTTTCAGCTTCACACCATATGAATTTTCGACTCTGAAACTTCGTACAAACAAAGTTAGAGTGCCAATTCCACGATGACCTGTTTAGGAGCCTGAACAAAGACCTAACTTCCACAGATGATATCTCCGTAAATATTACGAACCAAGCTCTGAAATTTTTAGAAAATATTCCTCAGGATTTCAGCTTCACACCCTAAAAATTTCAGCTTCTGCAACTTCGTAGAAAACAAGTTATAGCGAAAATTCCACGATGACCTGGTTGGAGTAGCGAAACCCTAGAATCCAAAGCTCTGATACCAAATGTTGTGTAACCAGCTCCAAAAATAGAAGAAAAGAGATATCAACGCCTTACAAATAAGCCACTTCAAGGGGGAAACCTCCAATACATTACATAAATGAACAAATCTTCAATGATAAAAATAAACAAAAGCTCCTTCTATATATAGGAGTCCATGGGGCCACAATATAATCCTAGTGGGGCCATAATGTAATCCTAGCCGACCTAACAATAATAATGTAAGGGCACAATAATAAAAATATGGGGGTTACAGGGGTACAAAAATAACAATAAGTGGGGCTACACTAACATAATAAGGGACTACACTATTAATATGGGGACTTAATAGATGGTGGGACCCGGCGGGTGGAGGGTGATTAGATGCCGACCGTCAGATCTCAGGGGGAGATCGACGATTGAGATGTCGTGATGAAGTTAAATGTCGTGCAATGAAAAAATATGTATGGAGGATGCGATGCAACACAGACCGTCGATCTGGATCGAACAGACGGTCATGATTGGATCAGGGGATCGCAGTCAGGGAAGGCGGAGGGTAACACCTTTAGAACTTGCAATTGGTGATGCACGATTGAGAGCTAGCCGTCCGATCTGGAACAAGATCGACGGTGGAGATTGAATTGGCGGGGAGGAAGACTGGAGCGATGGGAGGGGAGCGATGAGATCTGGGCCATCGGATCTCGAGAGATCAATGGCTATGATCGGATCGGAGGATCGCGATTGGGGAAGACAGAAGGAGGGGACGCATGGGCTGGCACGATATGATTAGTGTTTGGCTGTCAGATCTGTATGGATCACGGCTCGGATCGCAGTGGGGCAGATAGAACAATTGTATTATCGAATCGGAGGTTTTTGACTTAATAAAGAAATGCGCTCCGCTCCGTATTCTGATTGCGATAAGCTCTTCACATTTAGCGCTCAGTCTCAGAGCCGGGGTGTAAGGAGGGGAAGTGGTTAGGACTGGGTCGAAGGGGGCTAGCCTGTCATAAAGTAAAAAGTGGGTTTTTGGCCTATTTTAATGTTTTTTAAGGCCAAAGGAGGTATTCGGTAAGGGGAATAAGGGATTATTAAACCAAACAAAGGTATCTGAAAGATTTAAAAGGGGGTTTGGGATGATTTAAAGTGTAAGTGGGGAATTTAGAAGGGGAGGAAGAATGATGAAAATAGAGGCATAGAGGAAATGAAATAAGAGGGATAAGGAGGCCTTTTGGGCATTCTCTTCACAAACATAAAGGCTTTAAAAATGGGAACAACAATAAGGATTTATCAAAGGGTAAGGCACAAGGAGGCTTCAAGGATGATGTTTTTTCAGAGGGAATGCATTCCTTGAAGGCTCAAAAACAATTTAGCCCCTTGTTTGGACATGTGCTTAGTTATTCAGCCACGTGACTTAGCTTAGCATCATTTCTCTCCAGCCATCATTTAAACTTTTCACCACGAGTCATGACATTCGATACTTGGCTACTCAAGGTTATCTTTAAAATGAATAATGTTAACCATATGATCAACACCTGCAATCCCTCTTCCCGTACATTGGAGGACTATTCCTGTGACCTATGAACAATAAAATGTCCTGAAAACACCTTGATGGCATGCTTCTGCATAAGGGAAAGAATTATCCTCAAGAAAATTTCCTCTGAAAACCCTAAAAACCCATGTTTTGGCATTGGCGTGGGTAGCTAGTTCATCCCTCATGCCAGTGGGGAAAATATACAGTAGTGGGCGCGCTAGCGGGTGCTCTGTCCTAGTGTTGTGCCCATACCAAGCCTATTAAGGAATTTTTTTTAACAATATAAGGCGGAAGTTTGATTCTAACAACTTCAAAATGAATCATCAAAAAGAGGTTGGGTTGTTTGGCTCCGGATCTCCTTTATTAGGAAGTGGTTTTCCACCTCTCATGGAACCTTCCTAAGAGATAGGACTCTCCCCCATGATTATAGGGATCCTAACCTCTCCTTATCCTTCTATAAAAGCCTGCCCTCTCCATTTGCTAGCTAGCTGAACTTTTGGGAAGGAAATTATAGCTGAGTGAAAATCAAGAGCAAAGCTAAGGAGAACCCTGTGAGAGTGAGAGTTTTGTCAAATCCCTGACGAGCTTTGTGAGACATGTCCTGCTGGAATCCTGTCGAAGGAATATCATGACGTCAGAGCATCGATTGTAATCATTCTCTCGTATCTTAATATACACGACTCTGCTATTGGTTCCTTGATTGTGTTTTTCCATTATATAATGCAATTTCATTCGTTCCTCTCTGACTGATCGATAGTTATAAAGTGTGAAATATTATGTTTCATGTTGTCTCTATTATTTTCATGTGTACAGGTATCTGGATGCATCAAGCTCACGGGTCGTGACCTATCCATCTAGGAATGGAAGCGTCACTTATTCTTTGAAAAAAAAAATGAATGAATCATGGTAAGCGATTTATCGTGATTCTATATTTTGTAACTAGGAATCAATAGCTTTGCATGTTTTGATTGTTGCTAGACCCACTCTAGGGCTAGTGGGATCTCCTCTATCCACAGAGGGGATTTACCTCCACAAAAAATATAACCTAACCTTAACTTTAACCAAACCCTTAATCTTAACCTTGACTTTACCCTTAACTTAACCTTAAAATTAACCTTAACCGTAACCTTAACCTTACCTAAACCTAACTTAACCTTAACCTTGACCTTGACCTTAACCTTAACCTTATCCCAACCTTAATGCTTTAGTCAGATTAAGGTTAAGGTTAAGGGTTTGGTCAAGGTTAGGGTTAGGTGAAGGTTAAGGGTAAGTTTAAGGTTAAGGTTAAGGTTAGGTTGAGGGTAAAGCTAAGGTTAAGTTCAGGGTTAAGGTTAGGGGAAGGTTACGGTTAAAGTCAAGGTTAAGGTGAAGGTTAAGGGTAAGGTTAGGGTAACGTTAACATTAACGTCAAGGTCAAGGTTAAGGTTATGTTAGGTTAAGGCAAGTTTAAGGTTACAATTAGGTTAATGTTAAGATTAGGTTAAGGTTAAGGTTAAGGTTAGGTTAAGGTTAAGGGTAAAGTTAAGGTTAAGGTTAGGTTAAGGTCAAGGTTAAGGTTAGGTTAAGGGTAAATTCAAGGTTAAGGTTAGGTTAAGGGTAAGGGGTTGGTCAATTTTAGGGTTAGATTACAGTCAAGGTCACGTTAAGGTTAAGATTAAGGGTTTGGTCAAGGTTAGGGTTAGGTTATAGTTAAGGTTAAGGTTAAGGTTAAGGATAAAGATAAGGTTATGGTTAAGGTTAAGGTTATGGTTAGGTTATAGTTAAGGTTAAGATTAGGTTAAGGGTAAAGTTAAGGTTATGGTTAGCGTTGGGGTCCTATGATTTGGCTGATTGGAAAACCAAATGGCAAGGTAACATTCAAACCAAGCTTTAGAGCTCTAGGATCTAGCCCTCCTAGTCTGAGAGAGGGATCTCTCAATATGTTTGTAAGGATATAGCTTGATGCTTTTAAGAGGTTGATTTTAGGCTAGTTATGAAGTGCAATTTTTTTTGTTTTTTTGGCTCGACATAGATGATCTAGGCAGCATAGACAGAGTGGGGAGTTCTATAAGCCATTGGGAAATGGAGTCAAGTGGTAGTCATACTAGGTTTGATTGATGAATTTTGGGTTCCAAAGGGAAAATATAACTTGGTCAATGGATTTTTTGGGTTTTTTAGGCGGGATGAAATGAACATCAAGGACTTAGAATGAAAATTAAAACTAAGGGAAATTAAGAATCCTTAATTATCTATAATTATCGAAAAAGGGAATTAAACATTATATGAACATAAAGATGCATTTGATAGATAGGTCTAACCATGAATTCCACAAATAACACTTCAAAAAATGATAATTTCAAGACAGAATTTTGCAATGAAATACAGAAGGCGAGGAACGCTCTATTTCTTCTAAATATTTCACTAGCAAGGATTTAGAAAACATATAAGATTCAAAAATAACTGCATTCATAGAAGAGGGAACACCTAAAAATATAAGACTGCAATTATAAAGACTTTAAAAAAAATTATCTCAGCAAGAATAGAGGGTCTGATCAAAACAGACCTCTCTGGCAGACTACAGACAATGGTACTTTGAAAGGAGACTTCAGAAACAGTTTTCAAGTGGCAACAAGCAAGCAGGGAAAACCATAAATTGTTCTTGAGGCCAACTGTATGAACTATTTCAGAAATAAACAAGCATAAGGGTTCAAGAGAGTGATTAATACTACTCAATAATACCTCAGCAGATTAAAACATAAAGATAGTGAAGAGAAAACAGGTATAAGGTGCTTCTAGGAGACATTTCTTAGCCTGAAATTTTTACTCTACTGTAATTATAGAATGATGGAACAAAATGGAAAACAGGAAATAAAAATTATTGTTAAAGAGTACTTCACCACAACCAGGCTCAGGGATCCAATGATCTAGTCTCCTTCATCAATAAACAAGGCAAGCCATCCACAAACTTCAATACATCAATTTCTTTTCACTTCTATCTGTCTATGCATTACCTCAAAGAGTTCACCAAATGCCAACAAATGACCCCTAAAAAAGAGCTCCTCATAGAGTATTTATAGAAGAATGAGGAGGTGGAACTCTTTTTAGGGTTCAAAATGTTATTAATTACAAATTCCGAGCCTTGAAAACTACACAAGGCCTAAGGTAGGAATGAGTTTCACTACTTCTCTGTTTAATAACTCTATCTTTAATTCCTTAGGATAAAGTAGGTGAAAATAGTGGGTTTAAAGGCTTTCCCATGTCTTAGAATAACTGTTCTGACAGTCAAAAGATGTTATGTCAGTGTGATAACTGTCAAAGTGTCTTTGTAGGTGAAAAGCAGGCTACAGGTGGCTTCAGATATTTCGATGAATTAACTGCTCTGTCTTGATGTGCTCAGGGCTCCTTGCCTTTTTGATCTATCCTTTAATCATCTTCAGTTTCATTCTTTGAGCCGCAAGTTAACTCTTTTGATCCTCGAGATTTGACTGTAACCTTTAACCTTTATCTTAAACTCTAATACTCTTCACTGTTTTTCATTTAATCTTCACTGTTTGATGATGGGTACTTTCTTTGTGTTAGAGGGTTTGATTTAATAGTCAGTATCATGATTTATTGACTAGACCTAGAGATTAACCCTTTTTTTCCATTTTTCCATTTAATTAGGCCTCTGAGGATCGTCATCCTTAGCCTCTTCCATTGATAATGGCTGTGGGATGGCATTTTTCACCGTGAAACCTGCAACCAACCATAAACATGTTATGAAAAACCTGCATATAGGGTAAAAACTACTTCAAAGAGGCTAGACGAGGGAAAAGGAATAATGCAAAAGGATATGAATGCACAGAAAGGGTGATTTCATGATGGAATTGAAGAAACCAGGGTTTAATTTGAAACTGGCACGAAAATGGCTAAAATGGTTTTGGGAATACCATAAGTGGTTTTCGCACAAGGGATTAGTGGTTAATGGTATTGGGCTGTTTTAGCGTGATATGTGTTAGGGGATGACATGTTTCCCTTCCAAAACCACAATTTTCTCTTGGAAATTACACATTGGAAGGTTTTGTTGGGATGGGCGTGAAAACAAGCGAAGACCGTCTGATCTGAGCGATGCAGATCGATGGCAAGGAATGGATGTGATCGCAACAAAGATGTGTGATCAAAAGGGTGGTGGGACCTGACTCAGACATCAGCTTTCTTGTCATGGAGCGGGGAGTTAGATCGTCAAGGTTGAAGGGTGAGAAATAACGATGGCCGTTAGATCTTAAAGATCAGCAGCAGAGATCTGATTTTAGGGGAAAAAGGTAAAGAGGATCAGAGGAGAAAGAGAGAAGGAGAGCACTCTATTACTATCAGATCTTTGAGATCGATGGTCAGAATTATATCAGGGAAATGAAGGGTGGAAGATAAACATAAGAGAATGGGGCAGAGGTAAGGAGGAGAGTATGGTCTGATGGGAATAAAAATACCAGGGGGTGAGAATGAGTGGTCTTAGGACTTAGTCCACGGTCTCAGAGTCTGGTTATATGGGATAAACATGGATGGGGCTTAAGGCCAAAGGCGCTTAAAGCCTTATGTTCAAAGTGGTCGAAATAGGCTAAAATAAAGGTATTTTGAGCCTTTTTGAATGTTCTGATAGGTTAGGAAAATAACTTGAAAACCAGGTGAGGGTTTTTATGGGAAAGAGGGTGAATGAAGGGGTTTAAAGGGATTTTTTTAGAGAAAAATGATTGATTTGGATAAGTGAGAATGAGAGGGAAAAATGAATGAAATAGGCTTAGGAAATGATGGAAAATAGCTTAGAAACAATCTCTTTTGGTATTGTTGATCATGTTAGCCCCCTATTAATTTTTTGACAATCAAACAAGGGGTCAAACTGTCTTTGAGCTTTCAAGGAATGCATTCCCTCTGAAAACACATCATCCTTGAAGCCTCCTTGTGCCTTTCCCTTTGGTAAATCATTACTATTGTTCCCAGTTTTAAAGCCTCTCTGTTTGTGAAGAAAATACCCAAAAGCCCTCCTTTTCCCTCTTATTTCTTTCCCTCTAAGCCTCTGTTTTCATCATTTTTCCTCCGCTTCTAAATTTCCCACTTACCCTTCAAATCACCCTAACTCCCCTTTTAAACCTTTCAAATACCCTTTGACTAGTTTAATAGCCCCTCTTCCTCTCTACTGTTACCCCTTTTTGGCCTTAAATTGCATTGAAAATAGGCCAAAAGACCATATTTTACATTAAAGGCTTTAGCCCCTTTTCAGCGAGCCCCCTTAACCACTTCCCCATATGCCCCATGCCCGAGACTAAGCGCTTATGGCCTGGGTTCTAATCGTATCAGAGAATCAGAGCGGGACGTTATGTTCCTTTGTAAACCACAAGCTTCTGATGCGATAGTTTTTTGATCTGTCGGCCTTCGAAATAGTCTCCACCGTTGATCTTAAAGCAATCCAACGGTCGGGCGCTAATCGTATCGCAACCCCATCGCCAATCAGAGATTTTTTGAAGCGCCATCTTATGTTACGCCAATTTCCGATCCCCGATTACATCCCCGCCGTTCGTTCCCTTAGATCCGACGACCCTTATTTCTCCCGCTCCGCTCTTTTACCCCGATCCGTCTCCCTGCCGATTGATTCTCCACCGTCGATCTTGTTCCAGATCGAACGGCTGGCACTCAATCGTGCGTTGTCCATCAGAGTTCTCGAACGTATTCCCCGATACATCCCCCGATTGCGATCCACCGATCCAATTGTGACCATTTGTATGACCCAATATTGACGGCCCATTTTTCATCTCCTCTCCATATAATTTCATTCATCGAACCTTTCTCATGATTTCATCCTTTAATCCCCACCGTTGATCTCCTCTTGAGATCCAACGGCCCACAGTCAAATCTCCATCCACCCGCTGGGTCCCACCATCCAAGGTCCCCGTTTTCATTTCATTTGGCCCCTTTCCTTTGTATTTCGTCCAAAGGCTAAACCTTAGTGTTTAACACTAAAGATAATTTTTCCACCACTCTTTCATAGTTTCCACTGTTCTCCACTGCTCCGCTGCCACTTCCTCAGGCCTTTACAACATGTCTTCTGCCACCCCTGGTTTTATAATTGGTTTATTTCATTGATTGCAGGGTTTACAAAGTGGAAATTTCATTCTGCTACAGTGATCACAGTCACTGTGTTTCAGAAAATAGAGGTGCCACTACATTAGCGGCAGAGTGTATCAGCAATGAGGATTAAAGGGGTTTAAGACTGTTATTGAATAATTAATGCTTAACCCCGCATTCAAAAGAAGAAGGCGTAGTTGGAAGAATAAAGAGCACACGAAATGACCATATCTGTGTTTAATATCAGCGAGACGTCTTTCTCCGGATAGTACATCTTCCCATTAAAGCCTACATGCCTCTTCGAGTCCAGAAATAGTTAATTACACTGACAGAAGCTTCTTAAAGACTGTCAGGACTAGCAGTTATGGAGTATGGAGGCTCGTGGACTTTCTATCTAGTTCACCGATTCCGGAAGGCAGAACAAAGAGATTTACAGCCAAAAAGGACTCCAAAGAAACATCAGAGGTCAGATATCGACCTGACAAAGACCCCTCGACCATACTATAAAGTAAATATAGCAATACAGTGCCATTAAGCGGTAGGGGCATGGATTCTTCCTCCATGCTGTCTTAATGAATCAATTTAATGTTCATCATCCACTCCTGTGACTCATTTTTCTCCTATAAAATTCCCCAAGAACAGATTGTATAGGGTTCCAAATTTTCAAAAAAATATGCTGTGAGAGAATTTTGTATGCATTTTTGTGGAAATTTTATATGAATGCAAAGAGCCCGTTGGGTTTCAGTGATGAGGAGTTCTATCTTTAAGGAGGATTCTCGTCTTGGTGCTTTATAGTTCGTAAATCTTTCTCATGTGTTATAGTTCAGCTGTTCATTTCATTCACATCCATTTATCTTGTATCATGTTCTGGAATGCGAGTGGCTCACTGGTTTTTGGTATGAATTTATCCTAATTGATACTCATGCTCGAACCTGTCAAGCGCTTTAAATATGGCTCAAGCATGATATACCATTTCACTTTCCACTTCAACCATACTTCTGCTATATTAGCTTCTATGGGATGTTATTTTTAAAATGCTATTTTAATGTATGGATTCTTAATTTTGTAAGCCCATCACATGTTGATATTTGTTTCTGGATATCATTCCAATGACAGTTAGTATCATCTCAATCTTTCATACACAGTAAACATCTTCTGATTATTCATCTCTATCAGGTATTTTAGAACCCAAGCCTCTTTACAGTAAGTTGCCTTTGAATTGTCTGATACATTTGCATTAGAGTTTTAGACCTTGCCTCTGCAGTATTTCTTTCCCTGTGTCAAGTTTTTGAACGTTTTGGTCCCATTCAAATTAACCTTCCGGTTTACAAGAGATAGCATGAGAGCCTTTTTCTGATAAATTCCCATATTATATTATATGCTCCTTGCTATATAAGATGTCCTAGGCACTGGTCTTTCACAACTCAAGGCTGTCTCTAGGGTCGAAAATAGGTATCATCAGGGAAAACTTAGAGGCTTTGATTGAATATTTTATGAGAAATGGATAACTTAGGGATAATGAACACAGTGATATTTCCAAAACTCATAGATTTTGATGAAAATATTGTTTTCGGAAATCCATGGACTAATCTAGCCATCATTAGGTATAGCATAATTATAGATGGCTAACAGTGGCTCCACTTAGGGAGGTCAACTGTCTTTTTAGGTGTCCAAAATCTCAGTTTATCAATCTCTGGCTTTTAGCAGACTAGTGCCTCATCCATTTGGCAAAATCTCTTTGTTTTCTTGTTGAAGTTTTGTGCATTTTGATAATTGTTTCAATGACCTGCAGCATGAAATTTATTTAAACCACATCTATACCTACCCAAAACTACTTGTCCTAGCATTTTTTCTTCTCTTGAGTGCACTTGGACTGGCATCTCTTTTACATATTATTTTTGAAAACAGAAAGATAAAACTATCCAATGCTAGCCTTATTTCTTCCAAGAGTCCAAATTAAATAGTTGGACTCTTCATTCCCTACCTAATCTATCTATCAGCCAAGATTAAACAGTTTGACTGATTTTCATTCTCTATATTCTAAAATAGAAATTTAAGCACAGTCAAATCAGGATTAGACTATCTGATTTGCTGTAATGTATAAGGCATGAGAAAAAAGCTGCACATAGACCTTATTTTCATAAAAATGAAACAAAACTTGGAAGACTTGAGATATGAGAATAGTAAGCATCCTTCCCTTCTTTTTCAGCTCTGATTTTGATCTTTTTGAGCTGTCCTCTTCTTCCTTTCCTGGTTCAAGTTTTTAGCATATTAGAACCAGCCTTTTCTTTTCTTTGACTCAATTTTTGAGCTTGTTAGAGCCATCCTTTTTCTATCCTAATCTGATCTACTGATAAGACAACGTTACATTGTTTGGAAAATCCATTTTCACTAACCTATCAACAGTAAATTGAAAGTCTATTTAGTCATGATTAGGTTGTATGACTAAATAACAGTGCTTTCTTTCTTTTTGGTATGGGTTTGTACCTTTCTTGTTTTCAATTTGCCCTCTTTTTATTTTTGTTTTGTTTTTTTATTTTTTATTCTTTTTCAAAGAAAAACAAAAACTAACTAAATTCTCACAGGCTGAGCTTATTTTCTTTCCTATCTAACCTAATATAACTTGAAAATTTTATATATTTAGTTGATTAACTCTCTTTTCCAATATAGCCAATCAAGTAAATGGTTCCATGATTAATCCTTGCCCATCTCCTTGAGCATGTTGTACAAACAGGGCCACTCCCATTTCACTTGTTCTTTAGTAGCAGTGCTAAAAAATCTTCTTTCTTTTGGTAATACACTGCTCCTAAAAACCTTTATCCCTTATTCAAATGTCTTCAAGAAATGAGCATAGGGATCTTGAAACAATGTGTGGTTATGAATATTTGGAAGATAGGTTTCAACCAAGCTTACTTTTTCCTCCACTGGATCAAGCTTAAGATTCTTTTGAGAAAGAACTTCTTCCTCATCTTCATTATCATCTAAACTGGAGGACTCAACATATATTGCAGTGTTGTCCTATTGTAGTCCTGGTATGATCTGATTTAGTGGACTATACTCTATGAAGAGATCATCATATTCTTGAGTAGGGGTATCTTTTATTACCTCAACCCTCTCAAGAGAAGGTTCCTTATATTCATCCTGCTCAAGAAACTCCTCTTTCTTCTCAACCTCATCGTCACAACTGATAGATTGCTGACTCCCAATTATGTGAAAGCTATTTCTGATGGATTAGATTGGTTGATTGCTGCTTTCAAGCTGATGATAGTGAAGTTCATGACACCAATCAACTGTTGGTTGCCCTGGATGATTAGTTTCTGCTTGAAGCTCATCATCATCATCAGACTGATAAAAAATTGGAAAATCATTAGTATAAACAATCTCACCAATTAAACATATTGGGTTATCAGTTTGTTTTTCTTTAAGCTGATCTACGAGTTTATTTTCTGGTTCAAGACAACAAGGTTCAGTAGCTAGATGAGTAGAATTGTTTTCTTCCAATGAAAGCTCAGAGGCTGGATGCTTGTTTAATATCTGATCAATTTATTCTTCTTTCAAAAGAGAAGGAATTTTTTTTTTGCTCTGGACAGAAACAAAACAATCCTCTTCCTCTTGTGTTGACTAATTGTGAGGCTGGATGTCTTCTCGAGCCTCTCCTAGTGAATCATTACTTGTGCTTGTAGGGAAACTTTGAGGATTTTCTTCTATTTCCTGATCTTTTTCATTCTCAAACAACTCTCCTTGATCTCTATAATAGTCAATTTGAACAAGAGATTCATGAGTTTTTTCTAATAGATTTTCAGGATTCCATAGTTCTCTTATGATCTTAAATGAATTAAAACATAAGGGCAGAGTCCCAATACGTGCTGATTTTGCTTCTATTTCAAGCTCTGCGATATGTTGGTGGCTAATTGTTTCCTCAACGCACTTCTCAATTTCTGTGTTTGCATCTTGTTTGTAATGTTCTCTTATCAGTGAAACACAAGGTGTAGGTGGGTAGCTAGTACCTTCTTGGCCATCTACTTCATTCCTTTCTTTGTAATCTTGCTCATCGTAAATATTTAGCTTGTTGTTTCTATTTTGTAGTGGTTGAGTTTTTTCTTGACTAGGAGAAGGTATAGGTTGCTCAGGATAATCAACATTTATATCAGCCTCATGCATATCCAATCTTTTATCAAGTATGTACATCATTTTTTCCATTATTTCCAATAATGTATCTAGTTTTGATACTCTGTCTATACTTGAATCCATGTTTGTAAAATCAACGAGGTCACTGTGTATTCTCAACCAACTCAGAGTCTTCTACCAGTGGAGTCATCAGGTCTTTTGGAGTTATGGAGTTGCCAGGTGGAAGATTTTGGACTTTGTTGTCCACCTGAAACATGATTTGGATTGCTCAATGCATTCCCAGGGGAGTTTACAAGGACTAGTGAAGTAATAGGTTTACTAGAGGCCAGTGGAGTCACCAAGTGGAATTTTTTTAGCTTTTCTGAAGGTAAAATGTTTTATGGTCCACCACTAGTTTATTATAAAAACCAATCTGAAATGTTTTTGGGGTTTTCTGAGTTTCTATGGTTATTGAAGGAATTAGTGAGTCTACAAGATTTTTCTAGGCTATTATGTACTCAGAAGTCCCACCGTGATCGCCATTATGTTGGAGTGGCGATGAGGTGGAAAATTCACTAGATATTCTTTGATTTACTGAAGGTCTAAAGAGTTTTAAGAGGTATTCATGCTTTTATGTATTCAGAAGTCCCACTGTGATCACCATTATGTTGTAGTGGCGATGAGGTGGCAAATTCATTGGATATTCTTTGATTTACTGAGGGTCTAAAGAGTTTTTAAGAGGTATTCATGCATTTATGTACACAGAAATCCCACCGTGATCGCCAATATGTTGTATTGGCGATGAGGTGGAAAATTCACTGGAGATTCTTTGATTTACTGAGGGTCTAAAGATTTTTTAAGAGGTATTCATGCATTTATGTACTTATAAGTCCCACCGTGATCACCAATATGTTGGGGTCCTGTGATTTGGCTGATTGGCAAAACAAATGACAAGGCAACATTCAAACCAAGCTTTAGAGCTCTAGGATCTAGCCCTCCTAGTCTCAAAGAGGGATCTCTCAATATGTTTGTGACGATATAGCTTGATCTCTACATTTAATTAGGCCTCTGAGGATCGTCATCCTCGGCCTTTTCCATTGATAATGGTTGTGGGATGGCCTTTTCCATCGTGAAACCTACAACCAACCTTAAACATGTTATGAAAAACCTGCATATAGGGTAAAACCTGCTTCAGAGAGGCTAGGTGAGGGCAGAGGAGCAATGAAAAATGAGATGAATGCATAGAAGGGGTGGTTTCATGATGGAATTGAAGAAACCAGGGTTTAATTTGAAATTGGCACGAAAATGGCTAAAATGGTTTTGGGAATACCATAAGTGGTTTTCGTGCAAGGGATTAGTGTTTAACGGTATTAGGCTGTTTTAACGTGATACATGTTAGGGGATGACACGTTTCCCTTCTGAAACCAACGTTTTTGCATAGAAATTGCACGTTGGAAGGTTTTTTTTGGATGGGTGTGAAAACAAGCGAGGGTTGTCTGATCTGAGAGATGCAGATCCACGGTGAGGAATGGATGCAATCGCAACACAGATGCGTGATCAAAAGGGTGGTGGGATCTGACTCAGACATTAGCTTTCTTTTCATGGAGTGGGGAGTTAGATCGACAGGGTTGAAAGGTGAGAAATAATGATGGTCGTTAGATCTTAAAGATCAATGGTGGAGATCTGATTTCGGGGGAAAAAGGTAAAGAGGATCAGGGGAGAAAGAGAGAAGGAGGATGCTCAATTGCCGTTAGATCTTTGAGATCGATGGTCAGAATTATATCGGGGAAGGGAAGGGTGGAAGATAAACATAAGAGAAGGGGGCAGAGGTAAGGAGGAGAGTATGGTCCGATGGGAATAAAAATACCGGGGGGTAAGAATGAGCGGGCTTAGGACTTAGTCCACGGTCTCAGAGTCTGGTTATATGAGATAAACAGGGCTGGGGCTTAAGGCCAATGGCGCTTAAATCCTTATGTTCAAAGTGGTCAGAATAGGCTAAAATAAAGGTGTTTTGAGCCTTTTTGAATGTTCTGATAGGTTAGGAAAAGACCTAGAAAAGCAGGTGAGGTTTTTTATGTGAAAGAGGGTGAATGAAGGGGTTTAAAGGGATTTTTTTAGAGAAAAATGATTGATTTGGATAAGTGATAATGAGTGGGAAAAATGAATGAAATAGGCTTAGGAAATGATGGAAAATAGCTTAGAAACAGTCTCTTTTGGTATCAGTAGGGAAAACGTAGAGGATTTGATTGAATATTTTATGAGAAATGGATAACTTAGGGATAATGAACACAGTGATATTTCCAAAACTCATAGATTTTGATGAAAATCTTGTTTTCGGAAATCCATGGACTAATCTAGACATCATTAGGTATAGCAGAATTATAGATGCCTAACAGTTAGGGTTGAGGTTAGGGGAACGTTTTAATTAAGGTTAAGGTTAAGGTTAAGGTTAAGGTTAGGTTAAGGGTAAAGTTAAGGTTAGGTTAGGTTAAGGTTAAGATTAAGGGTTTGGTCAGGGTTAGGGTTAGGTTATAGTTAAGGTTAGGTTAAGGTTAGGGTAAGAGTAAAGTCAAGGTTATGGTGAAGGTTAAGGGTTAGTTAGGTTAAGGCTAAAGTCAAGTTTGAGGTGAAGGTTAAGGGCTAGTTAGGTTAAGGTTAATGTTAAGGTTAAGGTTAGGGTTAGGTTATAGTTAAGGTTAAGGGTAAAGTTAAGGTCAAGGTTAAGGATAAGGGTTAAGTTAAGGTTAAGGTTAAGTTAATGTTAAGTTAAGCTTAAGTTAACCTTAAGCTTAAGTTAAGGTTAAGTTAAGGTTAGGTTAAGGTTAAGGTTAAGGTTAGGGTTCGGTTATAGTTAAGGTTAAGGTTATAGTAAAGGGTAAATTTAAGGTCAAGGTTAAGGTTAAGGGTTATGTTAAGGTTAGATTAAGGTTAAAGTTAAGGTTAAGGTTAAGTTAAGGTTAAGGTTAAGTTAAGTTTAAGTTAAGGTTAGGTTAAGGTTAAGGTTAAGGTTAAGGTTAAGTTAAGGTTAAGGTTAAGGTTAAGGTTAAGGTTAGGTTAGGTTAGGTTAGGTTAAGGTTAAGGTTAGGTGAAGTTTAAGGTTAAGGTTAAGGGTTTGGTCAAGGTTAGGGTTACGTTATAGTGAAGGTTAGGTTAAGAGTAGATTCAAGGTTAAGGTGAAGGTTAAGGGTTAGTTAGGTTAAGGTTAAGCTTAAGTTAAGGTTAAGGTTAAGTTAAGTTAAGGTTAACTTAATGTTAAGGGTTAAGGGTTAGTTGAGGTTAAGGTTAAGCTAAGTTAAGGTTAACTTAATGTGAAGTTAAGGTTAAGGTTAAGAGTAAAGTCAAGTTTAAGGTTAGGTTAAGAGTAAAGTCAAGGTTAAGGTGAAGGTTAAGGGTTACTTAGGTTAAGGTTATGATTAGGGTAAGGTTAGGGTTAAGGTTAATGTTAAGGTCAAGTTTAAGGTTAAGGTTACGGTTAAGGAAAGGTTAAGGGTAAAGTGAAGGTTAAGGTTAAGGTTAAGGTTAGGGGATTGGTTACCCTTATCCTTAAGTCAACGTTTAGGTTAGGTTAAGGTTAAGGTTAAGGTTATGGCTTTAGTCAAGTTAAGGTTAAGGTAAAGGTTACGGGTTTAGTCAGGTTAAGGTTAAGGGTAAGGTTAAGGTTAAGGTTAAGGGTTTGGTCAAAGTTAGGGTTAGGTTATAGTTAAGGTAAAGGTAAGGTTAAGGTTAAGGTTGTGGGTTTAGTAAGGTTAAGTTTATAGTTAAGGTTAACCTATACCTTAATCTTAAACTTCCCAAACCCTTAACCTTAACCTTAACCTGACCAAAACTTAACCTTAACATTAATCTTAACCTTAACAAAACCCATAACATTAACCTTAACTTAACCTTAACCTTAACCTTAACCTAACCTTAACCTTCACCTTAACCTTAACTTTAAATTTACCCTTAACCTAACCTTAACCTTAACTTTAACCTAACCTTAACCTTAACCTTAACCTTAACCTAACCTTAACGTTGACCTTAACTATAACCTAACCCTAACCTTGACCAAACCCTTAAGGTTGGGTTAAGGTTAAGGTTAGGTAAACGTTAAGGTTAAGGTTAATGTTAAGGGTTTGGTCAAGGCTAGGGTTAGGTTAAGGGTAAAGTTAACGTTAAGTTTAGGTTAAGGTTAAGTTCAAGGTTAGGGGTAAATTTAAGGTCAAGGTTAGGGTTAGGTTATAGTTAAGGTTAAGGGTTTGGTCAAGGTTAGGGTTAGGTTAAGGTTAAGGTTAGGGTTAGGTTAGGATAAGGTCAAGGTTAAGGTTAGGTTAAGGTTAAGGTTACATGTTTAGTCAGGTTAAGGTTAGGTTAAGTTAAGGTTAAAGTTAAGGTTAAGGTCAGGTTAAGGGTAAAATTAAGGTTAAGGTTATGGTTAAGGTTAGGGGAAGGTTAAGGTTAGGTTAAGTTTAAGGTTAAGGTTAAGGTTAGGAGGTGAGGGTTAGGTTATAATTAAGGTTAAGGTTAGGTTAAGGGTAAGATAAGGTTAGGATAAGGTTAAGGTTATCTTGAAGGTTAATGTTAAAGTTAGGTTAATGTAAGGTTAAGGTTACATTTTTAATCAGGTTAAGGTTAAGGTTAAGGTTAGGGGAAGGTTAAGGTTAAAGTTAGGTTAATCTAAGGTTAAGGTTACGGGTTTAGTTAGGCTAATTTTAAGGTTAAGGTTAAGGTTAAGGTTAGGGTAAGGTTAAGGTTAAGACAAGGTTAAGGTTAAGGTTAAGGTTAGAGTTAAGGTTAGGTTAAGGGTAAAGTTAAGGTTATTTTTAGGGTAAGGTTATGTTAAGGGAAAAGTTAAGGTTAGGGCTAGGTTAAGGTTAAGGTTAAGGTTAAGGTTATGGTTAGGCTAAGGATAAGGTTAAGGTTAAGGTTAGGTTAAGGTTACAGTTAGGTTAAGGTTAAGATTAGGTTAAGGTTAGGGTTAAGGTCCGGTGAAGGTTAGGGTTTGGTTATAGTTAAGGTCAAGGTTAAGTTTAGGTTAATGGTAAAGTAAAGGTTAAGGTTAGGTCTAGGTTAAGATTAGGTTAAGGGTAAAGATAAAAATCAAGGTTAGGGTTAGGTTATAGTTAAGATTAAGGGTTTGATCAAGGTTAGGGTTAGGTTAAAGTTAAGGTTAAGGTTAGATTAGGATAAGGTCAAGGTTAAGGTTAGGTTAAGGTTATGTTTACCGGTTTAGTCAGGTTAAGGTTAAGGTTATAGTTAAGGTTAAAGTCAAGGTTAATGGTTTGGTTAAGGTTAGGTTAAGGTTAAAGTTAAGGTTAAGGTTAGGTTAAGGGTAAAGTTAAGGTTAAGGTTAGGGTTAAGGTTAAGGTTAAGGTTAAGGTTAGGTTAAGGTGAGGCTTAGGTTATAGTTAAAGTTAAGGTTAGGTTAAGGGTAAGATAAGGTTAAGGTTAAGGTTAAGGTTAAGGTTCGGTTAAGGTCAAAGTCAAGGTTAAGGTTAAGGTTAAGGTCAAGGTTAAGGGTAATGTTAAGGTCAAGGTTAGGGTTAGGTTATATTTGAGATTAAGGTTAGGTTAAGGGTAAATTCAAGTTTAAGGTTAAGGTGAAGGTTAAGGGTAAGGTTAAGGTTAAGGGTTACGGGTTTAGTCAGGTTAAGGTTAAGGTAAGGGTAAGTTTAAGGTTACGGGTTTAGTCAGGTTAAGGTTAATGTTGAGGGTTTGGTCAAGGTTAGGGTTAGGTTATAGTTAAGGTTAAGGTTAGGTTAAGGGTTTGATCAAGGTTAGGGTTAGGTTATAGTTAAGGTTAAGGCTAAGGTTAAGGTTAGGGTTAAGTTTAGGGTAAAGGTTTAGGTTAAGGTTAAGGTTAATAATTTGGTCAAGGTTAGGGTTTAGGTTTTAGTTAAGGTTAAGGTCAAGTTTAAGGATAAGGTTAAGGGTGTAAGGTTAAGTTTAAGGGTTAAGGTTAAGGTTAAGGTTAGGGGAAGGTTAAGGTTAATGTTAAGGTTAATGTTAAGGGTTTGGTCAAGGTTAGGGCTAAGTTATAATTAAGGTTACGGTTAAGGTTAAGGTTACAATTTTAGAAAGGTTAAGTTTAAGGTTAAGGGTTTGGTCAAGGTTATGGTACAGGGTTTGTTCAAGGTTAGGGTTAGGTTGTAGCTAAGTTTAAGGTTAAGGTTAAGGTTAAGATTAAGGTTACAGGTTTAGTAAGGTTAAGGTTAAGGTTAAGGGTAAGGTTAAGGTTAAGTTTAAGGGTTTGGTCAAGGTTAGGGTTAGGTTATAGTGAAGGTTAAGGTTAAGTTAAGGGTAAAGTCAAGCTTAGGGTTAAATTTAAGGTTAAGGTTAAGGGCAAGGTCAAGGTTAAGGTTATGGGTCTTAACCTTAACCTTCACTCTAACCTTAACCTTAACCTTAACCTTAACCTTAACCCTAACCTAACCTAATCTTAACCTTAACTATAACCAAACCCTAACCTTGACCAAACCCTTAACCTTAACCTTAATTTTAACCTTAACCTAACCTTAACCTTAACCTTAACCTTCCGATAACCATAACCTTAACCTTAACCTTAAAATTAAACTTAACCTAACCTTAACCTTAACCTTAACCTTCCCATAACCATAACCTTAGCCTTTACCTTAACCTTAACATATTCTTAACCTTAACCTTAACCTTAACCTTAACTATAAATTAACCCTATCCTTATCGTAGCCATAACCTAACCCTAACCTTAACCTTACCCGTAACTTAACCTTAACCTTAACCTTGACCTTGACCTTAACCTTAAGTTTGACCTTAGCATAACCTTAACCTTGACCTTAACCTTAACTTTAACTATAACCTAACCTAATTTTGACCTTATCTATAACCTAATTCTAACCTTGACGAAACCCTTAACATTAACCTTAACCTTAAAATTAACCTTCCCATAACCTTAACCTTAACCTTAACCTTCACCTTAACCTTTACCTTGACTTTCCTTTAACATAAGCTTAACCCATTAACCTTAACCTTTACCTTCCCATAACCATAACCTTGACCCCTACTTTACCCCTAACCTAATCTTAACCTTAACCATAACCTAACCCTAACCTTTTCCAAACCTTAACCTTAACCTTATACTAACCTTAACCCTAACCTTAACCTTAACCTTAACCTTCCCTTAACCATAACATTAACCTTAAGCTTCCCATAACCATATCCTTAGCCTTAACCATGACCTTACCGTTTACCTTAACCTTAACCTTAACCTTCACCTTAATGTTAACCTTAACCTTGACCTTGACCTTAACCTTACCCTTAAACTTATCTTAACCCTAACCTTACCTTAACCTTAATTTTACACTTAACCTTACCTTAACAATAACCTTAACCTAACCTTAACCTTAACCTTACCCTTAAGCTTATCTTATCCTTACCTTAACCATAACCTTATCCTTACCTTACCCTTAAGCTTATCTTATCCAAACCTTAACCTTAACCTTATACTAACCTTAACCCTAACCTTAACCTTAACCTTAACCTTCCCTTAACCATAACATTAACCTTAAGCTTCCCATAACCATATCCTTAGCCTTAACCATGACCTTTCCCTTTACCTTAACCTTAACCTTAACCTTCACCTTAATGTTAACCTTAACCTTAACCTTACCCTTAACCTTAACCTTTACCTTAACCTAACCTTAACCTTAGCCTAAATTAACCTTAACCTTAACCTTAACCTAAATTAACCCTAACCTTAGCCTTGACAAATTTAGGTTAAGGGTAAAGTCAAGGTTAAGGTAAAGTTAACGTTAAGGTTAGGTTAAGGTAAGGTTAGGTTAAGGTAAGGTTATGGTTAAGGGTAAAGTGAAGGTTAAGGTTAAGGTTATGGTTAAGGTTAAGGTTACGCTTAGATTAAGGGTAAAGTTAAGGTTACGGTTAAATTTAAGGCTAGGTTAAGGTTAAGGTTAAGGTTAGGTTAAGGGTAAGGTTAAGGTTAAGGTTATGTTAAGGTCAAGGTCAAGGTTAAGGTTAGGTCAAGGTTAAGTGTAAAGTTAAGGTCAAGGTTAGGGTTACGTTAGAATTAAGGTTAGGTTAAGGGTAAAGTCAAGGTTAAGGTTAACGTGAAGGTTAAGGGTAAGGTTAAGGTTTAGGGTTATAGGTTTAGTTAGGTTAAGGTTAAGGTGAAGGGTAAAGGTAAGGTTAAGGTTAAGGTTAAGGTCAAGGTCAGGGTTAACGTTAATTTTGGTTAAGAGTAAGGTTATAGTTAGGTTAAGGTTAAGGTTAGGTTATAGTGAAGGTTAAGGTTAAGATAAGGTTAAGGGTAAGGTTAAGATTAGGGTTAGGTTATACTTAAGATTATGGTTAGGGTAAGGTTAGGGTTAGCTTATAGTTAAGGTTAAGGTTAAGGTCAAGGTTAAGGTTAAGGTTAGGTTAAGGTTAAGATTAGGGTAAGGTTAAGGTTACGGGTTTAGTTAGGTTAAGCCAAAGGGTAAGGTTAAGGTTAAGGGTTTTCTCAAGGTTAGGGTTAGGTTAATTGTAAAGTTCAGGTTAAGGTTAGTTTAAGGTTACGGTTATGGTTAAGGTTAGGTTAAGGTTAAGATTTTGGTTAGGTTAAGGTCAAGGTCAAGGTTAAGGTTAAGGTTAAGGCCAAGGTTAAGGGTAAATTTAAGGTCTAGTTTAGGGTTAGGTTATAGTTAAGGTTAAGGTTAGGTTAAGGGTAAAGTCAAGGTTAACCTTAACCTTCCCATAACCTTAACCTTAACCTAACCCTTAAGGTTAAGTAAAGGTTAAGGTTAAGGTTAAGATAAGGTTAAGGGTACGGGTTTAGTAAGGTTAAAGTTAAGATTAAGGTTACATTAAGGGTAAAGTCAAGGTTAAAGTTAGGTTAAGGGTAATGTTAAGGTTAGGTTAAGGTTAGGTTAAGGGATTGGGAAGGTTAAGGTTAAGGTAATTTTAAGATAAGGTTAAGGGTAAGGTTAAGGTTAAGGCTAGGTTAAGTTTATGGTTAAGGTAAGGTTAGGTTAGGGGTTAAGGTTAAGATTAGGTAAGGTTAAGGTTAAGATATGGTTAAGGGTAAGGTTAACTTAACTTTACCCTTAAGGTTAAGGTTACATTAAGGGTAAAGTCAAGGTTAAGGTTAGGTTAAGCTTAATATAAGGTTAAGGTTAAGGTTAAGGTTAAGGTTAGGTTAAGGGTAAAGTTAAGGTTAAGGTTAAGGTTATGGATATGGGAAGGTTAAGGTTAAGGTTACTTTAAGGGTAAAGTCAAGGTTAAGGCTAGGTTATAGTTAAGTTTAATGTTAAGGTTTTGGGAAGGTTAACGTTAAGGTAAGGTTAAGGTTAAGGTCAAGGTTAGGTTAGGCTAAGGTTAAGGTTAGGTTAAGGGTTTGGTCAAGGTCAAGGTTAAGGTTAGGTTAAGGGTAAGGTTAAGGTTATGTGTAAATTTAAGGTTAAGGTTAGGTTAAGGGTAGGGTAAGGTTCAGGTTAAATTTAGGTTAAGGTTAAGGTTAAGGTTAAGGTTAGGGGAAGGTTAAGGTTAGAGTTAGGTTAAGGTAAAGCTTATGGGAAGGTTAGGTTAAGGTTAAGGTAAAGGTAAGGCTAAGGGTAAGGTCAAGGTTGGGTTATAGTTAACGTCAAGGTTAAGGTTAGGTTATAGTGAAGTTTAAGGTTAAAGTTAAGGGTAAGGTTAAGGTTAAGAACCATAACCTTAAACTTCACCCTTAACTTTAACCTAAACTTAACCTTAACCTTAACCTTACTAAACCCATAACCTTAACCTTAACCTTAACCTTGAATTTACCCTTAACCTAACCTTAACCTTAACTATAATGTAACTCTAACCTTGACCTTAAGTTTACCCTTAACCTTAACCTTAACTATAAATTAACCCTAACATTACCCTAACCATAATCATAACGTTACCTTAACCTAACTTAACTTTAACCTTAACCTTACCTTAACCTAACTTAACTTTAACCTTGACCTTGACCTTAACCTTAACCTTAATCTTAAACTTAACATTAAACTTGCCCGTAACCTTAACCTTAACTTTACCCTTAACTTTAACTTTACCCTTAACTTAACGTTAATCTTAACCTTACCCTTAACCTTATCTTAACCTTAACCTTAACCTTCACCTTAACCTTAAATTTACCCTTAACCTTGACCTAACCTTAACCTGAATGACTCAACCCGTAACCTTAACCTTAAACTTAACCTAACCTTAACCTTAACCTTCCCATAAACTTAACCTTAACCTTAACTATAACCTAACCTTAAACTTGACCTTAACTATAACCTAACCCTCACCATGACCAAACACTTAAAATTAACCTTAACATTGACCTTCACCTTAACCTTAACCTTACCATTACCCGTAACCTTAAACTTAAACTTAAACTTAACTATAACCAAACCCTATCCTTAACCTAACCTTAACCTTGACCAAACCCTTAAAGTTATATTAACCTTGACTTTACCCTTAAGGTAACCTTAACCTTGACCTTGACCTTACCCTTAACATTAACGTTAACCTGACTAAACCTGTTATGTTAACATTAACCTTAACCTTACACTTAACCTTAAAATTAACCTTAAACTTAACTATAACCTAACCCTAATCTTAACCAAACATTAACCTTAACCTTACCCTTAAAGTAAAATTAACCTTGACTTTACCCTTAACCTTAACCTTACCCTTAACCTTAGCCTAATCTTAACCTTACCTTAACCTTAACCCTAACCTTACCCTTACCCTTAACCTTAACCTGACCCCAACCTTAACCTTATCCTTATCTTAACCTTAAGGTTAGGTTAAGGTTAGGGTTAGGTTATAGTTAAGGTTAAGTGAAGGTTAAGGTTAAAGTTAAGCTTAAGTTAAGGTTAATGTTAAGGGTTTGGTTAAGGTTAGGGTTAGGGTTAAGGTTAAGGTTAAGATTAGGTTAGGTTAAGGTTAAGATAAGGGTAAGGGTAAGGTTAAGGTCAATGTTAAGGTACATTAAGGGTAAATTCAAGGTTAAGGATAGGTTAAGGTTAAGATAGGGTTAAGGTTAAGGTTAAGGGGTTAAGATTAGGTTAAGGTTAAGGTCAAGGGTAAGGTAAAGGTTAAGGGTAAAATTAAGGTTAAGGTTAAGGCTAGGTTAAGGGTAAGATAATGTTAAGGTTAAGGTTAAGGTTACGTTAAGGTCAAGGTCTAGGTTGAGGTTAAGGTTAAGGTCAAGGTTAAGGGTAAAGTTAAGCTCAAGGTTTGGGTTAGGTTATAGTTAAGGTTAAGGTTAGGTTAATGTTAAAGTCAAGGTTAAGGTTAGGTTAAGGTTCAAGTTAAGGTTAATGTAAAGGTTAAGGGTTTGGTTAAGCTTAGGTTAAGGTTACGGGTTTGGTTAAGGTTAGGTTAAGGCTAAAGTTAAGGTTATGGTTAGGGTAAGGTTAAGGTTATGGTTAGGGTAAGGTTAGGGTTAAGGTTAATGTTAAGGTTAAGGTTAAGGTTAGGGGTTTAGTTAAGGTTAAGGTTAAAGTTAATGTTAAGGGTTTGGTCAAGGTTAGGTTTAGGTTATAGTTAAGTTCAAGGTTAAGATAAGGTTAAGATAAGGTTAAGGGTAAGGTTAAAGTTAAGGTCAAGTTAAGGTTATGGTTAAGGTAAGGTTAAGGGTAAAGTTAAGGTTAAGGTTAGGTTAGGTTAAGGTTAAGGTCAAGGTTAAAATAAGGTTAAGTGTAAGTTTAGGTTAAGGTTAAGGTTTAAGGTTTAAGGTTACGGGTCTTATCTTAACCGTAACCTTCACTATAACCTACCCTTAAAATTAACCTTTACCTAACCTTAACCTTAACCTTAACCATAACATGAAGCTTAACCAAACCCTTAAAATTAACCTTAACTTAACCTTAACCTTAAACTTAACCTTAACCTAACCTTAACCTTGACCTTAACTATAACCTAACCCTAACCTTGACCAAACCCTTAACCTTAACCTAAACCTTAACCTAACCTTAACCTTGAATTTATGCTTAACCATAATCTTAACCACAACCTTTACCTTAACGTAACCTTAACCTGACTAAACCCGTAACTTGAACCTTAACCTAAAATTACCCTTGACTTTACCCTTAACCCTAACCTTAACCATAACCTTTACCTTAATGTAACCTTAACCTTACCCTTACCTTACCCTTACCCTTAACCTTAACCTTTACCTTAACCTTGACTTTACCCTTAACCTAACCTTAACCTTATCTTAACCTTAACCTAACCTTAACCTTAACCTTAACCTAACCATAACCTTACCTTAACCTAAATTAACATTAACCTTGACCTTGACAAGGTTAGGTTAAGGTTAAAGTCAAGGTTGAGTTAAAGTTAAGGTTAAGGTTAGGTTAAGGTAAGGTTATGGTTAAGCGTAAAGTCAAGTCTAAGGTTAAGGTTATGGTTAAGGTTAAGGCTATTGTTAGATTAAGGATAAAGTCAAGGTTATGGTTAAATTTAAGGTTAGGTTAAGGTTAAGGTCAGGTTCAGGGTAAGATAAGGTTAAGGTTAAGGTTAGGTTAAGGTTAAGGTCAAGGTTAAAGTTAAAGTTAAGGTCAAGGTTAGGGTTAGGTTATAGTTAAGGTTAAGGTTAGGTTAAGGGTAAAGTGAAGGTTAAGGTTAAGGTGAAGTTTAAGGGTAAGGTTAAGGTTTAGGGTTACGGGTTTAGTTAGGTTAAGGTTAAGATGAAGGGTAAGGGTAAGGTTAAGGTCAAGTTCAAGGTTAAGGTTAAGGTTAAGCTTACGGGTTTAGTCAGGTTAAGGTTAAGGTTAAGGTTAAAGTTAGGTTAAGGTAAGGTTAAGGTTATAGGTTTAATCAGGTTAAGGTTAAGGTTAAGGTTAGGGTAAGGTTAAGGTTAAAGTTAGGTTATAGTGAAGGTTAAGGCTAAGATAAGGTTAAGGGTAAGGTTAAGGTTAGGGTTAGGTTATAGTTAAGGTTATGGTTAGGGTTAGGTCAAGGTTAAGGTTACATTAAGGTTAAGGTTAGGTTAAGGGTAAAGTCAAGGTTAAGGTTAGGTTAAGGTTAAGATTAGGGTAAGGTTAATGTTAAAGGTTTAGTTAGGTAAAGGTTAAGGGTAAGGTTAAGGTTAATGTTAACCTTGACTTTCCCCTTAACCTTAAACTTACCCTTAACCTTACCCTTAGCCTAATATTAACATTACCCTAACATTAACCCTAACCTTACCCTTACCCTTAACCTTAACCTTAACCTAACCTCAACCTTAACCTTATCCTTATCTTAACCTTAACCTTAACCTTAGACTTAACCCTAACCTTAAGGTTAAAGTTATGAGTAATGTTAGGTTAAGGTTAGGGTTAGGTTATAGTTAAGGTCTAAGTTAAGGTTAAGGTTAATGTTAAGGTTAATTTAAGGCTAACGTTAAGGGTTTGGTTAAGGTTAAGGTTACGTTAAGGGTAAAGTCAAGGTTAAGGTTAAGGTTAGGTTAAGGTTAAGATAAGGTTAAGGTTAAGGTTAAGGTAAGGTTAAGGTTAAGGTTAAGGTTAAGGTGTGGGTTAGGTGTAGGTTAGGATTAATTTAATGGTAAAGTTAAGGTTAAGGATAGATTAAGGGTAAATTTAAGGTTAAGGTTAGGGTTAAGGTTACTGTTAGATTTTGTTCAAGGTTAGAGATAGGTTATAGTCAAGTTAAGGTTAAGTGTTAGAATGAATCCTTTGTCGAAGTGTACGAAAAAGGACCACTTTAGCTACGCATAACTAATAGCCCTAACATCAATATGGCTGCCAATATCTTCAGATCTGCAGTTAGTTGATCAAGACAAGAGCTGCAAAAAACCAAATTTATGCATAGAAAGACATTAAGCAGTAAAAAAAAGGTTTTGCTCCATATATCCAATAGACAAGAAAAGAACAATTTTTGAAAGAATTTTTTGTATTAAGGGCACCATGGAGGAAAATAAGAAGATGTTTCCAATTCTCCTCAATGGGATGGGTTCTTGGAAGTCCTCAGCACTTCAGATCTAGCATTTCTCTCTCCTGTTGGTGTAGAAAACCCAGACAAAGATAGAACTCAAAGGGAGCTCACACAGAAAATAATGGAAAATATGAAAATGATAATGGCTCAAAGTCAGACCAAGAGTTTAGATCCAGAGTGATCTAATAGGCAACAAAAGGTGAAGAATGGTAGGAAAAACCCTCCCATTTATAACAAAATATTGGGTCATTCTAGATCTTGGTGCATGATTAAAATAATGTTAACCAAATCTAGATCCACCTTTTATGGAATATTTTATTATATTTGTTGGAGGAAAAAAGTATTTGACTTGGGTCAAATCCCTTTATTTGTGAATAATAAATAAATAAATGATTTATTTATCATTTTAAGGAGGTGGTTAAAAGATAATCAAATAAACAATGATTTATTTAATTATTTATGGGTGATTTTAGTCATATTTAACAAGGAATATTATTTAAATAAGGTTTAAATAGTTATTCCTAGAAAATAATAAGACGAATAAAGATTTATCTAATTAATTTCTTTGTTTTGGGTTAAACATGACCAGGAAAATCAAACAAATATAGGTTTGTTTAATATTTCCTTTTGGGGTTTCCTGTTTAGACCATAAACAACCTAATAAATGTGTTTTATTAAGTTATTTTACGTAGTGAAGGCAATTTTACTTACGGTAAAATTAGTCTTACATGGTGTACTTGGGTCCATCTAATGATAGTAGTTTAGATGACCAAAAAATGGTGTAACAGATTTCCCCCCAGCGTGAAAGTGTTAGGAGCAAATCGTATGACCGAAGTATGTTGTAAGAACTCTATCACAAGACATCAAAAGGGAAGTCAGAGAGAGAGATGTAAGGTAGACTAATGTTTTGAAGAACTATACCCTGAGGAGACGAGACTTACAGGTGCAACAAGTCTCTTTTTATGAGAAGGTACATGTGCTAAAGGCGACGAGGGAGGCATACCTATGCCCACCGAGAAAAAGTACAAAAGAATAGTGTGTCCAGTAAACAAGGGACCGAACCATAAAGTATAGCCGGGATAAACATGAGCCAGATGAGAATACAATGAGGAATCCCACATACATGCTGTGCCTGGGATAACAGCCAGGACTTATACAATAATATCTGAGTACATGAGATACAAATACAACCCAAATGCCCCCTATAAGCGGGGAAGGGCTCACAAAATCTGACTGATACATGCAAATCAAAGAGGCGCTGCAAGCGGCTAAGGCCGACATCATCAAATATATGGAGCTTCATCAAAGGTTGTAATGAAGAGGTCATTCGGGCATGTGGGGGGCAACTTGCAGGGCCACCCCCTCATGAGGGCTGAGACATCTCACACACACCCGGGAATCACCAAGAGCTACTGCTGCATCATTGAACCATCAAGTATACGGATCTCGATCATGCTGAAAGGAGCTGGAGTGGAGAAACAATCAAGTCAAAGGGAAATGAGAGATCCCTTTGCCTGATCCAAGGCACCGAACAAGAGTGGAAGTGGGAACCAAGGTACACCGCCCTCTAGACCTGTCTTCTGAAATAAAGGAGCTGATGTCGACAGAAGGAGGTCTGCCATAGGTGAGGCAATGAGAGATACTCAACTAAGGCACGAGAGAAAATAGTAGAGCGACGGACAGACTAATACCAATGATGATGGTGGAATGGAGGGGACTGAGTAACGAATGGACGACTTCCCTTGCTAGAGCATAAAGGGCATGAATGACATGGCAGCGCTTGACACAATATCATGAGGGATAGGGGACAGTGGGACTGAAGGCCATAATGTGCGACACAAGAGAGGGATCAAGAAATGAAGGATGGAGGACTATAGCAGGGTACAAAGGGACTCGGGATAGACTCCATGAATGCGATGATGACTCATCTTGGATGCTCTAAACAAGGGTGACTTGATGGTTCTGCCACACAAAAAAGAGCCCATGGGGGACCCTGAAAACATGAGTACAAGATGGTATCTCATGACGAAAATCGACACGAACAAAGACAAGTATGGGGGCAAAGTGGTGCCCCAAGTACAGGTGTTGTAAGTGAGGAAATTTGATTTTTGGGGGGAGGTGGAGTGACCCCTCGGGGAAAAAATGTGTCCTGGTGAAGTGTCAAAGGATGAAAACAAAAACGATGATGGCTATCTAAAAGAAAATAAAACATGCATTTCAGAAGGGAAATGCTAAGGGTAATATTTCTTAAGATAGAGTGCATTGCGAGGGTTAGGAAGGGGATTTCCTTCGAAGTCCTCTAAGAGGTATGCCCCCTTACCGAGATCCTTACTGATGATGTAAGGGCCTAGCCATAATGAGTCGAACTTCCCATGACCAAGGACATCATGGGCCTGGTCATATACTAGAACAAGGTCACCTTCGTGGAAAGTATGAGGCTGGACTTTTCTGTCATACTGAGCTTTGGTGCGTTTCTTGGCTGCTTCCATGGTTTGCAATGCAACGCAACGGTCTTCAGAGGTGCGCTCAAGCATGATAAGTTGTTGTTCTAGAGGTTGGGTGTCAGGGAGAAGTTCAACGGCCAGATGCAAGGAAGGGATTTCACACTCTATTGGTAAGACTGCCTCCTCTCCAAAAACGAGGTGGAAAGGAGTAAACCCGGTGGCGGTTTTAACAGAAGTTCGATAGGCCCACAAAGCAGGGAAGAGCATAAGGTGCCAGTTGGTTTTGTGCTTATTCACCATTCGTTGAAGCATGGTCTTGAGGATTTTGTTGACTGCTTCAACTTGGCCATTACCTTGGGGGTAATAGGAAGAGGAATATTGGTGCTCAAAACCCAAAAGGGAGGATAGCTCCCTCCATATCTCATCTTCAAAATGTCAGCCGTGGTCAGAGACCAGTTGTTTCGGAACTCCGAATCGAGTGATAACGTGATTAAAGAAAAATAGGGCGGCGGTAGCTGCCGTGTTGTTAAATATTGGCATAGCCTCGGCCCATTTTGTGAAATAGTCAACTGCTACGATGATATATTTATGGTTACCAGCGGATGGCGGGAGACACTCCATGAAGTCGATGGCCCATTTACAAAAGGGACCAGTTGTGACGACAGGATGGAGGGGAGCTGGGGGAGATCGTGCCTTAGGGGCGAAATGTTGGCAGTTGGAACAGTGTTTGACTGCCTCAATGCAATCACTGAAGAGGGAAGGCCAAAAATACCCAGCGCGCATGACTTTCTAAGCAGTAGCGAGGCCGGAGAGGTGGCCACCGCAAGCGCCGCTATGGCAGGAATTGAGGACCTGTTCAGCTTCAGCGTGTATGAGACAATGACAAAGGACAGTATCTATACCGCGACGATAGAGGTCATCACCGATAATAAGGTAGCAGGGGGCCTGGTGTCGGATACGTCGTCGAGCGTCACGATCAAAGTGGGGCGAAATTTTGGGTTCGTAAGTAAGTGAGGATATCGTCGTACCAAGGATCATCCAAAGTAATGGTGAATAAGTGCTCATCAGGAAAATCATCATTAACTGGGGGATCCTGCGTTCTAGTAGGTAATTCAGAAATGAGTTCAGCGAGGGCTAAACCTTTCTTAATTTTTGGTGTGACAAATTCAAGGTCAAATTCTTGAAGGATGACGACCCAATGGGCGTACTTCCCAATGAGGATGTGGCGACTCAATAGGAAAGCCATGGGGTTGGAATTAGTCACAACCTTGGTGGAATGCATGAGGATGTAATGAAGAAGTTTTTGGACCGAGAACACAACAACAAGCGCTAGTTTTTCTTCGTGTGAGTAGGAAACAGGGGGTCCTACGAGGTTATTACTGACGTAGTAGATCACATGCTCGATACCGTTGTCATCTTCCTAGATAAGAACTCCAGTGACCGAATAGGTGGAAGCAAAAATGTACAGGATAAAGTCCCTATCAAATTCGGGAGGGCGGATCAAGGGAGCGGATGTGAGAGCCTGCTTGAGGGCATCGAAAGACTCATGAGCATAGGTATCCCATACAAATGGGATGTTAGATCGGAGGAGTCTAAGGAACCCATGTGCGGTAGTGGCATAGTCAGGAACGAACCGTCGAAGAAAATTAGCTTTGCCTTGGAGACTTTGTAGCTGGCGTAAGGTACGTGGAATGGGAAGTTCAAGAATGGCTTCAACTTTCAAAGGGTCAAGAGTGATACCGTCCTTAGACATTATGAAGCTGAGGAGACGGCTGACGGGAATGTAGAAGACGCATTTCAATGGATTGAGGCGGATATTATACTTGCGACATCGGAGAAAGATGGTACGCAGATCGTGAAGGTGCTACACCTGATAGTTAGAATGCGCAGTGAGGTCGTCCAAATAGGCAAGGATAATATGATCTAAGTCATGGAAACAATAAGACATGGCCTGTTGAAAGGTGGCGCCGGCGTTTTTAAGGCCGAATGGCATGACCCGGTAAGCGAAAGTTCCCCACAGACTGATGAACGCGGTTTTAAGTTGATCAGCAGGACGGATGAAGATTTGGTTGTATCCGGAGAAACCATCCATAAAGGATAGAATCTCATGCCCCGCACATTCATCAATGATTTGGTCAATAAATGGTGTGGGGAAGTTGTCTTTTGGACAAGCTTTGTTCAAGTCGTGAAAGTCTGTGCAAACACAGATGGTGCCTTGTTTCTTGAGGACGGGAACTGGGTTGGACACCCAAGTGGTATATTCAATGGGATAAATGAAACCCGCCTTCTTGAGCTTATCGATTTTGGCTTTGATAGCATCACGTCTGGAAGGATTAATGGGTCTCAACTTTTGACGGACTGGGTTGACGTCGGGCCATGTGTCGATATGCTATTCGAAAATGGTGGGGTCGAGTCCGAGAATTTCAGAGTAGGACCAGGCGAAAATATCACGAAATTCTTTGAAAAGCTTAGTGTAAGCTTCAATCTCTTCCGGGGTGCATTAGGCACCCAAGGTGATATATTCTTCGATCCCTGGTTTGACCGAAATGTCAATTTTAATGGTAGGAGAGATATTGGCCATTTTTCCTTCTTCGAAAGCATCAGATGCAGGGATGGGATTTTTGAACCAATCGACTACATTAGGGATGAAGTCTTTAGTTTCCACAAGATACTGGTCATAGGAATATTGTGGGAGGAAGTATGCGCGATGGTGCATGTCATCCCACAGAAAGTTAGGGTTGGTCATGGCTTCCATAATGTCTTCATCAGACTGGAATATTGGAAGACTGGAGGAAGGAGGATCACCCGATGATGTAGTAATGCTCGATTAGTCCTCTTGTGGAGAAGGGCTCATATGTGCAACGTCAGCAGAGCCAAGGTCTACTGGGGTGGGGCTGAGAGTGTCTGTAGGTAGGAGGTTAGGTGAATCATCTCTCGAGGAGGACGATAGGGGGAATATGGTGGTGGAAGGCTCCGTCGTGTTGACCACGGGAGGAGGAATGTGAATGGGAGTAGGAAGATCCTTTGGTCCTACCGAAGTAGAGTTCGAAAACAAGTGAGAAGGGAGCTTTTCATGCGGAGCCTTGAATTGGTGGTACGTGTCTAAGGAGGAACGATACTCGTCAAGGCTGGAACAGAGGTGGGTGTAATGGCCATGGAAATCTCACAAAGCACAAGGGTGATTGGTGCGCAAGGTTTTGAGTTTTGGGATAGAATCTGGGATAGTGAAGTAGACTTCGGGGATATCATATTCGGGAAACGTCTCATTGACCAGGATCTTGAGGTGTGGAAATTCAGGACACGTATGGGTGGCGTGACCGACAATATCGCACAAAGCGCACTAGATAGCGCGCTTTGGCAGTTGAGGAGGGGTAGGGTTCATCGGGGCGGCTTGGTCCTGATAGGTTGCCCCCTTACGAGATTTTCCTTTCTTTCCTGGAGCTATCACCACAGGGGTAGGGTCCTGGGGAGGTGCGGGGGGCATGGTGGCAACGGAGGAAGCGAGGGGGACTGGTTGAACTAGTGTCAAAGCAAGATAGGGTTTGGGGTGACCAGGTGGGGTAGCGGCTGGAGGGTCAAGGTACCAGACGGGTATGCCCAGGGTTAGGTTAGGGAGGGAGAGGGTGGCCATGACAGGGACCGTATAGACTCTGGGAGAGGGAGCCAGGAAAGGTATCTGACCAGCAGGATAATGGCCAGGAGGGACAGCTCCGAGATGGTTGAGGCCTGGGGGGACCGACCCGGGAGGATAGAGGGGTTTAGGGATACCAGCTGTAGGAGAAGGGCCAGAAGGAGGAGGTTCGGTTGGCTGAGATGAATGACTAGGAGTGGGTTGTGGTGGACGAGGTTGAGTCTGAGGTTTCTGACTAGCCGAAGCGGGTTGCTTAAGGGCAGCCCGAGACGATTGCATCATGCAAACATTCGATAAGCTGGGATCAGAGATATGAGGAGGAGGGAGACAAGGGAAAGTTCCAAGCAGGGAGGAATCTTTGTAGAGGCCTGGAGAGACACTGGTCAAGGAATAGACGGTTTTCTTATTGGCTACAGAAGAGATGGTCGTCTCTGGGGAGGTCTGAGATGGTGGCTCATGATAAGTCAACTGGTCTATGGTGACTATCTTTCCATTGTGAGGAAAAGACATCTTGCGAAAAACCGTGGATGGAATAGCAGACATGGATTAGGTGTAGCTTTGCCCCAATAGAATGTTGTAGTCTAAAGGGGCGTCGATGACTTCGATGTCAACGCAAATGGTCTTGCCGGTAAGGGTGACAGGACAATTACAGAAAAGGCCAATGGGCTGGGAGGCATGGCCATCCCACGCTCGAAGGGTGATCATGGAAGGGGCCAGCTCAAGAGATCTGAGTTGCTTCTAAACCGAAGCAGACATCACACAGGTGGATGCCCCCTCATCAATTATACACCGAGAAACGTTGGCATTCTGGATTTTGACTGGGATTTGGAAGGCAACGGAAGCAGGAAGAGGAGGATGGTCTGATTGATGAGCGTCAAAAACAATCATTTGGTCATCAGCAAGATCTACAGTGCCCATGGTAGATAGCATAGCCTTCTTTTGGGAAGGGCATGACTGGAGGAGTTCCAATGTGGAAATGGCAGCAAGAGATTGCGCCAAATCATCTACTATGCTATACGCATGAGCAGCTCGACCAGGAGCAGCATTTCGATGTAATGGTCTGTTAGGAATATTGGTATGAACCTCGAATTTGCGTTGAGGGATATGTAAGGGGCCATTGGATGTCGAAAGAGGCTCTGTAGAACCTGAAGAAGGGGACTCGGGGGCAGACTGAGCGGGAGGCTTGGGGTACTGGCGAGACCGAGTTTGAAGGTGAAGGTTGATGATTGGGGAAGGATCAGAGGTCATCATGAGTATCTGGTAATCAGAGGAACCAGAAGGGGAAGGTTGAGTGGCGACCTATCCATCAGGTGGTTGGGTAGCCATGAATCCTTGCTGAGGGAAAGGATCAGTAAACACAGCTGGTTGAGTAGCGGTCACATTAGGGGGAGCATGAGGGGAGGCATGTTTTCCTCGCAATGTGGCTTGAGACTCCCACATCTGCCGCATCTGTGGTAAGAGGGGACAATCATGGGTGTAATGACCGTAAACACTGCAACACGAACAAGGCTTATTTGTGCGAAGAGGGCTGTCCGGCTTGGGCTGAGTGCCCTGTTGCTGGTTAGTAGTGTTAGGGTCAATACCTTGAGGATTGGGTCCATGAGTACTAGGGGCAGATTTATTTTGATTGCTTCTCCGCCTTCTTTGAGAAGAAGGGGGATTATTCACACCCTGCTGTGCAAAGAATTTCCCTAGAGGGGGCTGTAGGTGCTGCTGCGGGGGTGGAGGCAGCAAGGGAGGTGGAAGCACATATGCTGGAGGAGCTGGTGCACTAGGCTGCGGATAATGATAATGGTTAGGTTGGGCAACATTGAGGTAAGCAAGAGGTTGGGAAAAAGGATGAGGCATGCCGTATCCTGGATACATGCTACCTGGAGGGGGAAAAGTGCTAGAGGTGCTGGCCCCTCCCGAAGGGAGACCATAGCCCATAGGAGGTTGAGAATACGGATGAGAGAGGGCTCCAACGATAACGTCACTGGAATGAGATGCCCCCGGGGCGTTAGCGCCACCGGGCCTGGGGAGGTTAGGAAGGATGGTATAAACATAACCAGACTGAGCGTAGATCAGGTCATATTTCAAGGCTACTTGGAGGGTGGCTTCTTCGGTTTGAGGGAAATGGGAGGCGACATATTTTCCAATGGGAGGTAAGAGAGTGCGAAGGAACGAGTCCATATAAACTCGATCTTCGAAGGGGGGAGCTCGACATAATATCCGTCTTCTCTGCCATTCCTGGACATGGGTAGAAAGGCGGGTCGAAGAGATTTGCTTGAAAGAAGTCAAGAGCTCTGTACCAATATCATATCGGAGAGGGAGCTCGAAATAAGATAAAAAGGCTTGGGCAATGGTCACAAAGGTGGTATGGGAAGAGGTGGCTTGGTAAACATACCATTTAGAAGCTTCGTCGGTAAGCGTGCGTTGGAACAACCGAAGACGGATGGAATCATCGGTAATGGAATTGGAGGAACACCACATGTGGAAAGATCGGACATGGTTGGTTGGATATTCTCCAGCAAGGCCTTCGAACTTAGGGATGTCAGAGGGGAGCTTGGTTGGCATAGCAGGCCAACCAACATCGTGGCAGATAGGGTCATTGATCAACTAACTGAAATCGGGGAGGCTGAGGCCTGCCATGTACGGGAGCAAAGGTGCAGCCGAGGTAGTTCCTGTGGTGGTTCCGCTAGTAGTAGTCCCGGCATTAGGGCCGGGATTACCGCTAGCGTTAGGCCCTAGAACAGACATAGTGAAGGTGATAGGGGGAGAACCAGAAGAAGTAGGAGAACCCAATGAATCAAAAGAGGAGTCGGAATGCGGACTCGGAGGAGGACTGGCTCGACGACGGCGGGACGGAGCAGGTCGACCAACTGGAAACTGAGGGTGAAGGCCAAGAAGTTTCTGGGAGGTGTGCCTTGGGGGCGCAATGATGACAACACAAACACAGCACGAGGGGAAGAAGAAGGACTGACAAAGGCAGGGAGGTGCAGAATCAAGTGATTACAATGTCGAAACAAGGGCAAAAAGGCGCAGTGTCAATTGATTTTAAAGTCTTTGCCTGGCGGTGTAAACCAGGCTCTTCTTCGCTTAGAGTGAGTGTGTGGTGTGCGTTAATTTTAATTTTTAAACCCTTTTTCTTTTGAGAGCAAGAGAAAAAGTGTGCTACGTAACTGAAAATAATGCTGCAAAAATAGTATATAATGCTGAAATAACAGAAAATTAACAGCTACTAGTGCATCGATTCAACCAAAAAATGTGGGTCTCTCAAAAATAATCTAAAAGAGGGAAAAAATCTAGTCAAAACACACTAAAAAGAGGCCAATAGATCTAGGGTCGAAAGGGACAGGGATCTAAAGGAGAAAGCTGTTGAAAAGAGGTGCAGATCACAACCAAGAGGCAGAGGCAAGGTGGCTGGGAAAAAGGAGGAAATCAGAAAAAAGCAGAAAGGACAGGGAGGAGGTCCTAAAGGGAGGTCCAAAAAAAACTACAAGAGGTGGTTTGAAAGGAAGAAGATCTGATTTAAAGGGATCTGAGAATGAGGTATCAGATATGAAAAAGGGAAGGCTGAAACTCTGAAAAAATCAAACACTTGAAACAGCTAAAACTCTTCCATCGAAAGTGGAGGGTACTGACGCCCTAGGGGGCTAGGTTCCCACTTAGATGAGAAAAACAGATCAGAAACAGGTCCAAACAGGCAGAGACTGAGGCTGGAAAACCCTGACAGAAGCTTCAAGAAAACCTAGAAAAATTCCAGAAAAATAGCAGAAAAAAGCACAGGTCGCAGGTTCTGACCTGTTTTCCTGTTCAGGTCCCAGAAAAAGGGCTGGAAAGTGTGACCTGGAGTCCAGGTCGGAGTTTTTGGGCTGAAAATTTTGACCTCCAACTCCGGTTGTCCCAGCGGCATATTTGAGGAAAAGTTGCCATCTCAGTTGCAGCTGATGTCTGTCACCTGCGCAATAGGGCCAAAAACACGCGGAAGTTAGAAATTTTAATGTTTTAGGGTTTTATAGGTGAAAAATAACATGAAAATAGGAAAAAAAATCTGAAAAGAAACCCTAGGTGCTGAAGTAGTTGGATATGCAGGAATATGAAAAATGACAGCGGTCGTAATTGAAAACCTGTGTGGAGTCGCCAATTGTTAGTATGAATCCTTTGTCGAAGTGTACGAAAAAGGACCACTTTAGCTACGCATAACTAATAGCCCTAACATAAAATATGGCTGCCAATATCTTCAGATCTGTAGTTATTTGATCAAGACAAGAGCTGCAAAAAACCAGATCTATGCATAGAAAGACATTAAGCAGTAAAAAGAAGGTTTTGCTCCATATATCCAATAGACAAGACAAGAACAATTTTTGAAAGAATTTTTTGTATTAAGGGCACCTGGGAGGAAAACAATAAGATGTTTCCAATTCTCCTCAATGGGATGGGTTCTTGGAAGTCCTTAGCACTTCAGATCTAGCATTTCTCTCTCCTGTTGGTGTAGAAAACCCAGACAAAGATAAAACTCAAAGGGAGCTCACACAACAAATAATGGAAAATATGACAATGATAATGGCTCAAAGTCAGACCAAGAGTTTAGATCTAGAGTGATCTAATAGGCAACAAAAGGTGAAGAATGGTAGGAAAAACCCTTCCATTTATAACAAAATATTGGGTCATTCTAGATCTTGGTGCATGATTAAAATAATGTTAACCAAATCTAGATCCACCTTTTATGGAATATTTTATTATATTTTTTGGAGAGCAAAATTATTTGACTTGGCTCAAATCCCTTTAGTTGTGAATAATAAATAAATAAATGATTTATTTATCATTTTAAGGAAGTGGTTGGAAGATAATCAAATAAATAATGTTTTATTTCATTATTTATGGGTGATTTAGTCATATTTAACAAGGAATATTATTTAAATAAGATTTAAATAATTATTCCTAGAAAATGATAAGATAAATAAAGATTTATCTAATTAATTTCTTTGTTTTGGGTTAAACATGACCAGGAAAATCAAACAAATATAGGTTTGTTTAATATTTCCTTTTGGGGTTTCCTGTTTAGACCATAAACAACCTAATAAATGTGTTTTATTAAGTTATTTTACATAGTGAAGGCAATTTTACTTAGGGTAAAATTAGTCTTACATGGTGTACTTGGGTCCATCTAATGATAGTAGGTTAGATGACCAAAAAATGGTGTAACATTAAGGTTAAGGTCAAGGTTAAGGTTACGTTAAGGGTAAATTCAAGGTTAATGTTAAGGTTAAGGTTAACGTTAAGGTGAAGGGTATAGTTTAAGGTTAAGGTTAAGTAAAGGTTAAGGTTAAGGTGAATGGTTATGTTAGGGTCAAGGTTAGGGTTAGGGTTAACGTTAAGGTTAAGGTTAAGTTAAGGTTAGGTTAAGGTAAGGTTAATGTCAAAGTTAAGGTTAAGGTTAAAGTTAAGGGTAAGGTTAGGTTAAGGTTAAGTTTAAGGTTAAGGTTAAGGTTAAGGTCAAGGTCAAGGTAAACCTTGACTTTACCCTTAAAATTACCTTGACCTTGACCTTAACATTAAATTTAACCTTACTAAACTTGTACCTTACTTTAACCTTGACCTTGACCTTGATTATAACTATAACCTAACCCTAAACTTGACCAAACCCTTAACTTTAACCTTAACCTTCCAAAACCCTCAACCTTAATCTTAACATTAACCTAACCTTAACCTTAACCTAATGTTAACCTTAATGTTTACCTTAACCTTACCCTTAACCTTCACCTTAACCTTAAACTTAACCTGACCAAACCTTAACCTTAACCTTAACTTTACCCTTAACCTAACCTTAACCTTAACCTTCAACTTAACTATAAACTAACCCTAACCTTAACCTTAACCATAACCTTATCTTTACCCTTAACCTTAATCTAACCTCAACCTTAACCTAACCCTAAACCTTGACCAAACCCATACCCTTAAACTTAAATTAACTTGAACCTTAACCGTAACCTTCCCATAACCATAACCTTAACCTTAACCTTAACCTAACTTAACCCTAACCTTGACTAAACCCTTAACCTTAACCTTAACCTTACCCACTTAACCTAACCCTAAGCTTGACCAAACCCCGAACCTTAACCTTAACCTGAACCTAACCTTAACCTTAACTTTAACTTTACCCTAACCTTAACCTTAACTATAACCTAACCTTAACCTTGAACTTAACTATAACCTAACCCTAACCCTACCAAACTCTTAACCTTAACCTTAACCTTACCACCTTAACCTAACCCTAACCTTCACCAAACCCTTAACCTTAACCTTAACCTTAACTATAACCTAACCCTGACCTTAACCAAACCCTTAACGTTAACTTTGACCAAACCCTTAACCTTAAGCTTAACCTGACTAAACTCGTAACCTTAACCTTAACCTTAACATTAACTATAACCAAACCCTAACATTGACCAAACCCTTAAACTTAACCTTAACCTGAACCTTAACCTAACCTTATCCTTGACCGTAAATATAACCTAACCCTAACCTTGACCAAATCCTTGACCTTGAATTTTACCTTAACCTTACCTATAACCTAACCCTAACCTTAACCTTAACCTTAACCTAACCTTCACCTTGACCTTAACTATAACCTAACCCTAACCTTGACCTTAACCTTAACTTAACCTTAACCTTAACCTTAAACTTAACCTTCCCATAACCATAACCTTAACCTTGACATTACCCTTAACCTAACCTTAACCTTAACCTTAGCCTAACATTAACCTTAATTTTAACTTTACCCTAACCTTAAGGGATAACCTAGCCCTAACCTTGACCAAACCCTTGACCTTAACCTTAACCTTAACTTGAACATGAACCTTTACCCTAACCTTAACCTTAACATTAACCTTGACTTTACCCTTAACGTTAACCTTGACCTTGACCTTAACCTAACCTTAACCTTAACCTTAACCTTAACATTATATTACCATTAACCTAAGCTTAACCTTCACTATAACTTAACCCTAACCTTAACCAAACACTTAACCTTAACCTTAGCCTGACTAAACTCGTAACCTTAACCTTAAATTTACCTTAACCAAACTTTAACCCTAACCTTCCCCTAACCTTAACCTTAACCTTACCCTTAACCTTAACCTTAACCTGACTAAACCCGTAACCTTAACCTTAACCTTAACTTTACCCTTAACCTTGACCTTACCCTTAACCTTCACTTTAAATTTAAACTCAACCTTCTAAACCCGTAACCTTAACCTTAACCTTACCCGTGAAATTTACCTAAACTAAACCTTAACCTAACCTTGAACTTTACTATAACCTAACCTTAACCTTAACCTAACCTTAACTTTAACCATAACCTTAATTTTACCCTTAACCTAACTATAACCTTAACCTTAACCATAACGTTAACCTTAACCTTGACTTTAACCTTATCCTGACCCTTAACCTTTACCCTTAACCTTAACCTAACCCTAACCTTGACCAAACCCTTAACGTTAACCTTAACCTGACTAAACCCTTAACCTTGAACTAACTATCACCTTAACCTTAGCTTAGTCTAACTTAACCTTGACCTTTACCTTAACATTAACCATAAAATTAACCTTAACCTTACCCTAACCTTACCCTAAACATAACCTTAACTTTACTTAACATAACCTTAACCTTGACCTTAAGGTTAGGGTTAGGTTAAGGGTAAAGTTAAGGTTAAGGTTAGGTTAAGGTTAAGGTAAGGTTAAGGGTAAGATTAAGGTTAGGTTAAGATTCAGGTCAAGGTTAGGGTCAGGTTAAGGTTATGGGTAAAGGTTAAGGGTAAGGTTAAGTTTAATGTTATGGGAATGTTAAGGTTAAGGGTTTAGTTAAGGTTAAGGTTAGGTTTAGGTTAAGGTTAAGGTTAAGGTTACAGGTTTAGTCAGGTTCAGGTTAAGGCTTACCCCCTTAAACTTAACCTTAACATTAAAATTAACCTTAACCTAACCTAACCTTGACCTTGACCTTGACCTTAACCTTAACTTTAACTTTACACTAACCTTAAGGGTTTAGTCAGGTTAAGGTTAAGGTTAAGGGTTTGGCCAAGGTTAGGGTTAGGTTATAGTTAAGGTCAAGGTTAAGGTTAGTTCAAGGTTAAGGTTAAGGTTAAGGTTAAGTTAAGGTTAATGTTAAGGGTTTGGTCAAGGTTAGGGTTAGGTTATAGTTAAAGTTAAGGTTAAGGTCAAGGTTAAGGGTAAGGTTAAGGTTAAGGTTAAGGGTTTGGTCAAGGTTAGGGTTAGTTTATAGTGAAGGTTAAGGTTAAGGGTAAATTCAAGGTTAAGGTTAAGGTTAAGGTTAGGTTAAGGGTAAAGTTAAGGTTAAGGTTAAGATAAGGTTAAGGTTATGTTAAGGTTAAGGTTAGGTTAAGGGTAGAGTTAAGGTTAAGTTTAGGGTAAGGTTAGGGTAAGTTTAAGGTTAAGGTTAGGTTAAGGTTAAGATTAAGGTTAAGGTTAATGTTAAGGTTAAAGTAAGGTTAAAGTTAAGGTTAAGGTCAAGGTAAATGTTAAGTAAAGGTTAAGGTTAAGGCTAATGTTAAGGTTTTGGTTAAGGTTAGGGTTAGGTTATAGTTAAGGTCAAGGTTAAGGTTAAGAGTAAGGTTATAGTTAGGTTAAGGTTAAGGTTAGGTTAAGGTTAAGATAAGGTTAAGGTTAAGGTTAGGTTAAGGGTAAAGTGAAGGCTAAGGTTAAGGTTAAGGTTACGGGTCTTAACCTTAAACTTCACTATAACCTAACCTTAACCTTAACCTTTACCCTAACCTTGACCTGAAACTGAACCTTATCTTAAACTTAACATTCACTATAACCTAACCTTAACCTTGACCGTAACTATAACCTAACCCTAACCTTGACCAAACCCTTAACATTAACATTAACCTTAACCTTACCCTGACCTTAACCCTAACCTTAACCTTATCTTACCCTTAACCTAACCTTAACCTTGACCTTAAATTTATGTTGAACTTAACCTTAACCTTAACATAACCTTGACCTTAACCTAACTTAACCTTAACCTTGACCTTAGCATTAACTTTAACTATAACCTAACCCTAAACTTGACCAAACCCTAAGGTTAGGTTAAGGGTAAGATAAGGTTAAGTTAAGGTTAGGTTAAGGGTCAAGGCAAGGTTAAGGTAAAGTTAAGGATAAGGCTAGGTTAAGGTTAAGGTTAAGGTTAGGTTAAGGGGGTAAAGTTAAGGTTAAGGTTAAGGGTTCGGTCAAGGTTAGGGTTAGGTTATATTTAAGATAAAGGTTAAGGTTAGGTTACAATGAAGATTTAGGTTAAGATAAGGTTAAGGTAAAGTTAGGTTAAGTTAAGGTTAAGGGTAAGGTTAAGGTTAAGGGTTTCGTCAAGATTCGGGTTAGGTTATGGTTAAGGTTAGGTTAAGGGAAAAGTTAACGTTAATGTTAGGTTAAGGGTAAAGTTAAGGTTAAGGTTAGGTTAAGTTTAAGGTTAGGTAAGGGTAAGGTTAAGGTTAAGGTTAAGGGTAAAGTTAAGGTTAAGGTTATGGTTATGGGAAGGTTAAGGTTCAGGTTAAGGCTAATTTAAGGTTAAGGTTAAGGTTTGGTCAAGGTTAGGGTGAGGTTATAGTTAAGGTCAAGGTTAAGGTTAGGTTAAGGGTAAATTCAAGGCTAAGGTGAGGTTAAGGTTAAGATTAGGTTAAAGGTAAAGTTAAGATTAAGGATAAGGGTTTGGTCAAGGTTAGGGTTAGTTGTTAAGTGTTTAGTAAGGCTAAGGTTAAGGGTTTGGTCAAGGTTAGGGTTTGTTGTTACGGGTTTAGTCAGGTTAAGATTAAGGTTAAGGGTTTGGTCAAGGTTAGGGTTAGGTTAAGGATAAGTTTAAGGTTAACTTAAGGTTAATGTTACGGTGAAGGTTACGGTTAACATTAAGGTTAAGTTAAGGTTAATGTTAAGGTGAAGGTTACGGTTAACATTAAGGTTAAGGCTAAGGTTAGGTTAAGGTTAGGTTAAGGTTGAGGCTAGGAAAGGGTAAGGTTAAGGTTACGGGTTTAGATAATTTAAGGTTAATGTTAAGGTTAAGATTAAGGGGGTAAGGTTACGGGTCAGAACCTTAACCTTCATAGAACCTTAACCCTAACCTTAAATTTAACTATAACCTAACCCTAACCTTGAACAAACCCTTAACCTTAACCTTAACCTAACTAAACCTGTAACGTTAACCTTAACCTTAACCTTACGGGTTTATTGAAGGTGAAGGTGAAGGTTAAGGGTTTGGTTAAGGTTAGGTTAAGGTTAAGGTTAAGTTAAAGGTTAGGGTTAGGTTAAGGTTAAGGTTAGGTTAAGGGTAAAGTTAATGTTAACGTTAGGTTAAAGTTAAGCTGAAGGTTAAGGGTAAGGTTAGGGTAAGGTTAGGTTTAAGGTTAGACGAAGGTTAAGGTTAAAGTTAGGTTAAGGTAAGGTTAAGGTTAAGGTTAAGGTTAGGTTAGATTAAGGTAAGGTTAAGGTTAAGGTTATGGTTATGGGAAGTTTAAGGGATTAATATTACCCTTAACCTCAACATAACATTAACCCTAACCTTAACCTTGACGTTCACTATAACCTAACCCTAACCTTAACATAAACTTAACCTTAAATTTAACCTTAACCTTGCCCTAACCTTAACCATAACCTTAACCTTAACATTACCCCCTTAACCATAGCCTTAACCTTAACCTTAAACTTAACCTGACTAAAACCGTAACGTTAACCTTACCTTAGCCTAACTTTAACCTTAACCTTAACCTTAACCTAACTATAATCTTACCATTAACCTTAATCTTGACCTTAACTATAACCTAATCCTAACCTTGACCAAACCCTTAACATTAACCTTAACCTTAACCTTGACCTTAACCATAACTGTAAACTTAACCTTACCTTAACCTAACCTGACCTTAACCTTAACCTTACCCTTAACCTTGACCTTAACTATAACCTAACCCTAACCTTGACCAAACCCTTAACCTTAACCTTACCCTAATCTTAACCTTAACCTAACCTTAACCTTCCCATAAACATAAACGTAACCTTAACCTTAAGGTTAAGGTTAAAGTTAAGGTTAGGGTTAAGGTTAGGGGAAGGTTAAGGTTAACGTTAAGGTTAGGGGAAGTTTAAGGTTAAAGTCAAGGTTAAGGGTAAAGTTAAGGTGAAGGTTTTGTTAAGGTTAGGTTAAGAATAAGGGTACGGTTAGGGTTAAGGTTAGGGCATGGTTATAGTTAAGGTTAAGATAATGTTAAGGTTAAGGGTAAGGTTAAGTTTAAGGTTAAGGTTAAGGTTAAGATTATGGTTAAGGTTAAGGTTAAGGTTAGGTTAAGTTAAGGTTAAGGTTATGGTTTTGTAAAGGTTAGGGTTAGGTTATTGTTAAAGTTAAGGTTAAGGTCAAGGTTAAGGGTAAGGTTAAGGTTAGGTTAAGGTTGATATTAGGTTAAGGGAAATTTAAGGTTATGGTTAGGTTAAGATTAGGGTTAAGCTTAGGGGAAGGTCAAGGTTAAGGTTTGGTTAAGGGTAAAGTCAAGGTCAAGGTTAAGGTTATGGTTATGGGAAGGTTAAGGTTAGGTTATAGTTAAGGTTAAGGGCTTGGTTAAGGTTAGGGTTAGGTTAAGGTTAAGGTTATGGTAAGGTTAGGGTTAGGGTTAGGTTATGGTTAAGGTTATGGTAAATTCAAGGTTAAGGTTATGGTTATGGTAAGGTTAAGGTTAAGGTTAAGGTAAAGGTAAGGTTAAGGTTATGGACAAGGTCAAGGTTAAGGGTGAGATAGGTTAAGGTTAAGGTTAAGGTTAGGTTAAGGTCAAGGTTAAGGTTAGGTTAAGGTTAGGGTTAGGTTAGGTTAAGGGTGAAGGTTAAGGGTCAGGTTAAGGTTAAGGTCAAGGTTAATATTAAGGCTATGGTTAAGGTTAAGGTTATGGTTAGGTTAGGTTAAGGTAAATTTAATGTTACGGTTAGGTCAAGGTTAAGTTCGGTTAAGGTAAAGTTAAGGTTAGGTTAGGCTATAGTTAAAGTTAAGGTTAAGGTTAAGGTTAAGGTTAAGGTTAGGTTAAGGTCAAGTTTAAGGTTAAGGTTAAGGTTAGTGTTGTGGTGGATTTGACACTTGGGTGTACGAAATCACACGCATTTAGAGAATGTTTTCTTTTCTCTATACCATAAGTAACATGTAGTATCTAGGGGGAGCTCAGAAGTATAAGACTTAAAGTGAAGTAATACACTTAAGTATGCTCTGTTGAAAAAGTAAAACTAAAAAAATAAAAGGAAGCTAAATAGAGAGTTCCAAACAATAACAAGGTAAACAACGGCTTGATGGCCTTCTTCTCATTGAATGCTTGGATTGAATACAAATCTTACCCACTTGCCAAAGGGCCTAGGCAGAGGCTCTAGGACCCGACGTAAGGATGTTTGTCCTTCAAGTTCTAACTTTTGACATAGTTCAACTCTCTCTCTATGCTGTAATAGACTGAAATTGTTGGGTGGCCAAAAATTGAGTCCTCTTCTTCAGCTCCTACTCCTTGGTTCACACAAACAACTGGTGTTTCTTGGGAAACTTTGGCCAGCATAACCTTGTGCTCACAAATTGTTCATCTCTTTGAGGGTTTATATATTTGAGCTTTCAAAACACCTTCCCTCCCTTGGTGCATGGTGGATATTGACCCAAGGGAGGGGAAATATTCCATTGTGGGCTAAAGTATGCTTTTGTGTGCTCACATAAGGCCCAAGGAGGCACTGGTGCTGTCCATAGGCGACTTTCACATAAGGGGAAACTATCATTTCCCTGCTTGTGGTCCTGGAAAGGGAATTTTTTCCATTTCTAGGAATGTGCATTTATCGAGCTCCAGTGTGCACAAAAGGCACACTTATCGAAGGAAAAAGCGTGCACTCGGGAATTTATGGCTAGTTCAATCTTGAATTGCTTCAAACCTTCGAGATTATTAATATTTTTTATTCCATAATGTATCTCTATCTTGTAAATCCTTGGGCTTGACATTACTTGATGTCATTTTTTGCTATACGAATTTCCAGTGTTAACAGATGCCCCCTAATGTGTGAGGTCTAAGAAGAAATGTATAGCCGAAATACATTATAGTTTCTTTTCTGTATCGTACACAAAGAGAGAGAGAGAGAGAGAGAGAGAGAGAGAGAGAGAGAGAGAGAGAGTGAGGCATGTGTGTAGATAACCACTACCTAGGGGACCTATTGCAAGTAGAAAAAATATACAACATATTTGCAAAATTTCAACGAGGCGGGCATGTCCCATGCTCGTGATGCTATGGCTAGTTAAACAAAATTGACAGATACATGTGTTGTCTGTGTCACTATTGTGGTAGTGATGTTGGTGGTTGTTGATGATAATTGATGACACCCTCAGGGGTGTTTTTTTCTTTGACGATAGGTGGAATGTGGTACCCATATGCATAATCTTGGTCTGGTAGATCACTGTGCAATGTACGCATATGTACTGGCTGGGACCTTCCCGTGTAAGCATTGTTGTCAAAGACTCTTATAAAGGCACGGGTCTTCGACGGATCTTGATGAAAGTGCAATGGTTGTAAGGTACGATACCATCGTGACATGAAAAATTTTGCTGTAGTTGAATGTCAAGAGGATCGATGAAATATATGGACAATAATGTCTCCCATAGTGCCACCCGAGGATACCCCTTTACATGGGGAGGGGTCATCCAAGGTACCGCTTCCTTTTTGGAAAAGAGGTGTTGATGTTGACAAAAAGGAAGCCCTAACCAAACCGTAATGGGTTTAACATAGGCATGTTGGTGAGAGGTAGTTGAAAACGGATGATGGGGATTCAATGGCCTGAGGTTGAAGTATATTTGAGAAGCTTGGCGGCAGTCACAGGTATTTTCTAAAGGGAAAAGATCCCTGGAGTCGGTAGGACTTCAATGGTGGGTATGAACCGGCTATGATTTTCGTAATGGTGTGTGCATGGGGGGTATGAACTACTTCGACCAAGGGAGATAGGGGATTACTGCCATGGGAGAAAAAAGTGCAATATGAGGGCGAAGAGACAAAGGGCATTTTTTGTGCTTTTTGTACAAAAAGAATAAAATAATGGGGTTTGGTTTGTACAAAACACAGAGACGTGTACCCAGAACTTGAAAGAGGGTTGCTCACTTAATGGTGTGAGGACGGTGTTTTTCTGGGGGTATGGGTCTCATTGGCTGGTCTCATGTGTGGGGTTGATGAAGCGGAAGATGCCGCAGATGGATTAATGCTGATGGAGGTATGGTGAGCCAAATGCGGTGCGCAGAGGCGCGCTTTCATTCTTCTTGTAGAACCCAGTCGGCCGAGAAGGGGGTTGAGTTGGAATGGTGAACTTGACGTTATGCATGATACATGGATGGGAATGAGGTGCTTCCCAAACTAAAATGGTATGGCCATTGCGTCACTTTGTGGAGTGATGTATGGTCTACTTGAGATCACGATCGCCATGGAGGGGAGGCTATACCGAACATCGAGGAAATTTATCATATGCAGGGTGAGGTGATGATAAACGTGGTCGGGTGTGAGGACCCTAGGTTTTATTTTTGATGGAGAAATGATGGCAGGATATGCAAAGTTTATGGGAATCTGTCATGCTGAGGGTAGAATGATACCTGCTCCGGAACTTTTGGTGGTGATTGTTGTAAATGGTTTGCATGTTCTTCCTGCAAAAACAACTACCTCAAGTGAAATCATCTTCTTTTCATTCAATATTATCGAAAATCATGAATTTTGGAAAGGAAGATGGGAGGGTTCATACCTATCGGTGCTTGGAAAAATATTTCTTTGGAAAGAAAATGTGGGGCATTGCTTTCGTTTGTCACGGTATACTGATGAGGGTGAAAATTACGGTTTGTAGAATGGACCTTTTTATCTCCTGTTATGGACCTCCGAATTTCTGGAAAAGGGCAATAAATAAGGGATTATGGCCCTAATCCTATTCATTTGTACTTGCTAGGTTTGGGAGATTAGAGGTGGTAGTAGAGCCTTTCTTTCCGTTGTAGTCAACTTGTGTACTGGGGATTAGCGATATTATGTCAAGGTAACTCTCATGACGTCCTGCACTTCAATTTTTTTAGTTTGGTGACACCATGGGCCATACAAGTTGGCTTTGTATGACCTCAAAGGGGATTTTTGCCCTAGATTGCACAGTCAATCTAGGGAAATATGTGCCCCCCTTGCGTGTATTTCTCAGGTACAGTCGCACGACAGCACACTGTCCCCGCCTCTTTGCGCGCAAGGGCATGCCTGTAAATGAAAAAGGCACACAAGGGCAGTGTTTTTGGAAAAAAATTGGGTTTTTTTCTGTCCTTGATGATTTTTCTCCTTTTTACTGATGGGTGCCTGTTGCTTGGCAGGTTAGTGTCGAGAGAGTGAGATTGGCCCAAGATCTGGACTGCTCTGGCTGCTGATGCTAGGGTGCGCTGTCAGTTGGCCACATGGGGCCTCCTGAAATTTGCTGAGAATGAGTGCCTTCGGTCATAGGACTGATTGCTACATTATATTATATGGAATTAGCACCGGAGGTACAACATGTTTGTCCTGAGGGGGAAAAACTTGATTATTCATTCCAAGACAAATATTTATTTTGTGACCAGATTACTGCCTCAGGGAGAGGCACTCAGGTACCTACTTCCTAATGGGTGGGTGAACATTGACAAGTTCTGGCGGTATCATTGCGGTGGTGCGCCTATTACTGAGGGGTGCATCAATATCACCTTAGTGACAGATGTGGCTGAGCAGTGTGCTCTGGCAGTTATTGTGCGACTGGCGGGGTCATTTGCGCCTCATCGGGCATCGGGCCCATAGGTGGCAGTTTTATGCCACTTGAGGAACATGCATTTCTTTGATTTTTCTTGTTTCTGTTTTGATGGTATGGTGTCACAACTGAACAGGGTCCAGCATGGATCCAAATCATTTGCATACACCAGTATTTTGTGCAGCATCATGTATGAGAGGGTCATGCTATTGAGGCCCGTAGTGCCTGTGCCTATCGAGGGGCCGAGGGAGCGATGTATGAGGAGGTGGGCTTCGGTGATGCCACGCGATGGTGGTGGTAGAGTGGGTCGTTACTGGAACGATGCGACAGAGGCCTGGTTTGAGGCCAATCTGCAGATGTTTTTTCCATACCCTTATGCATGGATGGAGTTTCAGGGTGATCTAGATATTGGTCTCCCTTTTGGTTATGTTTGGGGTCCTGCAGGTATGTGTTATGTTTCTGCATTTACTCAAGTTTTTTGTGTTATTGAGTGTTTTTTATTGAAACTGACATTATTTTGGTTACTCGTGTAGATGTTGGCGAGGTGGGATGCCCAGTGACCCAGCTGGTGGGTCACAACCCTCCACCACGACCGCTTGGTGGTCGGGGAGGTGGTACTGTCGGTGGACCGGGAAAGGGTGCCAGTGGACCAGGCTTGGATGGTGCTGGCCCTTCTGGTGAGGGTAGTAGCATAGATGCAGCTAAGATAACAGTAGAGAGAGCTTGTGTAGATGTAGCTGAGGTGCATATCATTGCACTTACAACTCAGGTAAAGAGTCTAGAAGACTTCCGGGGTCGAGTGGACCATTTGACCCATGGGATGCCTACTCGAGGTCGTATGGATGACTTCGAGGAGATCTGGCTAGAGACAGTGATGGCTCACGAGAGGGACAACCGGCCGACTCTACGATGGGTAGCTATCGTAGTGGTGACACCAGCTCTGGTGGTGGCACCAGGAGTGGTGGTGGGCCCAGGTGCTCCTCCTGAGGGGACACCCTCCTAGAGTATATTTTGTACACAGGGAAAGCAGCCATTATGAGGATGCTTCCCTTATTTTTGACAACCTCTGTATTTTTGGGTTGGCCAATGGCCTAGCAATACTATTTTTTGTACTTTGATGCACATATCTTTTTGATATATATATGAGAGATCTTTTTTGTGGCTCTACATGGTGTGATGTCTGTTTCAGTTTATGCATTTTTGTTATGCTGATGGATACGCATGTTTTTGGTTTTATGTATGATGATTTTCTCGTGATGCATTCCAGTCTAGGATATTGTTAGCTATGCGATCAGCTGCTTGGTTTTGATTCCTTGATACATGTGAGAATGTAATATAATCAAATTTTCTGCTTAATCTTCTGGCACGCAAATATTTTCTAAATAGGTTTGCATCCCTGGTTTCAAAGGTTTGGTTTAACTGTGAGGCTACTAATTGGGAGTCAAGGTAGACATGCATATGGCGGATGCCCTGGTGGAGGGCCTAGCACATAAGTCCAATAATGACGTCATATTCTGCCTGATTTTTGGTTGCTGAATCGATGCACACACCGATTGAAAATAGTGGTGATCGGTCAGGGTGATAGATGACCCAGGCAGCTGAAGCTAAGTTTTGAGACCATCGCGATGCTCCATTAGAAAATCTGAAATAGGGTTCAAGTTAGTGATCCATGGTGATATTTTGAGCGCATCTAAGTTTTTTGGGTCAAAAATATTTTGGTGGTGGATTGTGTGTTCTCTAACTCTAGGGGATAAGGGCTTGTAGGGCCCTTATGGGTAGAAATTCTTGAGGTAAAGGCCATTGATAGGGTTAGTGAGGTAGGTCCCATCCGGTTCCGTCAAGAGATATGCCCCCTGCCGGAGGCAATGTTTGATGATATAGGGCCCTTTACACAGGGTTTCAAACTTTTCAGGCCCTAAGGCTTCTTTTGCGACATCATAGCGAAGGACTAGCTCTCCTTCGGTAAATGAACGAGGGGTGATGTGGCGGTCGAATGATGCTTTTACCATTTTCTTATGGGCCTAATTGTGTTGTAGCGATTGGAACCTATTTTCGTCATCTAGCTCTACTTGTACTAGGTGTTTTTCTAGAGGCTGGGTGTCATCCAGGAGTTCGATGGCTGCATGAAAGTTTGGGAACTCGCGGAAATCAATACAAGGATGCAAGGTGCCCTAGTGTTTTACGACAGGAATAAAGATGGATTCTTGTGACGGAGGGGTTGTTTAAATCCTTTCTTGGGCATGCAATGACACAAGTATTCTGTGATGAGTTATGTCATTGGCATGCAACGGGGGAAGTATCTCTCTAATAGAGACCTGAGTGTGCCGATAATTGGCCTTCCCGCTAGGATAGTCAATTCCTGGTAGATGGAAGTTGATTTTATCACAGATATGTCTGAACATTTGTAGCAACGGAAATCCCTCTGTCGTGTGATTATGACTGGTGCAAAAGGTGCAAAGTATCATAGTGCTGACAGAGTAGATAGTGTGATAATCTATGCTACTCGATTTTCCAGATGTGGACGCTCGGAAAGGGTCAGTTGAGGCCCAAGTTGGCTTCTGTTTCCATTTTTGCGTCGTGGTTTGGAACCTGCCTCCCTTTTTTGTGGGTGGATAACTTAATGCTACTCTAGCTGCTCTCATCTTGGGGAGATGCGTGAACTTCAATGTATGATGAAAGTGTGAGAAAATTCGGTAGTAAGTTCGTGTAATCTTATCTTGATTAGAGAGAAAATTTTGAGGAAGAGACGAGATAATGCAGAAACTATTTGCAAGGGGTTTAAGTTCTCTACATTGATTGATCCGGTGATTGTTTAGATCACATAGGCTGCATGTTATCCTCAGCTAGGCCTGAGGTTTACGTGGTTGGTTTATTGTCTTAGCAGGCACGACGAACCACCCTGGTGACGGGGTCGAAGCAGGCTTATAATCCCATCATGGTAGTAGGGGTGTCGTTGGGTCGATGATGTATCTTTTATTCCATTCTTGAAGGTTGCTTGTCCTCTTTTCTATGGCATTAATCATGTCGATAATGGGACGAAGGCATGAGACATTAGTACAATGTTGGTCATAATGATTGCCCTGACATATCAGGAAAAAATTCTGTTATATGGGTCTCCCATCGTGCGTGTCTGAGGCCTGGCAGGGTAACATCATCGATATGTTGCTAAGTCAGGGCAGTGGAATACTATATGGTCCGTCTGCTTGCATAATGTGCATGTAGGTAGATTTCGTGACGTGTTTTTGACGACAACTAAGAACATGATTGACCCACTCATCTCCTTTGCTTGGGTCATGGAGCTGCCGATGGATTCAGCATCCATATCATTTTCTTGGGAAAGATGAACTATGGCTGAGCAGAGGCTAGAAATGGCTAGTCAAAAATGAGGTATGTAGTGACAATCCTCTAATAAGTGATTGTCGGCGCATAACGAGCATGTGAATTCTGCTGCCCGTAGCCCCACGTAGTAGACCCTCTTGATTGGATACCATCTATGGATGAGTTCCAATGCGGCGCATTCTTCGAGGTAGTGGCCACATTCATCGCATAGTGTGCAACGTATAATGGTCATTATTGGGGGGCGCTCTAAATATCGGTGCTCCTCTTATAAGTGAAATATGGTGCGTGGGTCATCATTGGTGGATTGGATGGAGGGATCCTCTTAATAGGATCACTTGATCGCATGTAAGGCATCCCGATACCATGGTATTTCTGGACAATGGTGGGTATAGTGCCCATAAGTGTCACAGAGGGCACACACGTGATTGGTACGCAGTGGTTTTCCTGAATTTTTGGTGGCAAGTTCCTTTTTATGGGAATGTCGTTTTGAGGTGCCTGCCTCGCAGCTAAGGAGTGGTTTTAATTCGTCCAACTACAGGAATATGTGAGTAGGGTGTCCTGTGACATCACATATAGCGCAGGCTGATGAATCCCTCTGCATGGTGGGGGTCACCAATTTCTTTCCTTTCTTGGTGATTTTCTTTATTGTGGACACCAGTTTCGTAGCGGGGATTTCCCTTGTGGGGGCGGTTTCGACTGCTATTTGGGTAGGTTGGGGATCCTTGGGACCGGGAGGCTTTAATCCAAATGCAGTAAAATTGGTAGCTGGTGTTCCTGGAGGGGGAACGAGGTACCACACTGGGAATGCCAATGATATGTTGGGTAGTACCAGTGTTGCCAAGACCTGCTGGGAGGTGAAGCCAGGAGGTGGGTATAGGAAAGGAGTTTGGGAGGCGGCATAGACTAAGGAGGCTGCAGTAGCTAATGCCTCAGTGTATTTACTGCTTGAGTTTTTGTCATGACTAACCTCGGTGCTTGATGTGGACATCATGCATATCGAGGCTGCTGTGGTATTGAGTGATACCTCAGGGATAATGGGAGGATCTCCTAGTAATTATCCTACGACAGACGATGGTTTGAATTGGCCAGGGCCATATTCTTGATACTATGAAATACCATCAATGGATGTGTCTACATAAGGTAGAATCATATCTATATTGGTCAAGGGACGCTTTTAGTGTGCGTCAGCTGGTCTACTGTAATGATTCGGTCCTCGTGGGGGAACATCATGATGCGGAAAACAGAGGATGCTATGGCATACATGGTGTACATGTAACTCCATCCAAGGAGTATATTGTAATCCAAGTGAGTGTCCAAGACTTCAATGTCTATGTGGACTGTTTTTCCGCCTAAGAAGACCAGTACGTTTTGGAAGAGACCGACGGGGGTGGAGGGCCGACCGTCGTATGCCCTGAGTGTGATGACGAAAGGTTTGAGTTCTGGGGCTCCTAACTTCCGCCATACATTCTTTGACATGATGCATGTGGATGCACCCTCATCTATGACACATCGGTGAATAGTGATATTCTATACTGATACTGGTATCTGAAAGGCGACCATGGAGGGAAGCCTAGGGGTGGCTTTGTCTAAATCAAAAGCCATCATGCGCGTGTCGGCAGGGTCGACGATGCCTAAGGTAGAAAGTAGGGCTTTCTGCTGCTTTGAGCATGACTGCAGTACCTCCAAAGCAGAAATAGCAGCAGGTGACTGGGCTAAATTGTCTACGATTCTATAATTGTGGGCTGCCTTGAAGTAGTTACCTGCTCGCCTATTAGGCCCTTTAACCATTTTTGGAAATGGTTCCAAAGGAATATTTGGAATGGTTAAAGGTGTAGTTGGTGCAGACGTACTAGCCCTTGACGTACTGGAATCTGGTGGGGTGTCGTAGCTGCGATTCCGTGTTTGAAAAAACATTTCTTCGCCGGCCATGTAAATTTGATGGCTGTTTTTCTCGGAATCGTTGGGGTTTTGTTGTTGAGTGCTAACCGTTCCTTGATGGGGGAAGGGTTATTGCATAACTGCAGTTGGCTGGGAAGATCCTCCTTGTCCTCAATGACTCTGGATATTTTTAAGCTTAGGGAGTTTGAGACAGTGGTAAGTATAGTGCCCGTACTCACCACATATTGAACAAGAATGGTTTATTTGTATAGGTGGCCTTTTGCCTTGCTTTTGAGCATTTCTTGGCTCCTGGTTCTGATTCCAATTGAATTTATCTCTAGGCCGAGGTCACGATGGATGCTATAGACTACTTCCCCCCTGCCCAAGGTTCCCTTTATGTTTGTTTTTTACCTTTATTTTGACCACGTTAGGAGGGTAATTCTCTTGATCATATTGGTGTGGTTGATCTTGGGATGACTGCACAAAGTTCACCTGTGCATTGTTTTGCATTGGTGGGTTATCTGCTTGGGACTGAGCATACTGTTGTCCCATATTTTCACCTGGCCATTGGGGGGGAGTTCTTCCATCAGTTTTTCTTCCTACGTACTGGGTCCCCTTGGATGGAGGGTAAGGTCCTCCATGGTGATACACAGGTGCCCTATTAGTCAAATTTTGCTGCTGCATATGATGACTTTAAAATCCAGGTTGAGAGATGTCCCGGGTAGATCCATGTGTATAAAAAATATTTTTAATGTTGTTGCCTAGGTACCCTTGGGTCATCGACCCAATAAGTCTGTCTGCAGAGTTCGACGCACCTGGAAATTCTTGATAATATTACAGGCGCGGGGCGTTTGGTAGGATATTGTATATGTATCTTGATTGCGTATAAATTAGTTCAAGCTGCTGGGCTTTACTGATTGCATCCTCTTCGGATGTGGGGTTATGTTGTGCCACATCCTTTCAAATCTCCGCCGTCAGAGTTTTCAAGAATAAATCTAAAAGGACTCGGTCATTGAATTGAGCTTTGCATAAGCTACGATGTCGTCTCCACTCATGGAGATGTTCAGAAATGTGGGTAGAGGGTGATTGTCTAAAATGAGTCAGTAATTCCATTCCCGAATCATGGTGAATGGGTAACTGAAAATAAGTGAGGAACGCAGTAGCGAGGGTGATAAAGGTTCTGTGTGAAGCAGGGGGTTGCTTGATGTACCATTTCGCGTCCACTCCCGTGAGAGTGCATTGAACCAACCTTAATCGAATAGTATCATCAATGATGTTATTCAATGAGCACCACAAGTGAAAGGTCATTATATGATTCCCTGGGTATTCTGCTTGCTTGCCCTCAAAATTTGGTATGTCTGAAGGGAGATTTGTGGGCATGGGAGGCCAATTGGGGTCGTGTGCAATGGGTTCATTGGTGAGCTTGGTTAAATCTAGTAGAATTAATGCGACTAAGAAGGGTGACTGAGAGGTTGACGCCATGGAAACGTGTGAAGACACGAAGTTCTGGTTAGAATGGGGGTTAGTCTGTGACGTACCTGGTTGTGAATTCAACTGGCTTCCCGTATGGGATGCACTCTTCTGCCCCCTAGGGAATGAGGGGGGAGTGATGTGTGGTGTGGTGTTGGGAGACCATTCAGGGTTCCCAACGAAGGTTTCTCCAAGAAAGGAGGAACCAACCACTGAGGCTATGTTCCGTCTTTGACACCTAAACAGCGATAGACCTGGAACCCCTCCTGTTAATGGGGGGAGGTCCAAAAGACGCCTGGACCGACGGGGTTCTGTTGAAACCATTTTAGGGTCGTCCAAGTTAGGTTTTGGATAAAATTTTTGAGGGGATTGAGTTTATGATCACGTCAAATTTATGGCCACATACATAAAACAAAGAGAAAAATAAATGATTTTTCCTTTAATTTAATCTATGTGATCAATCAAGCAAAAAATGGTTTCGTTTGTTTGCATGTGATACTAAAAAATTCCTAGAAGACCTAATGACGTCCTCACACTCTCAAAAGTAACTAGGCCTTGAGAGGATTTCTTGCGAGTGCTAGCACAACGTCTCGAAAGAACTAGCGATGCCCCCAGTCAGCTGAAGAGAATCAACGAAGGTAAGGGTAGAGGGTCTGGTGCTTGCCTGCATCGTCACCTATAGGGTAAAGGATGCCCTAGTTTTTGCCACTAAGAACCACCGTCCCACGTAAGCGTTCGATTCTTGGGCTTCTTGGTAGTCAGCTAATAGTACTGAGTATCAGACGGGTCAGGTAGCCCCAACTGATACCATACGCATTGCGCCTAAGTCTAACCCCCTCTGAATCAGGTCTCTACCGCGCTATGGTTTTATTTTCCATGGCCTGATAGGTGGATTTTAAGCTCCCTAAAAATGTAACTTATATGTTTCAAATGTGAAGCGTGATCAAGGCGGCTTATTGGATGCCTACCCGCTTGATCCTAACTTAAAATATAATTTCTCTTCTGGCCCCTGTGGGGAGAGTTTAGTGAGTTGGTTTAAGTTATTTTTAGGTGGCTTTATTTTCTTAGTGGGTGAGTGTGTGTGAGCGTATGGTGAACAATCTCATAATTTTAACATTTGGATATCGGTGATCCATTACAAATTTCCCCCTAGTTAAACTATGTGACATTGTTCCTTGCTCAAATAAAAAGAATTTGCGGATAATGGGCCGCTTCCAAAACCTCCTAATTAGTCTATGTGAGTGACTAAAGGGATATGGAAAATCACAAATGTAGAGTTTTCATATGATTTTCTAGGGTCACCCAATGGCACAAAGACAACAAATATTACTTACTCTAACTTGCAATTAAGTCCTAGTCCCGCAATTTCCTAAATGAAAAAATTGAAATTTAAACTAAACAATTTCTACTAGCTTATGCATGTGTGATCATGAGCCACTTACTTGGACTAGTTAAACTAAGTGTGCATACCAAAATTTGAAAAAACATAAATTGTTTGGAAAGAAATGGTTAATTCACCCCCTACTTAAACTATGTAAATACTTTTTGCAAAAAATCAACTTAAATGAAAACTAACTAAATGCCTACAAAAAGCAGCAAAAATCAGTCTTTAGAAGTTGTGGGGTATCAACACAGGTGTTTCCAGATACATTAGGGGCTGCCCAACACACTTACAAGTAGAAAAATGTAGCAGATATGGAGAAAAAAACTCTCTGCAAATTGCGTTCAAAACCTTCTGACAGGTGCGCCTTCCTATGCACCGGTCACTCCTGAACGCGTGCACTGTGCTTCTGTGTGTAAACAAAGTGCGTGGAATTCCTGCAAGTAAAAAATCAGGAGCTTCCTTCTTCAGTCTATCACTTCAGTGATTCTAGGGACTGGAAGATGGGTCAGAGGATTGTCAACTCCACTCTAGCATAGACTTAGGGTCTCCTGCAAATAATGGCACAACCACATAAACTTGAAACACGTCAGTGGAGTCACCAATCCTCTTGTGGGGGATTTGAAACTCAGTTGTACGAAATCACACGCATTTAGAGAAAGTGGTCTTTTCTCTAAACCATAAGTAACAGGTAGTATCTGGGGGGAGCTCATAAGTATAAGACTTAAAATGAAGTAATACACTTAAGTATGCTCTGTTGAAAAAGTAAAACTAAAAACATAAAAAAGAAGCTAAATGGAGAGTTCCAAACAATAAAAAGGTAAACAATGGCTCAATGGCCATATTTTTATTGAATGCTTGGAATGAATACAAATCTTACCCACTTGCTGAAGGGCCTAGGCAGAGGCTCTAGGATCCGACGCAAGGATGTTTGTCCTTCAAGTTCTGCCTTTTGACGCAGTTCAACTCTCTCTCTATTATGCAACAGACTGAAATTATTGGGTGGCCAACAATTGAGTCCTCTTTTTCAGCTCCTGCTCCTTGGTTCACACAAACAGCTGGTGTTGCTTGGGCAACTTTGGCCAGCATAACCTTGTGCTCACAAATTGTTCATCTCTTTGAGGGTTTATATAGTTGAGCTTTCAAACCACCTTCCCTCCCTTTGTACATGGTGGATAGTGACCCAAGGGAGGGGAAATATTCCATTGTGAGCTAAAATATGCTTTTGTGTGCTCACACAAGGCCTAAGGAGGTGCTGGTGCTATCCTTAGGTAGATTTCACATAAGGGGAAACTGTCATTTGCCTTCTTGTGGTCCCGGAAAGGGACTTTTTTCCATTTCCAGGAATGCGCACTTATCGGGTTCCAGTGTGCACAGAAGGCGCACTTATTGAAGGAAAAAGTGTGCACTCAGGCCTTTATGACTAGTTTAATCTTCAATTGCTCCAAACCCTAGAGATTATTAATATTTTTGATTCCATAATGCATCTCTATCCTGTAAATCCTTGGGCTTGACATTACTTGATGTCGTTTTTTGTTGTACGATTTTCCAGTGTTAACAGTTAGGTTATGGTAAGGTTAAGATAAGATTAAGGGTTACGGGTTTAGCCAGGTTAAGGTTAAGGTTAAGGTTACAGGTTTAGTCAGGTTATGGTAATGGGAATGTTAAGGTTAAGGTTATGGTTAAGGGTTAAGGTTAAGGTTAAGGGTTTGGTTAAGGTTAAGGTTATTTTATATTTAAGGTCAATTTTAAGTTTAAGGTTAAGGTTAAGGTTAAGATAAGGTTAAGGGTAAGGTATTTAATGTTAACCTTAACCTTAACCTTAATCTTAACCTTAACCAACCTTAACCTTCACCTTAACCTTAACCTTAACTATAACCTAACCCTAACCTTACCCTTAACCTTAACCTTAACTATACGCTTAACCTAACCTTAACCTTAACCTTAACCTTATCTTAACCTTAACCTAAACTTAACCTTGAATTTACCCTTAACGTAAGCTTAACCTTAACCTTATCTTAACCTTAACCTAACCTTAACCTTAACCTTAACCTTAACCTTTTTTTGTGGAGGTAAATCCCCTTTGTGGACAGAGGCGATCCCACTAGCCCTAGATCGGGTCTAGCAACAATCGAATCACGCAATGATGTTGGTTCCTAGTTATAAGAAAGACAAAGATCATGATAAGTAGCCTACCTTAAATCCTATGCTGCTGTTGTCATGGAAGAAGCGACGCTCCTCCTCTCTAGCCTGGAAGATCACAATCCTTCCGTTTGACATGTCCAAACACCTATACACATGCAAATAAATGAAGACATACAACATAATATTCAAAGCATATAACTATATATCAGTCAGAGAAGATATAATTCGTTGCATTACATAAAAGAGTAGACACATGAATGGAACCAAAATTAGAGTCACTTATATTATAGATGACAAAAAGGGAGATTACAACCAAATGCTCTAATGCTATGATCTTCCTTCGGCGAGGCTTGCAGCGGAGCCCGTCTCAACAAAGCTCATCAGGGATTTGACAGAACTCTCTCTCTCTCACAGGGTTCTCCTCGACTCTGCTCTTGATCGTCACTAAGCTATCATTTCCTTCCCAAAAGTTCAGCTAGCTTGCAAATGGAGAGGGAAAACTTTTATAGATGGAGGAAGGGAATTTGGGATCCCTATAATCATGGGATAGGTCCTATCTCTTAGGAAGGTTCCATGAGAGTGGAAAAACACTTCCTATACATGGAGATCCGGAGCCAAACCACTCAAATTCTTTTGATTATTCATTATGTAGTTTTTTAGAATCAAACTTCCGCCATTTATTTTTAAAAATCATTTTTTAATAGGCTTGGTGCAATTTAAACACAGGGACAGAGCGCCAGCTGGCGCACCCTCTAGTGTGAATTTTCCCCATTGGTGCGAGGGATGAACTGGCTAGTCACGCCAAGGCTAAAACATCTGTTTGTAGGGTTTTTCAGAGGAAATTTTCTTCAAGAGAATGTTTGTCCTTATGCAGAAGGATGCCATGAAGGTGTTTTCAGGACATTTTACTATTCACAGGTCACGGGAATAGTCCTCCAATGCACGAGATGAGGGATTGCAGGGACAGTGAAAAAATGCTATGTAATAGATGCCCCCTAAAGCATGAGGTCCGAGAGAGAGGGAGGGGTGAAATGCTCAGGGATAATTTTAAGGATGGAAAATTATCTTGAAGTTTAAAAAATTGGCGAATCTCACTAGTCCCTAATATGCAAAATATGAAATTTTTATTGATGTATTTGTAAAATTATTCAAATTTATAATGATATTATATATATTTTCTATATAATTTTGGCTATTAAGTAAAATAATTTTATATTGAAAAATTTGGGTGAATCATTTTTATAAAAAAATGGAAATTGGTGAATCTTTTTTTTTGGAAAAACCATGGAAAATTAGCCCACCTACGAATATTAGCCCCTAAAATTTTCCATGGGAATGCTTTATGAGAATGCGCTCAACTGAAAACAATGTCGTCGGAAGACTTGCAAATACAAATAAAACCGATATCTCTGATACATGATATGTGGTATGGGCACAACCATCCATAATAGAGTGTACAATGACTGGGATCCAAGGTATGGACGCAGCCATTCAGCAAAGAAGGATCAACAAGTAGACTCGGGTATGGTCGCAACCATCCAATCAAATGAATCATGTAATAAATCATGATAATCCACAAAGAATCCGCAGCCTGGATTTTATCAGAAAAGATCCAGGGTCTTGCGCGCCATCTCGACCCGAACATAGCACAAGTCCGAGCATGCGAATAAGTGAGCTGAAGTCGAACATGCAAGAATATTGTCTGATTACCAACCAATAATGAAAGCCATTAACAGACTTGAGAGGAACCACCAATAATGATGATGGCTCTCAAGGTACAAGAGGTACAATCTACGGAATGTGAATAGTGAGCTGGTGTCGAACACCCGCAAAATAATTCGATCAAAGGCCAATAATGAAAACCTTGCATCGAATGCGAAGAACCTACCATTGAGGCATGCAGGCTCCAAGGTACCTGAAGGGAGTCTCTAGATCAGCTTCCTGGATAATGAGTTAAAGTCAATAGGAAGTGACCTTGATCGAAGGCAGGCCATAATGTTTTCCACATCATCAACATGAGACAGAGGAACATGATGTTTGTGAATCAAGATCAATAGAGAATCAAAGGGAGGTTGAAAAATGCAGAGACTAACTTCTCTTGAGCATATCGGCAGCACAACACTAGATTTGGGAGTATTTGACATCAAGGGATCTGAGGTCATGGTGATGTGGTAAAGAGAAGATGAGTAGTCAAAAGAGAATACCCAAACCCACGGAGGCAAGCAGATAACAAGATGAGATATCCCCAACCTGACATAAATGCAGACAAGTGCCATGTTCAAGAGTGACATACTGCCGACATGACTATGATACTGGTTCCATTTTCAACCACCATTTTTGGCGAGTACTGTTGAGCCTCAAATTTGTGCTTCCCTTCACCTCATTTTACCTCATTCTTCCTTGTCCATTTCTATTTTAAACCCAATTGATCAATAAAAATAGTTAAAATTACTTCTAGAATGGTTTACATGACTGACTTGTTGAATTTTGTGATTGTTGCCATTGTTAAGCATTTTGACCGGAACTAGCTGCAGAATGCAGACATTCCGTAGCTAACCGGCGATTCTGCAGCTACCTTCATGTTTGAGTATGTTCTAGGTGGCCTCTTGAGGAAAAACGCATATGGGCATGATCCACGTCGTGCCTACATGGTTTGTTGCTCATCATGGAAGAGGAAATGAATTCTGGGTACGGTTATGCATGTGGGAACACATTTGTGAAGGAAGACTCCTACTAGGACTGTCTCAGTCCAGGTGTCTTTTCTCCTTCACGCAGCCACCTTAAAGACTCCTAAGATGATTTGGATAAGGAAAGACATCATTCCTAAATTATTGTAATTATTGTTACTTGCATTTACTTTATAAACTCTTGAGTAGGCCGAGAGCTCAGTTAGATATTTTTGTATTAGATTTGCTGCTAGATTTTGTGAAAACTCTGTGTTACGTCTTTGAAGACACAGAGCATTATGTTCAAACTATTGCATCGTTAATGGAGCAGACAAAATTATCTTGAAGGCGTGATTTAATTTGGAGTTGAATGCCGTCAAGTGGTAGAGGGCCCCTGCCCCTTGAACGGATTTCTTTTTGCGTAAACTAGATAAGTTTTTCCTAGCTGTCTTTACGTTCTGCATTTGAATTCGTAGTTGTTTTGTTTTATCTACTGTAGTCGTACTCATTCTAGTTCTTCCATAAGAAGACACTCTTCCAACAGACTAAAATGATGAATGTTTAATGACTATGGTATTGTAGGATAGGAGTTAAATTTGTATTTGTTTTTAACTAGCTATTGTAGTCATATTCGTTCCAGCTCTTCCACAAGAAGACACTCTTCCAATAAACTAAAATGATGAATGTTTAATGACTATGGTACTGTAGGATAGGAGTTGAATTTGTATTTGTTTTAACTAGATACTGTAGTTATATTCATTCCATTTCTTCCACAAGAAGACATTCTTCCAACATATTATAATGATGAATGATGAATAGCTATAGTGTTGTAGGAATTAGTTGTAGTTTTTGCTCTTCACTATCACAGTTGCACTTGTTCTAATCACTCTTCCACAAGAAGAAATTCTTCCAAGACATCCTTAAGAAGTTCAAGATATGACCGTGATGTGATAATTTAGTTTTTCATTTGCTTTCAGTTCATTTGCTTTCAATTGCATACAAGTCCACAGTCAGAATTGTTCTACCTCTTCCACAAGAAGGAACTCTTCCAAAATATCACTAATGATGAACAAACAGATTGTGTAACTTCATAGATTCATGCATGTTAGTATAGTTAGAACAACTCCGGAGTTTCATTTGCATTTAATTCATGATCAGTTACTTCATTTCAAGTTTGATGATGACTTATAGTTTAACATTGTTCTAGTTTAGAAGCATCTTAGGTTCATGCTTAAATTAACTCATTGCACTTGCATCTCATAGTCACACTGTCATCCTTTGCACAATAGATTACTTTAGTTGTTAGGATTCACAAGACAGCCTTCATTATTTACAAATATCTTTTTGTTCTGAAAACCACCAGTGATCCATAACCATAGGAACAGAAGATAACACCATTACAAGGTCTGAAATATCTCTGCAAATTCCTCATCATAAACAGGGCTCTTCCTCAAAAGAACTACCTTGAAAAGAAACCAATAACCCTTTGAGTATAGGCTCTGTGACATTCAATTGAAATTGCAGAATAGAACTAGGAATTAGTCATGGAATAGATGAGCTTAGAATAGAATGTTGCATCATGATTGGTGTCTAACTGTCTAGTTAGAAAACTTGCATATTTAGTGATTATTTCTCAAGTCTAGTTTGTGTCATTTGTCTAAGAAGTTATCATCAAGCTCTTGTTTCTATTCAGTCATAGTTCAGATGTTGCTTCAGTATTTTTGATTACATTTTCCATTCCATACATTAGGCTCAACTGTGTTTTTGACCACCAATTTCTTTTCATTAGTTTCCTAGGCACTTTCATTGTAAACTCAAAACTTCAAAAGACCAAAAACATCATAAATCAACATAAAAGACCAAAACATCACAAAAAACTACACACAACGCACTAGGAAACAAGCACCTAGGTACATATGGTACATTTCACTTCATCAGTTTACAAATCCTGGTTGACAATTAAATGAACTCAGTTTAGGAGACTAGATTGAGACACAACATTTTGGCGCCGTTGCCGGGGAAGTGAAAACTAGGTAACCTTTGTTTCTTAGCATCCAAAAAAAATTTTATGCGTAGGGAGAGAGATTCAAGGGGAAGATTTATAAGCAGCAGAGGCAGAATTTTGACATCTAGAACACCACTTGTTTCATCTAGATCCAGAGCTAGTACACCTTCAACTCAAACCTATCTTCCATCCTTTACTGATCCTAGACTTCTAGAAGATCTAAGGTCACCTATTCCATTAGAGAAACCTTCCACTTCATCCACTAAACCTGCCATAGAAGAGGATCCAAAAACTTTTGTTTAGGATACAAACTTTTCTACTTCCACAGGAGAGTCAACCATGGCAGAAGAAGGAGGAGGAGGAGTTGTTAATGGAGAACACACATTAATTGGAGGAGGTAGAGGTAGAGGTAGAGGAGAAGGAGTAAGAGGAGGTAGAGGTGCAGATGGAGGAAGAGGTAGAATAGGAAGCTCTTTTGGGTTCCCTATACTTGATGAAGAGACCAATACAACCATGAAAAACATTTCACCTTCTGTCCTTCCGAACTTCTATGGACTTAAAACTGAGGATCCTGAAACTTTCTTATTCGAACTTGAAGTACTGTGTAGGACTTATGACTACCTTCAAGATGCCCAAAAATTGAAATTATTTCCTTCAACTCTGAAAGGAGCAGCATTGAAGTGGTTTATGAGCTTAAACAGTAGTTCCATTAGGACATGGGAAGACATGAAACAAGCATTTCTAGAGAGATACTTGGATTATTGTATACCGGTTAATCATAAGGAAGAAGTGTTCAAGATGTTACAAAAAGAAGATGAAAACTTAGAAGATTTGTTGGAAAGATTTAAATACAACATAAAAAGGGCGCAAATGGAAAACCTAGATCAAGACACTTTAAAATCTCTTTTGTTGAAAACCATTAGGGATGAATGGTTGGATATCCTTAACATGATGGGAAAAGGGGATATATCACAACTCACATTACCTGAAATATCTGAGTTATGTATCAACCTTTCCATAGGGAAATCCAAAACTGTCAAAGGTCCAAGAGATCCTGCTCTTGCAAGAGCAAGTAAATCTGCTTCTGGGACAGTAAGTAGATCATAAATAGGACACATGCTTGATGATTTTAAATCTAACATATTAGGGAGTCTTAGTGAACAAATAGACACCCTCAAGATACAAAACAAGAAAAAGGCTGAATCTGATGCCTTGGCAATCTTTTGTCCCAAATGTAGGAAGAAACATGCCTTGAGAGAGTGTCCTTTAGATGTAAAAGTTGTAGAAACCTGTGTTATTTGTTCTGAGAAACATGAGACCAAGAATTGTCCTTCTCTTCCTGGTCTCAAGGCTGTTTTTCAGGAAGAAACTCCTACAGATTCCACATAATCTCTTAACTTTGTATCTAGAAGACCTTGGCAGGGATCTCAGACACAAGGATTCCATGATCAAATGTATAATCAACCTCCACCTTGGAATTCTTGGCGGCAACCTTGGCCCCAATTTCAAAATCAATCTCAAGCTTGGGCACAAGGATCACAAGGTCCCTATGGAAGATACTCTCCATATTATCAGTATCCACCATCCTATCCACCATATCCACAATTTTATCCTCAAAATCCTCAACAAAATTTTTCTCAAAATCTTCAACAAAATTTTCAACAAAATTCTCAACAACATCATCAGAACCAACCTCATCAAAATCAACCACTTCCATTACCATTCCCTCAAAAATCCAATCAATTACCAGCTCAGCCCATACCAAACCCCAATAATAAGAACCCCCAGAATACATACATGATAGAAGGACAACACTTTCCAACTTATTTAATTACTCCTCTAGACCTTAGTGATGTTCAACTTAGGTCTGGAAGGATACTTGAGAAGAGGAAACCTTCTGTGATCATACAAGAACAAGATAATTCTGAGGAAGACTCCCTACGGGTTAATAAAAGTCTTGAGGAAGGTACATCCTTTCAAGGCCAAAACATTGAAAAACTGAAACAAAAAGATCCAATAAGCCCAACTCCAGTATTAGAGCAGCCATCCACATCTACTTCTATACCTCCCTTTCCGGAAAGATTACAAATTGACAAAGGTGTAGAAAAACAAATAATGGTGCCTAATTATGATTTCTTGGATGAATTGAGAAATGTTTTCATTAAAATTCCATTATTGCAAGCCATCAAGGAAATCCCAATTTTAGCCAAAACAATAAAGGAGTTGAGTATGAAGACAACAAGAAAAAGAATAAGAGAAACCAAGAAAATTCAACTGTTAGGACAAATAGCAGACATTATGATGGGTAAGATTACTATTCCAAAGTACCTTGACCCGGGAAATCCAGTTGTCAAAATTCACATCAATGGAATTGAAATTCAAAACACACTCATTGACTTAGGAGCAGCAATAAATATCATGAGTAGACAAATCATGGACAAACTGAAACTTCCTAATATTCTCTTTACACCCACACTATTACAACTAGCGGATAGATCTGTGATCAGACCAGATGGGGTAATAGAAGATATTCCAGTGTCCCTAGATTCTTGGGAGTACCCTGTGGATTTCATGATCCTGACACCCAAGAATAATCTAGGAGGCCATCCTATTATACTAGGAAGACCTTGGTTGGCTACAGCTGATGCTTTTATTAGTTGTAGGTCCGGTGATATGTATATTTCTGATGGAAGTTCAACAAAGAAATTCACTTTATATCCTCCAGCTAGGACAATTACGGATCTAGATGACACTCAATGGATAGAGGATGAAGAATATTTGCAACCACTCTTCACAATTTCAGAAATTAGTGAAGATAATCAAATTCTGAATACTCTAGAAAATTTTGAATCTTCTCCGGAGCACAAACAAGAATCATTTCAAGAGAGATCCAATATTGAGTTCTTGTCATCTAGACAGATGTCTCTTCATTCTATGGACAAATTTGGCAGTTCTACAAGTGAAATTTTTCCAGGCAAAACCTTGAACATAAACAAAAACCTGGAAAAATCTCAACAAGAAGAGCTAGTCAAAGTATTACAGAGACATTCTTTTGCATATGCATGGGAATACACTGACATGAAAGGGATAAGTCCCAAGACTTGTACTCATCACATCTATATAGAGGCAAATTGCAAACCAATCAGACAGCCTCAAAGACGGATGAATCCAAATCTTAGGGAAATTGTCAAGGAAGAATTACAAAAATTGTTAAATGTTAACTTCATCTATCCTATTTCAGATAGTCAGTGGGTTTCCCCTTGTTGGGCAATTTATTTGAACAAATTGCTGCATTAAATTATCGACCAGGGAAACTCGTGAGCTTGTGATGGTGCCAGCAATATATATGCAAAAGTAGGCAGCGAACTCTATGTCTAACTAAATTATTTATGATTCAATATACTATGCAAGGGAAGACGCTCCTAACTTAGGAGGTCCTGGTTGTCCTTCCCTACAGTATCATAGAGAAATCATTCATAAAACCAGAAACTTGAAATAAAGACAACTCTATGTCTAACTAAATTATTTATGATTCAATATAATATGCAAGGGAAGAGGCTCCTAACTTAGGAGGTCCTGGTTGTCCTTCCCTACAGTATCATAGAGAAATCATTCATAAAACCAGAAACTTGAAATAAAGACAAGAGAATGAACTTTAATTGTTGTTCAGATTCAAAGAGAGAGAAAGACTAACTTAGTCTTTTGATTGTCCTCTCGTGTACTAATCCAAACTAAACTAAGATCCATTCATAAGCATAAGAAATGAAATGACTTGAAACATAAAAGCAAAAGAATGAATTTCAATTATCATGCAAATCAAATAGAGAGAGAGCCTAACTTAGACCCTTGGATGTCCTCTCACATGTTGATAAGATTCTAATTTAAAACTCATTCATCAATCACAAACAAATCCTTAAACATCTAAGCAATGAAATGAAACAAAATCTAATATGAAATAAAATGTTTCTCTCATCCTTTTAGAGTGAGCTCAATTCTCTTAAGAACAAGACAAATTATTCCATATACTACATTAAGGAAACTTATATCTAAAACTACATAAATTCCATAAATTCGTATTCTACATTAACACAATTTACATCTAAAACTACATAATGGAAATATATGAAAAATGAAGCTTTATTCTATTCCATCATCAATTGGATACAATGCTCTAAGAGTCCTCCTCTTGGAATGTAGGAGGTACTCCTATTTATACAATGAGAGGAGTAACAAACTCATAATGATCATCCACTAATATCTCTAACCATCTAGACACATAACCCTATCATCCATGATTTCCTCCATGATCTTTTCCATGAGGTTTATCTTCTTAACTTCGAATTTGATCATCCAAGGCCACATAAAGGTGTCTTGGAAGCTTCCTTTGAGCCTACACATGTCAACAAACTCATGCTAATTGTTAGGCATAAGTATAAGCATATTATCTTCTAAGTTTTAGCCATAAATTCACTTTAAAATGTTAAGAATTAATAAACTTTGGAAAAACATAGTTATGACCCAATAATGAAGTGAATGTAATGATATGGAGGTGGAATGGAGGTGATATGAAGGTAAAATGTGAAGATATTGATGAATAATGGAGTGAAAATAGGGACTATTTTGAGGCCCAACATACCCCCAAACTGAAGGTATTGCATGTCCTCATGCAATCTATTACATTACTTTTTGGTACTGGAGCTTTGGCTTAAACTCTGCATGAGATCATTTACTTAACTTTTGCAAAGCGTTATTTTGATGAACTACAACTTGGTTGGTTCTTGTGTTTCAACCATATTTTGTTTGTTGCGTTCATTGTATGATCTTTGCATAATGATAATGTGCTTTTTATGGCAGACTATTTTTGTTGGAATGCATCATGGTTGGTTCTTGTGTAACAACCATGATTCTATTGGCATCCAATTAACTTTTAAATACTTTAGACAAAGCCATTTGTATGATCATGTAATAGTAAATATATTTTGAAGGTAAGTGGGTTTAGAATGTGATATATAACTGTGGATATGAATGTGACAAAGCATGTATGTAAATGTATCCTTCCCATTAAACGGATGGCTTTGGCAATGAAAGGAAAGGAAGTGAAGTTTTTTTTTTTTTTTTTCCAAAAATTATTATTCTAACATTTCAAGGAATTTAATGGTTAAAAGTTAGAAAATAGCATACCTTAACTTACCCTTCCAAAAATAGGTGAGAGTCGTGCATGTGTGACTGCAAACTGTTGTGAAAATGGTGGATGAAAGATGGATCTGTATCGTCGTATCAGCTGCTGGATCTGCTGCTACTAGATGAAAAATCTGAGGAGTCTGCTGAACATGGCTGAAAGTTGTATCTGCTGCTGGATGATGAATCCGATGAGTTTGCTGAATATGGCTGAAAATCTATAAGGCTTGGAAGGTATACAAAATATAGAAGTTACATTTTCCTCGCAGCCTTATTTATTGACTTGTCCTCAAGTGAAATACAATGAATACCATGAATGGAAATACAATGAATGGAAATTGGCTTCATCTGCTGCAAAATATGGGTCTTCAAGTCTTCAACGCTCGATGGCACAAATCTTGCTATGTGATTAAATGTGTCGATGTCGAACATAGCAAGAAGTTGTTGACTTAGTGGCCGTTAATGAATGCCCCTAGCTAACACAAGAGCTCCCACCATTGATTCCAATGGGAGTCAGGATGCCTAACACATCTTTGTAGGTACGAATAAATTTGTCGTGGTCGAGTCACCTACAAGATCCAACGAACAAGGGATATTAATGTACTCCCATTGTTCATTGGCAAGAGTACTTGCCATTAAGGCATGCAAGCCTCTAGGTGTTTTTCAATGATACTTAGACTCTAGGACTTTGACTCAAGCAGGGTTTTATTGGCGGAAATGAAGGGGAATCATGATGACAAGGAAAATGGCAATATGCTTGTAAAGATGTAAGGAAATGCATGATGTATGAACAAGAACTCTTGCTGTGAAAAATGGATATGGAAATGTCATGCGTTATAGATGTACAATTGATGGGATTCAAAATCTTTTCAGAAAGGGAGGTGGAAGGTAATGGTTGTGGAGATGGATTTGTCTTGAGAATTTTTCATGAATTTAGTCTTTGGAAGACTAATTGTCGTCACAATGTAGTCTCCGTAATGATCGTTTTGTCGTCCTGTAACCTGTAAAAAACTTGGCAGAAAGAAAACATAAGTTTGTTCAAGAAGGATTGCGCATTTCCTTCATGATTATTACGCAAAAATTTCATACCAAATAAAACAAATTAAGGACAATCAAAGTGTTGAAATTAACTTAATCATGATATTAAAATCAATCCATTCGTAAAAATAACCATGAAAAATAATACTCCCTGTTTGTGTCAGATGAAATATGCTCGGCAAAAAGATTGGCATTAGAAAGATCTGTCGTGTTCTGCATATTAGTATGTCACATAAAAGCATTCAACAGAAATATGTTATGAGTTTAATTCCAACTTGAAGCTATCGAAACAAGATAGTCATCATCTATAGAATCCTCCAAATGTTTGATAAATCGATCCTCGAAATTTGTCTCCAAGTGTTCCATTATTTATTTTCAAATCTGCATGAATTTTGTGAAAATTTTTTTAATTTTTTTTTAATTTTGCACTTTGTACCAACTCTTGCACTTTCAATCAGTTCCTGTAATTTTCATGATTCTCACAATTCGCGTACCACCAGAATTTTTTTTTATAAAATGCCAATATCTTTCATAGGCCAATGTTCACTCTTTAAATCCCTCGAAACAACAAGTGTCACAAAACACAACAATTTTTATTTTTTATTTTTTTTTAATTATTATTTTTTAAATGATAACAAACATAATATAACATAATATTCACATCTAATATAAAACAATATATTAATACATAACAAATTATATACAACAAATTTCAATTAAATAAATAAAATAAAAATTTACAACTATATTAATTACAACATAACAAATATTAAATATATACAACAAATTATAATAACAAACATAACAAATTATAATTATATTAACATATTAATATATTAATATAATTATAATAACAAACATTAACATAAACTAAAAATAAATAACTAACTCAAAACAAAATAAATACAATTTATAACAAAAACAAATTAAATCTAAAAATATAAAACAAACCAAAAGAAATGCAAAAAAAAACGGAAAAAAAAACGCACAATAACTAAATTCAAGGCACATGGAGGGTTTTGTTTTTCGTTGAGGATTTTTTCCGTTGAGGCAGCGTAGGAACACAAAAATCGAACTAATTCTGGATTGTGGAGAAAACCGGCATCATCTCCTCGTATGTTAGCAAAACAGGGTATGATGAGAGCAAAGAAGCCCCGCTAGTAGTCGCAGGTGCTGATGATGCCATATGTGGAGTCATGATTCACTCTCAGAATTTCAGTTTTCGTGGTACTGGAAGATGAGTTTTCAGCATTGATAAGGAACTTGTATGCATAATTTCAGGTGGAGGCGTTCAGAAGGCTTTATCCCCAGCAGTTTTATAAGCATCACCTCAATGAAAATGTCCGTCCCGATGCCAGGCCATATCGTGCACATAATTTATTTCCCAGTGTTCATCATGAACGTAATGTTGTCCCCTTTCAAAAGAATCCGTTCCAGGCATTCTTTCTGACGGTCTCAAGCTTGAATTTTAAGTACAAATATCAAATTTGGCCACACAAAAAAAAAACGGATCCGGGCGCAATATGTTAAATTAGGATTGAAAGAACCTTAATTTTCTCCTAAACCGCTGCAAATTTCAAGAAATTTCTCACGATTCACTTAATTACCCCCGTTTTGGAGAAAACCCATGTCTCAGTTTGTTTTAATTCATCCTAGTTTGCTCAGAAAATCCATTTTAAAATCGCGTGTTGACAGTGGTGCGATTTTGTGAAGCTTTTGGCAATAGAAATCAATCGCTGTGCGTGGAGTGAAATACAGTAGTCAAACTCCCTCCACCTCTATCGAATTATGCATGCAGTTATGGTTATGAATGCTGGCATCGAACTTCAAGCCTGCGTGATATTGTTATGTGTATGCTTCACAGAAATTGTATGCTTGACTTATTCTTTTATTTGTGTACTCCTGTAGGATCAACGAAATTGATGGAATCATTTCGCACACGTGAATAGCAGACAAACAAAAACACAATTAACAGATTATTTATTATCGCATTGCAGATTAGTTTTCCAGCAAGAGTATTTTTATTTGAACAAAATCAACAGATTTTCTGATCTTCCTGATCGCACAAAGCGCAGGAAGAGAGCATACTCATCGCTTGATTTGTTTTTATTTATGCAGGGGGGGTGTTTTTGAAATGACGAAATTTAAAACTAGCTAAACATTAAAACATCAGAAAATTCAAACTTAAACTCTTTTGTGAAGATCCTGCTGTCACCAGGGTTCACAAATTATTTTTTCTAAAGAAAAATGCTAGTACTAAATTAAATTTCTAATGCCTAATCTCTTAGCACCATCCCCGGCAACGGCGCCAAAATGTTGGGCAATTTATTTGAACAAATTGCTGCATTAAATTATCAACCAGGGAAACTCGTGAGCTTGTGATGGTGCCAACAATATATATGCAAGAGTAGGCAACTAACTCTATGTCTAACTAAATTATTTATGATTCAATATAATATGCAAGGGAAGAGGCTCCTAACTTAGGAGGTCCTGGTTGTCCTTCCCTACAGTATCATAGAGAAATCATTCATAAAACCAGAAACTTGAAATAAAGACAACTCTATGTCTATTTATGATTCAATATAATATGCAAGGGAAGAGGCTCCTAACTTAGGAGGTCCTGGTTGTCCTTCCCTACAGTATCATAGAGAAATCATTCATAAAACCAGAAACTTGAAATAAAGACAAGAGAGTGAACTTTAATTGTTGTTCAGATTCAAAGAGAGAGAAAGACTAACTTAGTCTTTTGATTGTCCTCTCATGTACTAATCCAAACTAAACTAAGATCCATTCATAAGCATAAGAAATGAAATGACTTGAAACATAAAAGCAAAAGAATGAATTTCAATTATTATGCAAATCAAATAGAGAGAGAGCCTAACTTAGACCCTTGGATGTCCTCTCACATGTTGATAAGATTCTAATTTAAAACTCATTCATCAATCACAAACAAATCCTTAAACATCTAAGCAATGAAATGAAACAAAATCTAATATGAAATAAAAATGTTTCTCTCCATCCTTTTAGAGTACACATAATTCTCTTAAGACAAAGACAAATTATTCCATATACTACATTAAGGAAACTTATATCTAAAACTACATAAATTCCATAAATTCATATTCTACATTAACACAATTTACATCTAAAACTACATAATGGAAATATATGAAAAATAAAGCTTTATTCTATTCCATCATCAATTGGATACAATGCTCTAAGAGTCCTCCTCTTGGAATGTAGGAGGTACTCCTATTTATACAATGAGAGGAGTAACAAACTCATAATGATCATCCACTAATATCTCTAACCATCTAGACACATAACCCTATCCTCCATGATCTTTTCCATGAGGTTTATCTTCTTAAATTCGAATTTGATCATCCAAGGCCACATAAAGGTGTCTTGGAAACTTCCTTTGAGCCTACACATGTCAACAAACTCATGCTAATTGTTAGGCATAAGTATAAGCATATTATTTTCTAAGTTTTAGCCATAAATTCACTTTAAACTGTTAAGAATTAATAAACTTTGGAAAAACATAGTTATGACCCAATAATGAAGTGAATGTAATGATATGGAGGTGGAATGGAGGTGACATGAAGGTAAAATGTGAAGATATTGATGAATAATGGAGTGAAAATAGGGACTATTTTGAGGCCCAACACCCCTTTAGTAATTGTACCTAAGAAAAATGGAAAATGGAGGGTGTGTGTTGACTACCGAGAACTGAATAAAGCTACTCTTAAAGACCATTTTCCCTTACCTTTCATAGATCAAGTATTAGATACATTAGCGGGTAAAAAGTACTTTTCATTCTTGGATGGATTTAGTGGTTACAATCAAATCCAAGTAGCACTTGAAGACCAAGATAAAACCACATTTACTTGTCCTTGGGGTACCTATGCCTACCGAGTATTGCCATTTGGATTGTGCAATGCACCTGCAACATTCCAAAGGGCAGTATTAGGAATTTTTTCTGATCTGATACATGACTATGTAGAGGTGTAGATGGATGATTTTACAGTTTATGGGGATACATTTGAAGAGGCTTTAGAAAACTTGGAAAAGGTCTTAAAAAGATGTCAAGAAGCAAACCTTTCTCTTAGTCATGAAAAATGTTTTATAATGTTCACTGAAGGTATTGTTTTAGGGCACCACATTTCAGGGGATGGGATTAGAGTTGATGAAGCGAAAGTTGAAGTTATTTCTAACCTATCCATTCCAAGTTGTCAAAGAGATGTAAGAAGTTTTCTAGGATTTACGGGGTACTATCGGATATTTATAGAAAACTTCACCAAAATAGCATCTCCTCTCTTCAAATTACTCACCAAAGATTGTGAATTTAAGTGGACTTCTGATTGCCAGTTAGCTTTTGAAACCCTGAAAACCAAAATTTCTGAAGCACCTATATTAAGGGGACCTAACTAGAAGTTACCTTTTCATATCTCGACAGATGCTTCCGATACAGCTCTGGGAGCAGTATTGGGACAGAAATATTTAATTCCCTATGCCATCTATTATATCAGTAAAAATTTGACTCCTGCAGAGTTAAACTATACTGTAACTGAAAAAGAGTTTTTAGCTGTTGTTCATGCCTTTAACAAATTTAGACACTATATAACAGGCTATGAAACTTTTATTCACACTGATCATTCTGCCATTAGATATTTAATGAATAAATCAATCACTAATGGTAGAGTTATAAGATGGTTGTTATTATTGAAAGAATTCAACATTACTATTCTAGATAGGCCTGGAAAACAAAACACTGTGGCTGACTTCCTGTCTAGAATTCAAAATATCAAAGATGACACTCCAGTTGAAGATCAATTTCCTGATGAATATCTTTTTGCAGTTTCTACTCAAACTCCATGGTTTGCTGATATTGCTAATTATTTAGTTTTAGGAAAATTTCCTTCAATTATGAATGCAAGGGATAAAAGAAAAATCATTTGTGATAGTGCAAAATATTCATGGGTTGCTAATGAGTTGTACAAGACAGGTCCAGATTTGATCATTAGAAGGTGTGTTCGTGAAGATGAGATGCATGAGATTCTCAAGGCATGTCATGATGAACCTTGTGGTGGACACTTTGCAGATAAGAGGACAGCCTATAAGATCCTTAATTTAGGATATTATTGGCCATCCTTGTTTAAAGATGCTAAAGAGTATGTCAAAAGGTGTGACAGTTGCCAAAGGGTAGGGAAACCTTCTCCTTCGGGTGAGATGCCATTACAACCTCAGGTACATATTGAACCTTTTGAAAAATGGGCTTTGGATTTTGTAGGACCTATTAGTCCTCCATCAAGACAAAAGAAATATATATTAGTTTGCACTGATTATGTTACTAAGTGGGTAGAAGCTAAACCATTACTTATTGCTAATGAATCATCTGTAGTTACTTTTCTTTTTGAGGATATTTTTACTTGTTTTGGTGTCCCAAGGGAAATTGTTACAGATCAAGGAGCTCAATTTACATCAAGGCTAGTGGAGCAAATGATGGAGAAGTACAAAATCAGACATAGAACATCTACTCTTTATCATCCACAAGCAAATGGTCAAGTGGAATCCACTAATAAGGTCATTGAAGGAATCCTAACAAAGACTGTTCATCTACATAGAAGAGATTGGGTAGATAGGCTTCCTGAAGCCTTGTGGGCCTATAGAACTACATGGAAAAATACAACAGGCCATACTCCTTATGAGCTTGTTTATGGGAAGCAAGTTTTGTTTCCTATAGAGTTCCAAATTCAAACATTCAAGATGGCAGTTCAGCTAGGACTTGATCTAACGGAGGCACAAAATCATAGACTGGAGCAAATTAATGAATTGGATGAGATTAGACAAGATGCAGTTCAGAAAACAAGTCTAGTCCAACAGCAAAGGGCTAGATGGCATGACAAGTACATCAAGGAGAAGAAATTTCAAGAGGGTGATTGGGATCTCTTGTTTGATTCAAAATTCAAGGATTTTCAAGGGAAATTTCAGACACATTGGCTTGGGCCATATGAAATTGTTCGAATTTTTGATAATGGGGCAGGAAAAATCAGAACTATAGATGAAGAGGAGGTCACTTTTCTTGTGAATGGCCATAGACTGAAGCTATACCACAAGCCACTCTCAAGAGAAGAGTTTGTCAAGAAGTTCCAAGGAGACAATGATGTGAAGTTAATGAAGAAGAGTCTCTCTTCTTCATCAACTTGATTAAATTTTGAGAAGCATTTCTCTTTTGAAAAATAAAAATTAAAAAAAAAAATAAAAAAAATAAAAATAAAGGTATAAACATGAAAACCAATCACTGATTGGCATGTTTATACAGAAAAGATAGGGTGAAAATCAGAGTCTCTCTGACACTCTAACTTTTCCCATTTTTGTTTCTAAGCAGCTGTTATAAAAAAAATCATAAGTTCAGTGCCATAGTACTTATGATTCATTTCATCTCACTCCATTCACTTATCCATCCATACTTCATCTCATCCATCATTCACATTTCACTCCATTCCACATCTCATTCATTACACTCCATCTTCCATTCACTTCATTTTCATGTCAAAACATAGAATTTGATATCTTGCTGCAAGTGAATAAAATATGTCATGAATTGCAGTACAGCCCTTATGTTCCTTCATTCCATGAACTGAATCCATTTTGTTCCATTATCCACTTCATACATATCATAATCCATCATCCATTTTCATCCATTTTTCATAACATTTCACCCATCCTCCAGAAACATTTCATTTTCATGATTAAAGTGTTCTACAGGAACATTCTGCAGCTCAGTGGACATTCTGCAGCTCAGTGGACATTCTGCAGCTGATCAGCCTTTCTGCAGCCCGACAGTCTTTTCGCAGCTATAAACCCTGAAGGCATCAACCAGCAGACATCAGAATTACAACAAAGTGATCCAGTGAATTCATGAATCAAAAATATCAAGAAAATTGTGGAAGATTCCTCCAAAGATGAGCAGAGAAGACAAAGGCTACACAAACATCAAATAAAGGGCAGAGGTAACAAATTTAAATTACGATGGCACTTCATAAAAGTTTAGCATAGTTTAGTTGTGGATTATTCGAAAGGTTGTTTTAATTGTTTTATTGATCAAACACCAAACAAACCCTCTACAGACCTTGTATTAAAATCTTCCATTTCAAATTTTATATCCGATAGCATTTAAGCGGTGAAATGATCAAAGCGTTTGAATTTCCCACGACTCTTAACCAAGTTATTTAATGATGATGATTTTCCCTGCCGTCGTAAATCCTCCACCATCTCCTCAATCATTAATACAATCCTCCACCTCACTCCACTACTCTATGCCGTGACCATTTGCCATAACTTCATTCCATAGCCGATACTCCATTCCGAAGACACAGATATTATGATCATCAGGAACAGAGCTAAAGGATAACATCATTGAGCATTGTAAGCGCAGAACAGAGGAGGTAAATTTGAAAGTATAACAGTGTGAGGACTCAAAGCCACTTCACTGAGGACGAAGTTTGGAGCATTTTCACTGTCAACACAGAATTGTGGCCGTGTAGAGTTTAAAGTCTGTTGTTACCAAAATACAGAGGTGTGGTAGTGATTGAGTTTGAAGTCTGTTGTTACCAAAAGACAGAGGTGTGGTAGTGATTGAGTTTGAAGTCTGTTATTACCAAATACAGAGGTGTAGTAGTGATTGAGTTTGAAGTCTGTTGTTACCCAAGACAGAGATGCTGTAGTGTTGAATTGGAAGCATACCATTTGCTATTAGAGACATAGGTGTTTATCAGTGATTGAGTTTGAAGTCCTTCTGTTACCAAAGACAGAGGTATTGCACAAAAAGGAATCTGAAGCCATCTCTCATTTCCTATCAGAGACATATTAGCTCGAAAATTTAAATTGTTTTCATATCACTCCAAAGTTCAACAGAAGCACATCAGTCCGAGGGTTCGAAGGCATTTTTCATTATCAAACAGAGGCATACCAGCCAGAGGTTTTGAAGCTGTTGCTATTATAAATCAAAGGTATGTCATTCCAAAATTGAAGCCATTTTCATTTAGAGCTTGAAGCCATTTTAATCCGAAAGTAAAATTCATTGTTTTGTGGGTAGAGAAGAGTGTTAATTTGATATTGAAAAAAATCATGGGTTTCATCGTAAGGACTGAGCCTGTGGGATCAAAATATTTAGAAGGTTACCCACAATGCAAGGAAATGTTACAACAAGTAGGATGGCTCCAATTCTTGGAAAAATTTAATGGCTTCCATAAGGAAGTCACCAAAACATTTTCCAGATCATTCCAAGGTACCGAAGTTGAAATAGGGGATGTCAAGTTTACTGTTACTGAAGTTTTTATAGCAGAGGCTACAGGATTATCCAGAACTGGGGAGAGATGGTTTAAAAATAGGGAATTCCACAATGACTCCTGGAAAAAAATTTTAAAATCACCAAATATGGATGTTAGTGTGTTCAAGAAAGGAATTCCCAGTACAGCATTGAAAAGAAAATGGAGAAACATACTACTTCTTTTACAAAAATTTGTTACATGTGAGGGTAGATATGGGACATTTTATGTCTACCACATTAGATTGATGTTGCATTTTCTGGGAGAAGATTTGAATCTACCATATTTCTTGTATCAAAGTCTGAAGAAAATGGCTTCCTGTGTTCAGAGAAGAGTTCAGTTTTTGGAGACAACCCTGTATCATCATGGGTTGGTCAAAATTTTAATTGAGCATCATCTATCTAAAAAAAATGATACATGGGATGATTTCTTAATAAGAAATCATTTTGAAGAAGCAAAAGAACTATCACCTGAACCACAGCCCACAAAGAGAAGTAGAAAATGGAGGACTTCAAAAGGTAAAATTGACAAACCAGTTCAAGAAAGCAGTGAGGAAGTCATTTTGGAGAAGTTGACTAGAATAAAGAGGGAACTTAAGGAAGAGAAGATAATCAAGGAATCTACTACAGAGAAAGGAGAAGGGTCCTCTCAGCTTAGGAGAAGCCACAGATTAAAAGGAAAACTGAAGAAAACACCAATCAAACAAACAGGGGTAATCAATATTGAAGATGAAGAAACATCCATTGAAGAGGAAGATGATGAATATTTTTATGAAGGCACCCCTGAGATTGATCCTGCTCAACAGGAAATCTATGATTATGTGGAAACTTTAGAGAGGACAGCTTCAGAAAGAGAAGAGAGAACCCCCAGTCCTCCACTGACTGAAATTGATATATTAAGGAGGGATAGGTATGAGTTGGAATTATTGAATAGACACATCAAAAATGAGAATGAAATTCTCCAAGATCAAATCAAGCTCAAGACTGACATGAACTCAACCTTATCCCTGCATATAGACAAAGTGGAGAGGACCAATGAGAAGATGAAGACAAGGAACAGAAAGTTGATCAGGGCACTCACAAACCTCAGGTTCAAACTTGTGATCAGGAAACCCAGAAGGCCTCTAGCTTTCAGACAACGGAGAAGAAGGGGATTAGACGTCCTTGCAGAAGCCTCAGAATTCATAGGATAATTTGCATGAGGACATGCAAAGAGACAGCAGTGGGGGTATGTTGAGCCTCAAATTTGTGCTTTCCTTCACCTCATTTTACCTCATTCTTCCTTGTCCATTTCTATTTTAAACCCAATTGATCAATAAAAATAGTTGAAATTACTTCTAGAATGGTTTACATGACTGACTTGTTGAATTTTGTGATTGTTGCCATTGTTAAGCATTTTGACCGGAACTAGCTGCAGAATGCAGGCATTCCGTAGCTAACCGGCGATTCTGCAGCTACCTTTATGTTTGAGTATGTTCCATGTGGCCTCTTGAGGAAAAACGCATATGGGCATGATCCACGTTGTGCCTACATGGTGTGTTGCTCATCATGGAAGAGGAAATGAATTATGGGTACGGTTATGCATGTGGGAACACATTTGTGAAGGACGACTCCTACTAGGACTGTCTCAGTCCAAGTGTCTTTTCTCCTTCACGCAGCCACCTCAAAGACTCCTAAGATGATTTGGATAAGGAAAGACATCATTCCTAAATTATTGTAATTATTGTTACTTGCATTTACTTTATAAACTCTTGAGTAGGCCGAGAGCTTAGTTAGAAATTTTGTGTTAGATTTGCTGCTAGATTTTGTGTAAACTATGTGTTACGTCTTTGAAGACACAGAGCATTATGTTCAAACTATTGCATCGTTAATGGAGCAGACAAAATTATCTTGAAGGCGTGATTTAATTTGGAGTTGAATGCCGTCAAGTGGTAGAGGGCCCCTGCCCCTTGCACGGATTTATTTTGCGTAAACTAGATAAGTTTTTCCTAGCTGTCTTTATGTTCTGCATTTGAATTGGTAGTTGTTTTGTTTTATCTACTGTAGTCGTACTCATTCTAGTTCTTCCATAAGAAGACACTCTTCCAACGGACTAAAATGATGAATGTTTAATGACTATGGTATTGTAGGATAGGAGTTAAATTTGTATTTGTTTTTAACTAGTTACTGTAGTCATATTCGTTCCAGCTCTTCCACAAGAAGACACTCTTCCAATAGACTAAAATGATGAATGTTTAATGACTATGGTGCCGTAGGATAGGAGTTGAATTTGTATTTGTTTTAACTAGATACTGTAGTTATATTCATTCCAGTTCTTCCACAAGAAGACATTCTTCCAACATATTATAATGATGAATGATGAATAGCTATAGTACTGTAGGAATTAGCTGTAGTTTTTGCTCTTCACTATCACAGTTGCACTTGTTCTAATCACTCTTCCACAAGAAGAAATTCTTCCAAGACATCCTTAAGAAGTTCAAGATATGAACGTGATGTGATAATTTAGTTTTTCATTTGCTTTCAGTTCATTTGCTTTCAATTGCATACAATTACACAGTCAGAACTATTCTACCTCTTCCACAAGAAGGAACTCTTCCAAAATATCACTAATGATGAACAAACAGATTGTGTAACTTCATAGAATAATGCATGTTAGTTAGAATGCTCCAGAGTTTCATTTTGCATTTAATTCATGTCCAGCTACTTCGTTTCAAGTTTTATGATGACTTATAGTTTAACATTGTTCTAGTTTAGAAGCATCTTAAGCTCATGTTTAAATTAATTCATTGTACTTGCATCTCATAGTCACACTGTCACCCTTTGCACAGTAGATCACTTTAGTTGATAGGATTCACAAGACAGCCTTCATTATTTACAAATATCTTTTTTTTCTGAAAACCACCAGTGATCCATAACCATAGGAACAGAAGATAACACCATTACAAGGTCTGAAATATCTCTGCAAATTCCTCATCATAAACAGGGCTCTTCCTCAAAAGAACTACCTTGAAAATAAACCAATAACTCTTTGAGTATAGGCTCTGTGACATTCAATTGAAATTGCAGAATAGAACTAGGAATTAGTCATGGAATAGATGAGCTTAGAATAGAATGTTGCATCATGATTAGTGTCTAAATGTCTAGTTAGAAAACTTGCATATTTAGTGATTATTTCTCAAGTCTAGTTTGTGTCATTTGTCTAAGAAGTTATCATCAAGCTCTTGTTTCTATTCAGTCATAGTTCAGATGTTGCTTCAGTGTTTTTGATTACATTTGCCATTCCATACATTAGGCTCAACTGTGGTTTTGACCATCAATTTCTTTTCATTAGTTTTCTAGGCATTTTCATTGTAAACACAAAACTTCAAAAGACCAAAAACATCATAAATCAACATAAAAGACCAAAACATCACAAAACACTACACACAACGCACTAGGAAACAAGCACCTAGGTACATATGGTACACTTCACTTCAGCAGTTTACAAATCGTGGTTGACAATTAAATGAACTCAGTTTAGGAGACTAGATTGAGACACAACAAGTACCCCAATTATTTTTGGAAACAAGATTGAAGGGGATAGCATATTCTTGTGATATAAGTTTTTCCTTTGGACAAATCCAACCTAGTACATTTAACGAGCCCTAGGAAGGAGGAACTCGAGTAACGTCATTACGACGAAGTCCGATGCCATCAGTTTTTAACGAGTCTGATAAAGGAAGAACTCGGCATATTTTCACGTTTAGAGAGTTTGAAAAGAAAATGGAAAAGAAAAATCTAGCGGTCCCTTTTCGTAGATAGTCCCACAGATCCGAAAAGGTAGAAAAATATGTCTGGGATAACCTCCTAGTTGCGATAGGCTAGGGTATTCCTTTTTCGTAAATAATCTATCCCAACCCGAAAAAGGGTTAAACGTACACTCGGTCGATGTCGTTTCACAACCAATTTAACGAGCTCAAAACGACAAGCAACTCGGTGATCTTTTCAGTTTTAGAGAGTCAGAAAAGAGCTGAAAGGTGACTCCAGAAGTGAATTTTTCGTGTTTTTACCAAGTTCGATAAAGTATAAAATAAAACTCGTGTCGTCATCCTAATCGCATGAAAACCTGTCGCTGCACAAAAAGCAAGTGTAAAACCCATTTTTCGACAAAAATATGATAAAATATCAGAAAAATAAGTCCCAAAACCTAATTTTGATTTTTAAAAGTTATAAATATCATGAATAGTAAAAACATATTTACTTTTACCTTTTTACCTCTTTTCAGAGCGATAGTGAGCCATTTCCTTTGCGATCTTGCAGTGACGATCGTGGACAATCCAGTGCACTATTCCAGATCCCGTCTTTTCCAGGTAAGAGCTGCTTCCATTAGCCATATTTTAAGCCATATTTCATAACTTTTCATTTTCATTTGATATCCCTGAGGGGAGGATTTGCAAAACTAGGGCTTTCGCAGTTGGCGCGGGTATCAGGAACGGACCCGCGCCAATCGACCTATTTTTGCAAAGGGGCTGCACCAGGTGGGCGAGTGTCATCAAAACAGCCGCGCCAACCATGCAACCCAATATTTTTCTTGAATTTGACAAAAATGCAACCAATTAATTGTTGTTCTAAGTACCCAAGAGATCTTATAATGTTCTTATGACCAATTTGATGCAGGTGTAAAGAAAAATGGTAATTTAATGGAAGGAAAGAGAGCACAGTGAGGAAGACGAAATGAAAATGGGGAATGAGCAGTGTATGAATGCTCTTCGTAACTGCGGTTTGAAAAATTCTTCCTAATGCCATGTCTCCGGGCTCAGCCCGAACTATTACCATATCTGGTTAGCATCTGGGATGAGGATGAAGAGAAGTTCAGACTTCGAGATCAAGTGCTTGAGCTCGAACTGTTAGACATGTACATTATTACTGGACTATCATGTAGGGGTCCAGTTCCTATCTTGACTGGCACCAGACCTTCTGGTGAAAAAATGTCGATGGTAATGGAGAGGGTGTGGCCAAGGGCACAAAAGGGATTGGGTAGTGGCAAAGTTGACTTTCAGACTGTTCGTGATCTAGCACTCAGAGTGGTGCTACATACTATTACACGGGATGCAGGGTCACAGGCACCGCATGAGGCTACAAAAACATAGCTCCTTCTGGCGTCAGAGTGCATGAACCCAACAGTATTTGATTGGACCATAGCCGTAACTATGAACATAAAATGGAAATTGACCAAATGCAAAAATACCAAACTAAAATAGTTTTGGTACGGGCCAATCTTGGTATCGTTCTTCCTAGAACGACTGCCTATCTTCTAGTTCCAGGGGGATATAGTCCCGTATCCACCATTGAGAGAGCCGCGGATGGCTCGATGGGTAGCATTGATGCCCAGGGCAGGGGGCAGCTAGCAGATGTCATGGCGGCCCGAGTTCTTTGGATGGCTCCGATGACAGCTGGTCATCGTAGAGGATTGGCCCTATGCAGGCACTGATTTCACTAGAGACCCATACCTTCCGCTCCTGGAAGGAGAGGACTGGGATGAGGAACTGGGTAAGACTCTTTTTCATTTTATGAGTTTTATGATTTTTTGATATACATGCATGTCCTAATAGCTGATCCTATATGTATGTAGATGTTGGCCCAGAGAGGCCCGCTGGGATGTCATCGATCACGAGGAGGACCCCTCTCGCCTATGACCCTTAAGGTGAGGGAGGTGAGGGGAACGAGCTTGTACAGAACTTAGAGGGGATTTCCCATGGGGTTTCAGATTATGCTCGCCTAGTTGATGTCCCTATGGCTTATCAGAGGCACACCGTAGGGGTGCCAAGCCACCTCCATTGCTTACTGAGGTGGTTGGTGCGGGCAGTAACGTGCTACCATGAGCACCATGCCGATTAGTCGCCTAGGCTTTTATTTGCATATTTTTGAGAGACATGTCATCTTCAGATGTAATTTAAAACAAACATGTATATTTTTTTGATTTTATATGATGCACACGTTGCAAACACTCGACATATATATATATATATTCTATATGGATCTTGCTTACATATGATGATGTTTTTACAAGTTGCGTAAATGTCTATCTAATACCATGTTGGCTATTGCATCTATTAATGTATTCATTCGTCTTGGTATATGTTGATATGTGATGTAATTAAAATTTCTTTCAAGTAAACGAATACGTAGATACAGTCTTAAAATGCATGGGTTTGTAATTGAATAATGACCATTAAGTTGTAACACTACAAGCTGTGAGTCTAGATATAAAAGTAATGCGCGAATACCAAGGTTAACAACCTCGTTTAATAATTCCAAAACGACACTATATTTCGCGACATTATTTGTAGAAGGCCCTAGACAAACACCTTGTAAATTAACCAACTCACCAGCAAGATTGTAAATTACCAAGGCTGCTGAAGATAGGTTCCTGGTACTGCGGGAGGCACCATCCATGAAACCGACATAAGGAGTAATAGAAATTTGCACAATCAGGAAGACCCAATAAGAATAAAAATTCTTACAAAGCACACCATACCACACATGCACAAAAATGAAAAAATCACCCATGTACATATACTACGCAAGAATGATTCAAGCATAATATTTCTTCAGGTACAGCCCATTCCTGGGCTAAGCCAAAGGAAGACCTTCATAATTGATTAGCTCATAAGCCCCAATTTTTAATACACATTTAACGATATAAGGCCCATGCCACATAGGTTGGAATTTTCCTACCCCAAGCTTGTCGTGAGCTTGATCATATAAGAGGACGAGGTCCCCTTCAATAAAAGAGTGTGGAGCAACCGTTTGATAGAAATGAGATTTAACTCACTTTTTCTGTGCCTAGATAACCAAAGCAGCCAAGCGGCGAGTTTCGTCCAATATTTCGAGATATAGGAGACGTTGTTCCTCTGGGGAACTATCAGGTAGTAATTCCACAGCCAATTTTAGTGAAGGGATCTCACATTCAACTAGAAAAGTAGCTTCCAGACCATACACCAACTGGAAAGGTGTGAATTCAGTCGCACTCTTTACTGATGTTTGATAGGCCCAAAGAGATGAAAACAACTGGATATGCCAATTCGATTTTTGTATACCAATTGTTCATTGAATCATCATGAAAAGCACCTTGTTCATGGTCTCAACCTGGCCATTTCCCTGGGGGTAATATGGCATTGAGCTGTCGTGACGCAAACCCAACCTAGATGTCAGCTTTGCCATTGTTTAGTCTTGAAAATGAGAGCCATGATCAGTGACGATGGCTTGAGGAACACCGAAACGCCTGATCACATGGCTGAAAATGAACTGTGCAGTTGTCTTACCATCTTCGGCCAATGTAGGCATCACTTCGGCCCACTTGGTGAAATAATCTACGGCAATGATGATATAAGCATGCCCCCCAACCGAGTGAGGGTTACATGTCATAAAATCAATGCCCCATTTTGAAAAAGGGCCTATGGTAATGACATGATGTAATGGGAGAGGCAGTGCACGCATCTTGCATTGGAAGACATGGCACGCATGACACTTCCTCACTGCAACAATACAATATTTAAATATAGACGGTCAGAAATAGCCCGCACGAAGGATATTCTATGCAGTAGCATAACCAGACATGTGACCACCATAGGTGCCACTGTGACAGTCATTCAAAACTTTCTCAGCCTCTTCTAAGGTCAAACATCGGTGGAGTACAGAATCGACTCCGACCCAATATAGGGTATCTCCAACAATGCGATATGGTTGCGACTGGTGTCGAACATAGCATCGAGCATCCTTCATTAAATTGGACTGGAAGGTAGATGTCTGGAGGTATACGGTGATATCACCGTACCATGGATCGAGAGTGCTAATTAGAAAGAGAGTTTTGTCTGGGATATGATCCTCGGATTGAGACGGAACAGAGTCGGTAGGGAGGGAGCAAATGAGGTCAGAAAAAACAAGTGACTTCTTCGATTTGGTAGTAGTGAACTCCAAATCGAACTCTTGAAGGATCACAATCCATTTTGAGTACTTTCCCCCCATAAATTGTCAAGACAAAATGTAATTCATGGGGTTTCAGTCGGAAATCATGGTTACTGTGCATAATAGGATGTAATGGTGAAACCGTTGAACGGCCTGGACCGCGGCTAGCACCAACTTCTCGATGTGGGCATAACACGTTTCAGTGTCAAGGATATTCCGAGACAGATAATAAACCACGTGTTCATTACTATCATCGTCATCCTGTACCAAAACCATGAAAATTGTGCTGAATGTGGTAGCCAAATAGAGGGTAAAGTCGTGATGATAGTTTCGAGGTCATATTAATGGAACGTTGATGAGCAATGTCTTAAGGTTATCGAAATATTGCTGAGCAATCTTGTTGCAACAGAAAGGGACGTCCTATTTTAGAAGTTGTGTAAAACCTTTAGCTACCTCTGCATAGTTCGGGATAAAGTGACGTAAGAATTTCGCTTTCCCTTGAAGACTCTGAAGTTGATGCAGTGAGGATGGGGAAGGGAGATTAACAATAGCCTCGAACTTGAGAGGGTCAAGGCGAATTCTATCCTTAGATACAATGAATCCTAAAATCCAACCAGAGTCAATGCAGAAGACGCACTTGTGAGGATTAAGCCTGATGTTGTAACGTTTGCAGTGGAGAAAAATATGGCAGAGATGTTCTGGATGGTCTTCGCGTAGAGCTGAATGAGCCGGAAGGTCATCCAGGTATGGTTGAACAACATTACGTATGTCGTGAAAGGCATAGGACATGGCATGCTATAAGGTAGCCCCAACATTTTTTAGGATGAAAGGGAGCTTCTTATAGGTGAATGTTCCCCATAGACAGATGAAAGCGGTCTTCTGTTGATCAGATGGAAGGATATTGATTTGATTATAACCCGAAAATTCGTCCATAAGGGAAAATATATCACTCCCTTCTCAATCATCAATGATCTGATCTATAAAGGGGGTGGGATAGTTGTCCTTAGGGCAAGCCCGATTGATATCTCGATAGTCAACATAGAATCGAATTATGCCCTACTTCTTATCCATAGGGACAATATTGGAAACCCACTCTGTCAGAGGGATCAAACATATGAAGCCTACTTTAATAAGTTTCTCAACTTTAGCTTTTATAGTAGTGGATTTCCAAGGATGCACTGGATGCAGACGCTGGCGCATAGGCTTCGCACCAGGATAGGTGGAAATTTCATGCACGACGATACTGGGATAGATCCCAGGCATCTCTTCATAAGACCATGTGAAAACATCACGGAATTTGCAGAAAAGGCTAGTGTACACTTGAATCTCATCAGGAGAACAAGTGACTCCCACATGGATGTTCTCGACGACCCCCAATTTAACGGAGATGTTGATAGGCATATTTTGGGTAATATTACTCAGATTTCCTTTCGAAAATACTTCATGAGTCAATATTGGTGTTTGGAGCAGTGGAGAGGGAACCTGAGATGAAAAATGCTCGAGTCAATTAGAAATTTCCCCCATGCTAGGCATGAACGAGGAACGATGATGTCCATCGCTCCATGGCAGCTATTTGAGAGACATAGTCTCCATGATAGCTTCGTCAGACGGAATAACTTCTCTCAAAGGATCAGGCGAATCTGCATCACCGAGCCAAGGGGATTGAAAATAAACATCAAGAGCCATGCTCAAAGGAGGATTATCAGTAGGAGGAGGATCTGATGCGGCAATGATCTTGCAATAATTGATTTCAACTGGGGTTAGAGGCATCGATTCTCCAAAATAGGCAACCTGTTTAGGAGAAAGGACGATCCACAGGTCATCCAACCTGGAGATCATATTGACTTGAATGGTGTTCGGTGGTGGAATGGGAAAAATACCCATGAGAATGGGGTTCTTGAAAATACCAGGTCCTATACTGTCGGGGGGATTAGGAATTTGATCCACGTATGGCACATTGTTCTCGGAGGATGAGGTAAAGAAAGACAACTGATCAATAGTAATAATCTTGCCCTCATGTGGAAACCTCAAAAGATGAAAGAGGGTGCACGGAACATACAACATGGCGTGGGTCCAACTGCGACCGAGTAGAAGATTGTAGTTGAGTTTGGCATCAAAAACTTCCACTTCGACATTGATCGTCTTACCTTGTAATGTGATTGGTAAACTTGCGAGAACACCCAAGGGTTTTGATTCCCTTCCATCGAATGCCTCGAGGGAATTGGGAAATGAAGTGAGGGCTGGAGAGCTGATGGCCTTCCAGCAAGCAGATGACATAATGCAGGTAGAGGCACCTTTGTCCACAATGGCTCTGTGAATATTGAGGATGTTAATGCCGGCTTGTATAACAAGGGAAATCTGGTGCGGAAGTCGGGGGACGAAATTCTCTAGATCAAAGGTGAGAAGGCTAGAATCGGCAGGATCAATTCCGCCAATCACAGATAACAAAGCTTTCCGTTGAGATGGACAACTCTAAATTACTTCCAACACATACATTGCGGAAGGCGCTTGTGCCAAATCCTCAACAATGATGTAATGCTAAGTAGCACGGGCGTTTGGATTATAGGAAGACTTTTGGAGAACACCTTTGGAAGGTGGTCATACAACGGGTTTAGCACTGGGCTTCTCAATCTCAAGAGGACCAGAGGCAGGTGGGGGAGGAGGGGCATCAATGACTTATTTCCCAGCTACCTGATGTGATCCAGCATAATCCTTCGACCGAGTGGCAATGGGAATAGGTGCAACACCATTCATCATGAAAACCTAAGACCCAAACGATGCAGATGGGGAAGGCTGCTCTACCATCTGGGTCTGCTGAGATGGAAAAGGTTCCTTAAGAACTGTCGGAGTTCCCTTAGAGCCCTTAAGAAGTTGATTAACCTCGGATCATCTGGGACAATCTTTGGTGTAGTGGTCTTCATCATAGATCAGGTAAGGGTACTTCGGTTTTTGTTGTGAACCATCATCACCACGTTCTTTGGACAATTCTAGTTTTGGGGCATTAGATTTTGCTTTTCCTTTGCCCTTCTTCTTCCCTCTGGAAGTCTTGTCTGCAGGATTGGCCTAAACGGCATTGACCTCCGTGGTCTTACCAGAATCTGGAGTAGGCTGAGGAGTAGAATTGTTGGAAGAATTCAATTTCCGCTTCCCATTGGAAGACTTGCGAGAAGTGTGAGAGATGGAACCAATAACACCGTCAATCGATGGGGTAGCTGGTGCTTTATATGTCCTTGGTCGCAGGGCATCAGTCAAGATATCGTATAACGTGTTGGATTGGGAGTACACTAAATCGAGGTACTAAGCATGAGAAATGGCTTGTTCCTCAGTTACACATGCCCCCATAACAATGTCTTGTGCAATCTTGTTGACAAAGGGGGTAGTGAACCAGTGAGTTAGAAGCTGATCAGGAATGTTAAACTTGATCAGACAACAACAACGTCTCCATTCGTGAATATGATCTGAAATATGACTGGCTTTGTCTTTTTTCAGAGATTTTAGGAGATGTGTCCCAACTTCATAGCGAACCGGTAACTAGAAATGCGTCAGGAATGCCATAGCTAGAGTATTAAAATCTTGAAAAATACCGCGGGGTAGTTCTATGTACCATATAGCAACAACGTCGGTGAGAGTGCGCTAGAAAAGACATAGAAAAATCGAGTCATCTATCCAAGATTTCGAAGAACACCACAAATGGTATGTCATGACATGTGCTTGGGGGTCTTCTTTAGATTTACCCTTAAACTTAGGACAATCACTAGGCACCTTCGTCGGAACCGGAGGCCAATATGGATGATGAAGAATCGGATCATTGGTCAATTTGGACACGTCTGGTAATTCCAACGTGGAAAGAAAAGGCAATTGAGGGTCAAAAGGCATGCTAGGTCCCAGATAAGGACCTATACCTGTACTCCATCCTGGTTGAGCATAACTCTGCCCCCATTGGTTCCGTCCCAGAGGATTCTGACCATAGGGGGTATAAGCCGTATAATTGGGTTGATATGGCGGCTAAAAACCAGGATATGGGGGTTGATAACCAGGGTACTGATTCTGATTATATGTGGGCACCGTTTGAGCATTGTATGGATTCGACTGCGAAGTATAAGTATAGCCTGGCTGTTGAAGGTAATAACCAGAACCTTGGGGTGGGTTGTAAACCGGTCGAGACTGACCTTGAAGGTAATATCCGCCTTGGGGTCGAACAGGCTTCTGGTAAGTGGGACCCTGCTGAGTCTGATAAGTCTTGCGCACAGGTGGATTCAGTTGTGGCATATAATAGATTGGCTACTGAGCAGGGTTAACAAGCTATGCAGGTTGTCTTGGTTGAACAGGTTGACCTGGCTGTGCAGGCTGTCCTAATTAAATAGGTTGACCTGGCTAGTGAGGGACACCAGGTTGTGTTGGTTGAACAGGTTGGCCTGATGGCGGGAGTGGGCCAAGTTGTGCTTGATAACCAGTCTGACCTATGACAGGGCCATAAGATGGCCCTGGCTATGCAACATTTTGACCAATCGGAAAATGAGGTTGTTGAGGTTGCACCAAAGGTTGGGAAGGATGGGTTTTCCCCCCAAGACTGTATGGTGGTCTAGGTTGACACCCCGGTTTCCCTACTGGTCCTTGAGGTTTCCCTGGTTAGACTATAGGGTGAGGCTGTAGAGGTTGACCTTGAGGATTGTAAGACTGTCCTTATGGGTCGTACAACAATCCCTACTGGACCGAAGGTTGTCCCTGTAAGGGTTGTCCTTGCGGGTCGTACGCATAACCTGGCTGGGCTGAAGGTTTTCCCTGGAAGGGTTTTCGTTGTGGGCCAGGAGCATATCCTTGTTGAAACAAAGGTTGTCCCTAAAATGGTTTCCCTTGTTGATTAGAAGGTTGCCCAGGTTGGGTAGACAAAAAACCGTTAATATACTGATAAGCCTCATGAGCAAGAAAACGAAGGGGGTTGCCTTGCTCATCATGTTGATATGGAAATACATAGATCAGGGCACCATCCACTCCATAATGGGAAAATTAAGGATGGTTAAGATCTTGAGAGGATTGACTAACCTCGAAGATTGACGGTTGTAAAGACAGCCGATACTCCTTGGGAGAAATGTTCTCCGGAATTGAAAAAGCGATATAAACGTTTTCAGGAACTGACGAGGTCCTAGTTGAATGAGTAGTGACAACAGGTGTAGACACAGCCATGTAGACAGTAGGTCTAATAGGTGCCGATGTAACAAAAGGAGATGTCATGAGAGGCGTTGATGACGACATCCCTAACGAGGGAATGGCCGGCCTCGTGGACAAAGTCGATACTCCTATAGAGGAAATGGTGGCCATGACTTGACTTAAAGACCTATATCCAGCTGGGAGTGATGGAATAGGTGAAGACATAATAGAAGGCTCGAGGATGTCTTCAAGAAAAAGCTAGTACTCTTCACCAGAAGTAGGAATTCCCTCACTAGGAGTAGGACTGGATGAGTCCATATCTGACCCTGCCGTAAGATCTTCTAAAAGACGACGGGGACTAGGAGGTATGACAACAGCCAAAAAGGGTGATCACGATGTAAGAGGAGGGAAGTGTTCCCCTACTCCAAATCCAAACCAAGCATTGGACAAGGGCTAATTGAAGTCAACTAGTCCTCCAAAGGGAAGTTCAGATATAACTGGTCCCCTGTCGGGAAACTCGGATACAACGGGCTGCTGATGCTCAACAAAGGACTGGGATACCTTTGATGAATCGTCTGTATAAGGACTACCAGTAGACGAAACTAATGGTTCCACCACTATGACTATAGCAAAAAAGAGGAAGAGATAAAAACAAGGACACACGGGAAAAAACCAAGGCACACAAAAACATGCCCAAAAAATCAATTTCTAAATGGCCGTGTGATCGTAGGTGATTAATTTTACCACATTGAAACTGGAAAATTTATTGTTTCATGTTTTAAGAGTCTATAAATGAGTAAAAGGTGACTCTATCACTTTCAGTTTGGAAAAAAACGTGAAAGGACAAGCGCTTGATGATTTTTTCAAATTTAAGTAGTCAGTAAAGATCAAAACGACTTCTTTGGTAATCTAGGTAAATGGGTGTACCAGATATCCATGAAATGCCATATACACCTTGCTAAAAATGAAAAATAAATCAACCAATGACTTAACTTACATGCAGGTAATCTCCCCGAATGCTGTGTCCGGTGTATCACGGGTAAAAGGCAGTAGACTCGGCTTCCTACAGATAAAGGATTGCAACCTAATGGGGTCTCCTTTTATATACTTGACAGTACAGGGAGCACAAGTCCATACTAGTGATGTCTGTAGCCAGATGGTGAGTGATAGCTGCTAGGATTAAAGATGCTGGAACATGTCTCTACCTTAGACTACTACATGTTCCGTTAATGTTTCAATATTTCCTTAGGTTAATTCAGTAAATTTTAAAGTTGATCTTCAATTTACGTTTCAATTTAAAGGCCCTATCGAATGTCAGATCTCATAAAATATTTAGATGCAAACTACATGCCACAAAATGTCATTTTTTTTTAATGAAGAGCTATCTACGGGAGATTTGAGAGCTTTCAAATGACAACAAAATGAACACACAAAAACATCCACTACTGTTTCCAATGGAAGTTAATGAAACTAGAAAAATTCTCTCTAGAGTTATATAACACTAGTAATGCAAAAGAGCTTTAAATTTTCACTATGCCAATCAAAATGCAAATGATTTTGTTTTTTGTATTTTTCAATATATTAGAGAAAATGCACTAAATGAATGAAAAACTAATGAAAACACCAATTCGAGAAATGAAAAATAGAGAGCTGAAACAAACAAGTTCACTCAATTCAACTGCACAAAATCAAGACTCAAACCGATGACGAAATCCCTCAAAGTGAAGAAGAATCTTGAAAGAGACTCAAAAAAACTCTATGATCTAGGCTTGGAGCAACACAAAGTGAGATTGAACGAAAGAGAATGAAATCACTCAATAAACACAATGATCTAATGGGACTGAACAAGACGAATGCAGAGAAGCAAAAACAAAATTGACCAGGCAAGCAAGGGCCCAAAAATCCCATGGGAGGCTCAGCACACTGAAGCACCTAGAAGCCCTAGGGCTAAAATGAAAAACTAATAGTAAAGGGAAAATAACCAGAGGAAAAGGGCCAAACATAGTAAAAAATGACTTCAAGGAACTCAATCAATCAGAAAAATGACAGCAGGACCAAAACTCAATCTCAGAGAGGCCAAAAGCAAGCAAACCCTAACACCAAGCAGAGTTGGCGTGCCTGTTTGGCTGTAATCTACGCCAAAAAGGCATTGACTCGAGAGCCTAAATAGTAACAAGCGCCAGTTGGTGCGACTGTCAGGGGAAAAATCGTGCCAATTGAGTTTACCCTAGAAAAATGATGAAAATGGAAAAATAGAGACTAGATCTGGTCTTCTGGGGGCTGAACAAGGTCTTAACACCAAGGAAAATGAACCAGAAAAGAAAATAAATCAAGCAAAAGCCAAAAAGAAACCCAAAGGAGGAAGGAATAACTACCACTGATCCCCAGTTGATTTGCCAAATTGTTGTGGAGGTAAATATCCTCTGCGGATAGAGGCGATCCCACTAGCCCTAGAGTGGATCTAGCAACAATCAAATCACACAATGATGTTGGTTCCTAGTTATAATAAAGACAAAGATCGTGATAAGTAGCCTACCCTAAATCCCACGCTGCTGTTGTCGTAGAAGAAGCGACGCTCCTCGTCTCTAGCCTGGCAGATCATAATTCTTTCGTTTGACACGTTCGGACACCTATACACATGCAGATAAATGATGACATACAACGTAATATTCAAATCATATAACTATATATCAGTCAGAGAAGATATAATTCGTTGCATTACATAAAATGGTAGACACACAAATGGAACCAAAATCAGAGTCGCTTATATTATAGATGACAAAAAGGGATATTACAACCAAATGCTCTGATGCTATGATCTTCCTTTAGCGAGGCTTGAAGCAGAGCACATCTCAACAAAGCTCGTCAGGGATTTGACAGAACTCTCTCTCTCACAGAGTTCTCCTCGGCTCTGCTCTTGATCGTCACTAAGCTATCATTTCCTTCCCAAAAGTTCATCTAGCTTGCAAATGGAGAGGGAAATATTTTATAGATGGAGGAAGGGAATTTGGGATCCCTATAATCATGGGATAGGTCCTATCTCTTAGGAAGGTTCCATGAGAGGTGGAAAACCACTTCCTATACATGGATATCTAAAGCCAGACCACTCAACTTATTTTGATGATTCATTCTGGAGTTTGTTAGAATCAAACTTTCACCATTTATTTTTAAAAAACATTCCTTAATAGGCTTGGCACGAGTTAAATACATGGACAGAGTGCTAGCTGGCGCGCCCTCTAGTCTGAATTTTCCCCATTGACGTGAGGGATGAACTGGCTAGTTGCGCCAAGGATAAAACATTTGCTTTTTGGGTTTTTTAGAGGAAATGTTCTTCAGGAGAATGTTTTTCCTTATGCAGGAGGATGCCATGAAGGTGTTTTTAAGACCTTTTACTATTCACAGGTCATGGGAATAGTCCTCCAATGCACGGGATGAGGGATTGCAGGGACGGTGAAAAAATGTTGTGTAACACCTTTACCCTAACCTTACCTTAACCTTAAATTTACCCTTAACCTAACCTTAACCTTAACTTTAACTCTAACCTAACCCTAACCTTGACCAACCCTTAACCTTAACTTAACCTTAACCTTGACCTTAACCTAACCTTCACCTTACCCTTGACTTTACCCTTAACCCTAACCTTAACCTTAACCTTAACATTAACCAAACCCTTAACCTTAACCTTAACCTAACTAAACCCGTAACCTTAACCTTAACCTTAACCTAACTTTAACCTTAAATTTACCCTTAACGTAACCTTAACCATAACCTTAACCTTAACCTAACCTTAACCTTACCCTTACCCTTAACCTTACCCTTAACCTAACATTAACCTTGAATTTACCCTTAACCTTAACCTAACCTTAACCTTAACATTAACCATACCCTTAACCTTCACGTTAACCTTAACCTTGACTTTACCCTTCACCTAACCTTAACCTTAACTATAACCTAACCCTAATGCTTACCTTGACGTTACCCTTAACCTTCACCAAAACCTTAGCCTGACTAAACCCTTAACCTTGACCTAACTGTAACCTTAACCATAACATTAACCTAACCTTAACCTTAACCTTAACCTAACCTTAACATTATCTTTAAATTTACCCTAACCTTAAGGATTTAGTCAGGTTAAGGTTAAGGTTAAGGGTTTGGTCATGTGAGGTTAAGGTTAAGGTTACATTAAGGGTAAAGTCAAGGTTAAGGTTAAGCTTAAGGTTAGGTTAAGGGTAAAGTGAAGGTTAAGGTTAGGTTAAGGTTCAAGTTACAGTTTTATTCAGGTTAAGGTTAGGTAAAGGTTAAGGTTAAGAATAAGGTTAAGGTTAAGTGTAAATTCAAGGTTAAGGTTAAGGTTAAGGTTAGGTTAAGGGTAAATTTAAGGTTAAGCTTATGGTTATGGGAAGGTTAAGGTTAAGGTTAGGTTATAGTTAAGGTTAACGATTTTGTCAAGGCTAGGGTTAGGTTAAGGTTAAGGTTAAGGTTTGGCTAAGGGTAAAGTCAAGGTTAAGGTTATGGTTATGGGAAGGTTAAGGTTAAGGTTAAGGGGTTAAGGTTAGGTTAAGATAAAGTCAAAGTTAAGGTTAGGTTAAAGTTAAGATTAGGTTAAGGGTAAAGTTAAGGTTAAGGTTAAGGTTTGGTCAAGGTTACAGTTAGGTTATAGTTAAGGTCAAGGTTATGGTTAGGTTAAGGTTAATTTTAAGGGTTTGGTCAAGGTTAGGGTTATGGTTTAGGTTAAGGTCAAGATTAATGGTAGGTTATAGTGAAGGTTAAGGTTAAGATAAGGTTAAGGGTTAGGTTATAGTTAAGGTCAAGGTTAGGTTAAGGTTATGGGTTTAGTCAGGTTAATGTTAGGTTAGGTAATGGGTTTAGTCAGGTTAAGGTTAGGTTAGGTTATGGTTTTTGTCAGGTTAAGGTTAAGGGTAAGGTTAAGGTTAAGGTTAAGGGTTTGGTCAAGGTTAGGGTTATGTTATAGTTAAGGGTAAGGGTAAGGGTTAAGGTTAACCCTAACCTTGACGAAACCCTTAAGGTTAGGGTTAGGTTAAGGATAATATTAGGCTAAGGGTAGGATTAAGGTTAGGTTATAGTTAAGGTCAAAGTTAAGGTTGTGGCTAAGGTTAAGTTTAGGGTATATTTAGGTTAGGTTATGGGTAAAGTTAAGGTTAATTTAAGGTTAAAGGTTAAAGTTAATGTTAAGGTTAATGTTAGGGTAAGGTTAAAGGTTAAGGTTAAGGTTAAAGTTAAGGTTAGGGTAAGGTTAAAGTTTAAGGTTAAGGTTAAGGTTAAGGTTAAGGGTAAAGTCAAGGTTAAATTTAAGATTAGGTTAAGGTTAAGGTTAAGGTTAAAGTTAAGGTTAAGGTTAAGTTAAGGTAAGATTGAGGTTAAGGTTAAGGGTAAAGTTAAGGTTAAGGTTAGGTTAAGGTTAAGATAAGGTTAATTTTAAGGTTAAGGTTAGGTCAAGGGTGAAGTTGAGGTTAGGGTTAGGTTAAGGTTAAGGTTAGGGTTAGGTTAAGGGTAAATTTAAGGTTAGGGTTAGGTCAAGGTTAAGGTTAAGGTTATGGTTAGGCTAAGGTTAAGGTTAAAGTTAAGGTTAAGGTTAGGTTAAGGGTAAGGTTAGGGTTAAGGTTAAGGCTAAGGTTAAGGTTAAGGCTAAGGTTAAGTTTAAGATTATGGGTTTAGTCAGGTTAAGGTTAAGGGTAATGTTAAGGATAAGGTTAAGGGTTTGGTCAAGGTTAGGGTTAGGTTATAGTTAAGGGTAAAGGTAAGGGTGAACGTTAACCCTAACTTTGACCAAACCCTTAAGGTTAAGGTTAGGTTAAGGTTAAGATTACGTTAAGGGTAGAGTTAAGGTTAGGTTATAGTTAAGGTCAAGGTTAAGTTTATGGTTAAGGTTAAGGTTAGGTTATAGTTAGGTTAGGTTGAGGGTAAAGTTAAGGTTAAGGTTAAGGTTATGGTTAAGGTTAGGGTAAAGCTAAAGGTTATGGTTAAGGTTATAGTTAAAGTTAAGGTTAAGGTTAAGGTTAAGGTTACGGGTTTAGTTAGGTTAAGGTCAAGGTTAAGGTTAATGGTAAAGTCAAGGTTAAGGTTAAGATTAGGTTAAGGTTAAGGTTAAAGTTAAGGTTAAAGTTAGGTTAAGGTAAGGTTAAGGTTAATGGTAAAGTCAAGGTTAAGGTTAAGATAAGGTTAAGGTTAGGTCAAGGGTAAAGTTAAGGTTAGCGTTAGGTTAAGGTTAAGTTTAAGGTTAGGTTAAGGGTAAAGTTAAGGTTAGGGTTAAGTTAAGGTTATGGTTAGGCTAAGGTTAAGGTTAAGGTTAAGGGTAAAGTTAAAGTTAAGGTTAGGTTAAGGTTAAGGTTAAGATAAGGTTAAGGTTAAGATTAGGTTTAAGGTAAATTCAAGGTTAAGGTAAAGTTAATGTTAAGGTTAGGTTAAGCTTAAGGTTAAGGTTAGGCTAAGGTTAGGGTAAATGTTCAGGTTAAGGTTAAGGTTATGGGTTTAGTCAGTTTAAGGTTAAGGTTAAGGATAAAGTTAAGGTTAAGGTTAAGGTTATGGGTTTAGTATGGTTTGGGTAAGGTTAAGATTAGGTTAAGGGTAAAGTTAAGGTTAAGGTTATGGTTAAGGTTATGTTCAGGTTTAGATTAATGTTAAGGTTTGGGTTAGGGTTAAGGTTAGGGAAGGTTAATGTTAAACTTAATGTTAAGGTTAAGGTTAAGGCTAAGGGTCAAGGTTAAGGTTAAGGGTTTGGTCAAGGTTAGGGTTAGGTTATAATTGAGGTCAAGGTTAAGGTTATGGTTAAGGTAACTTTAAGATAAGGTTAAGGGTAAGGTTAAGGTTAAGGTTACGTTAAGGTTATGGTTAAGATAAGGTTAAGGATAAACTTAAGGTTAAGTTTAGATTAAGGTTAAGGGTAAGGTTAAGGTCAAGATCAAGGTTAAGGTTAAGGGTAAGGTTAATGTAAGGGTAAGTTTAACCTTAACCTAACCTTAACCTTCACCTTGACCTCAACTATATCCTTAACCTGACAAAACCTGTAACCTTAACCTTAACCATAACCATGACCAAACCCTTAACTTTAGGTTAAGGTTAAAGTTAAGGTTAAGGTTATGGTTATGGGAAGGTTAAGGTTAAGGTTAAAGTTAAGGTTAGCGTTAAGGTTAGGGGAAGGTTAAGGTTAAAGGTTAGGGGAAGGTTAACCTTAACCTTAACCTTAACCTAACCTTAACCTTAACCTAACCCTAACCATGACCAAACCCTTAACCTTAACCTTAACTTTACCCTTAGCCTCGACTTTAGCCTTAACCTTCCCCTAACCTTAACCTAACCTTAACCTTGACCTTATCCATAACCTTAACCTTAACTTTACCATTAATGTTACCCTTAACCCTTAACCTAACCATAAACGTAACCTTAACCTTACCCTTAACCTAATCTTAACTTTAACCTTAACCCTTAACCCTTAGGTTATAGTTAAGGGTAAGGGTAAGGGTGAAGGTTAACCCTAACCTTGACCAAAACCTTAAGGTTAAGGTTAGGTTAAGGTTAATATTACGTTAAGGGTAGGTTAAGGTTAGGTTATAATTAAGGTCAAGGTTACGGTTATTGTTAAGGTTAAGGTTAGGCCATAGTTAGGTTAGGTTAAGGGTGAAGTTAAGGTTAAGGTTAAGGTTATGGTTAAGGTTAGGGTAAGGTTAAAGGTTATGGTTAAGGTTATGGGTTTAGTCAGGTTAAGGTTAAGGTTACGGGTTTAGTCAGGTTAAGGTTATAGTTAAGGTTAAGGTCAAGGTTACGGGTTTAGTCAAGTTAAGGTTCAGGTTAAGGTTAAGGGTAAAGTCAAGGTTAAGGTTAAGGTTAATATTAGGTTAAGTTTAAGGTTAAAGTTAAGGTTAAAGTTAGTTTAAGGTAAGGTTAAGGTTAAGGGTAAGGGTAAAGTCAAGGTTAAGGTTAAGGTTAGGTTAAGGGTACAGTAAAGGTTAAGGTTAGGTTAAGGTTAAGGTTAAGGGTAAAGTTAAGGTTAAGGTTAGGTTAAGATTAAGGTTAAGATAAGGTTATGGTTCAGGTTAGGTTTAGGTTAAAGTCAAGGTTAAGGTAAAGTTAAGGTTAAGGTTAGGTTAAGGTTAAGGTTAAGGTTAGGGTAAGGTTAGGGTAAAGGTTTAGGTTAAGGTTAAGGTTAATGGTTTGGTCAAGGTTAGGGTTAGGTTATAGTTAAGGTCGAGGTAAGGTTAAGGTTAAGGTTAAGGTGACAGGTTTAGTTAGCTTAAGGTTAAGGTTAAGGCTAAGGTTAGGTTAAGGGTAAATTTAAGGTTAAGGTTACAGGTTCAGTATGGTTTGGATAAGGTTAAGGTTAGGTTAAGGGTAAATTTAAGGTTAAGGTTATAGCTAAGGTTAGGTTGAGGTTCAGGTTAAGGTTAAAGTTTGGGTTAGGGTTACGGTTAGGAGAAGGTTAAGGTTAAAGTTAAGGGTCAAGGTTAAGGTTAAGGGTTTGGTAAAGGTTAGGGTTAGGTTATATTTAAGGTCAAGGTTAAGGTTATGGTTAAGGTAAAGTTAAGATAAGGTTAACGGTAAGTTTAAGGTTAATGTTAGGTTAAGGTTATGTTTAAGGTAAGGTTAAGGATAAAGTTAAGGTTAGGGTTAGGTTAAGTTTAAGATTAGGTTAAGGGAAAGGTTAAGGTCAAGGTCAAGGTTAAGGTTAAGAGTAAGGTTAAGGTAAGGATAAGGTTAAGCTTAACCTAACCTTAACCTTAACCTTTACCTTAACTATAACCTTAACTTGACTAAACCTGTAGCCTTAACCTTAACCATAACCATGACCAAACCATTAAGGTTATGTTAAGGGTAAAGTCAATTTTAAGGCTATGGTTATGGGAAGGTTAAGGTTAATATTAAGGTTAAAGTTAAGGTTAGGGTTAAGATTAGGGGAAGGTTAAGGTTAAAGGTTAGGGAAGGTTAACCTTAACCTTAACCTTGACCAAACCCTTAACCTTAACCTTAACATAGCCTTAACCTTAAGTTTACCTGTAACCTTGACTTTAACCTTAACCTTTTCCTAAACTTAACCCTAACCTTAACTTTAATCTTAAACTTAACCTTCCCTTAACCTTAATCTTAACCTTAACCTTGACTTTATCCTTAACCTAACCTTAACCTTAACCTTATCATTAACCTTCACCTTAACCTTAACCTTAACCTTATGGTTAAGGTTAAGGTTAAGGTTAAGGTTAAGGTAAGGGTAAGGTTAAGGTTACGGGTTTAGTCAGGTTAAGTTTAAGGTTATAGTTAAGGTCAAGGTTGTTAATGTTAGGTTAAGGTTAACCTTAACCTTACCCCTAACCTTACCCTAAACTTACCCTTAACCTTTACCTTACCCTTAGGTTAAGGTTAGGTTAACCTAAGGGTAAGGTTAAGGTTAAGGTTAAGTTTAAGGTCAAGTTTAATGTTAAGATTAGGTTAAGGGTAAGGTTAAGGTTAGGCTAATATTAAGGGTTAAGGGTAATGTTAAAGGTAAAGTTAAGGTTAAGGTTAAGGATGAGGTCAATGTTAAGGTTACGTTAAGGGTAACATCAAGGTTAAGGTTAAGATTAGGTTAAGGGTAAAGTCAAGGTTAAGTTCAAGGTGAAGGTTAAGGGTAAGGTTAAGACTAAAGCTAAGGTTAAGGTTAAGGTTAAAGTTAAGGTTACTTTAAGTTAAGGTTAAGGTTAGGTTATGGTGAAGGCTAAGGTTAAGTTTAAGGTTAAAGGTGAAGGTTAAGGGTAAGGTTAATGTTAAGACCCTTATCCTTGACCTTCACCCTTAACCTTAACCTAACCTGACTAAACCCATAACACTTAACAATAACCTAACCTTAACCTGAACCTTACCTTACCCTTATGTTTAGGGTTAAGGTTAAGGTCAAGGGAAAGGTTAAGGTTAAGGTTAGGTTAAGACTAAAGTTATCTTAAGCTTAAGGTTAAGGGCATATTTAGGTTAACCTAACGGTAAGGTTAAGGTTAAGTTTAAGGTCAAGGTTAAAGTTAAGATTAGGTTAAGGGTAAGGTTAAGGTTAAGGTTATGGTTAGGTTAAGGGTTAAGGGTAAATTTAATGGTAAATTTAAGGTTAAGGTTAATGATAATGTCAAGGTTAAGGTTCCATTAAGGGTAAAGTCAAGGTTAAGGTTAAGACTAGGTTAAAGGTAAAGTCAAGGTGAAGGTTAAGGTGAAGGTTAAGGGTAAGGTTAAGAATAAACTTAAGGTTAAGGTTAAGGTCAAGGTTAGGGTAAAGTTAAGTTAAGGTTAAGGTTAGGTTATGGTGAAGGCTAAGGTTAAGCTTAAGGTTAAGGTTAAGGGTAAGGTTAAGGTTAAGACCCGTATCCTTGACCTTCACCCTTAACCTTAACCTAACCTTAACCTTAACATTACTAAACCCGTAACCTTGACCTTAAACTTAACCTTGACTTTACCCTTAACCTTAACTATAACCTAACCCTAACTTTGATAGTAATTTTACCCTTAACCTTAACCTTAAACTTAATCTTGACCTTAACTATAACATAACCTTAACCTTAACCTTACCTTTAACTTTACCCTTAACCTTCACCTTAACCTTAACTTTACCCTTAACCTTAACCTTAACAATAACCTTAACCTTAACCTTAACTTGACCTAACCTTAACCTTAACCTCCCCCTTTACCTTAACCTTAACCCTACACTTCACTTTACCCTAACCTAACCTTAACCTTACCCATAACCTAACCCTAAACTTGAGGTTAGGTTAACCTTGTCCAAACCCTTAACCTTAAACTTAACCTAACCTTAACCTAACCTTAACCTTAACCTAGACATTAACGTAACCTTATCTTAACCTTAACCTAACATTAACCTTAACCTTAACCTTAAACTTGACTTAACCTAACCCTAACCTTGACCTTAACCTTAACCTAACCTTGAATTAACCTTAACTTTAAATTTACCCTAACCTTAACCTTAACCTTAACCTTAACCTTACCCTTACCCTTAACCTTATCTTAACCTTAACCTAACCCTAACCTTGACCTGGACTTTACCTTAACCTAGCCTTAACCCCTTAATCATAACCTTAGCCTTCCCATAACCTTAACCTTAACCTTAAAATTAACCTTGACCTTAACTATAACCTAACCCTAACCTTAACCAAAACCTTAACCTTAACCTTAACCTTAACCTTAACCATAACATTAACATTAACCCTCCCATTACCATAACCTTAACGTTAACCTTGACCTTACCCTTAACCTTAACCTTAACCCTACCCCCTTAACCTTAACCTTAACCTTATCCTTAACCTTAACCAAACTAAACCCGTAACCCTAACCTTAACCTTAACCTAACCTTAACCTTAACCTTTACCTAACCTTAACCTAATGCTAACCTTACCCTAACCTTAACCCTAACCATAACCTTAACTTTACCCTTAACGTAAACTTAAACTTAACCTTAACTATAACCTTACCATAACCTTAACCTTAACCATAACCTTATCTTTACCCTTACCCTTAACCTTAACCTTAACCTTAACCTAACCTTCACTTTAACCTAACCTAACCTTAACCTTGACCAAACCCTTAACCTTAACATAACCTTAAACATAAATGTAACCTTAAACTAACCTTAACCTTAACTTTACCCTTAACCTAACCCTAACCTTAACCAAACCCTTAACATTAACCTTAAAATTTACCTAACCTTAACCTTAACCTAACCTTGACCTTAACTATAACCTAACCCTAAGTTTGACCAAACCTTAACATTAACCTTAACTTAACCTTAACCTTAACCTTAACCTTAACCTTAAACTTACCCTTAACATTGAACTTAACCTTAACCTTACCCTTAACCTTAACTTTACCCTTAAACTAACCTTAACCTAACTTTAACTATAACCTAACCCTAACCTTGACCAAACCCTTAACCTTAACCTTGACTATAACCTAACCCTAACCTTGACCAAACCCTTAACCTTAAATTTAACCTTAACCTTAACTTTACCCTTAACATTACCTTAACCATAACCTTAACCTTAACCTTACCCTTAACCTTATGTTAACCTTACCTTAACCATATTATTAACCTTGACCTTAACCTTAACCTAACCTTGACCTTAGGTTAAACTTAGAATTAACCTTAGCCTAACCATAACCTTAACCTTAACCCTAACCTTAATCTTAACCTTAAACTTCCCCTAACCTTAACCCTAACCTTAACCTTCCCCTTGAATTTAACCTTAACCCTTAACCTTAAGGTTTGACCAAAAATAACCTTAAGGTTAAGGGTTAAGGTTAAATTTAAGGGGAACGTTAAGGTCAGGGTTATGGTTAGGGGAAGGTTAAGGTTAAGGTTAAGGTTAGGGTTGGGGTTAGGGTTAAGGTTATAGTTAGGCTAAGGTTAAGTTTAAGGTTAACCTAAGGTCAAGGTTAGGTTAAGGTTAAGGTTAAGGTTAAGGTTAGGGTTAAGTTATAGTTAAGGTCAAGGTTAAGGATATGGTTAATGTAAGGTTAACATAAGGTTAAGGGTAAGGTTAAGGTTAAGGTTAGGTTAAGGTTATGGTTAAGGTAAGGTTACGGGTAAAGTTAAGGTTAGGTTATAGTTAAGGTTAAGGTTAAGGGTTTGGTCAAGGTTAGGGTTAGGTTATAGTCAAGGTTAAGGTTAAGGGTTTGGTCAAGGTTAGGGTTAGGTTATAGTTAAAGTTAGGTTAAGTTTAGGTTAAGGGTAAAGTTAAGGTTAAGAGTAAGGTTAAGGTTAAGAGTAAGGTTAAGGTTAAGGTTAGGTTATATTTAACCCTAACCTTAACCTTGACTATAACCTAACCCTAACCTTGACCAAAAATAACCTTAAGGTTAAGGGTTAAGGTTAAATTTAAGGGGAAGGTTAAGGTTAGGGCTATGGTTAGGGGAAGGTTAAGGTTAAAGTCAAGGTTAAGGGTAAGCTTAAGGTTAAGGGTTAAGGGTAAGGCTATGGTAAGGTCAATGGTAAGGTCAAGGTTAAGGTTAAGGTTAGGTTAATGGTAAAGTTAAGGTTAATTTTTTGTCAAGGTTAGGGTTAGGTTATAGTTAAGGTTATGATAAGGTTAAGTTTAGGTTAAGGTTAAGGTCAAGGTTAGGGTGACGTCATAGTTAAGATTAAGGCAAGGTAAAGGTTAAGGTTAAGGTCAAGGTTAAGGGTAAGTTTAATGTTAGGTTAAGCTTATGGTAATGGGAAGGTTAAGGTTAAGATTAAAATTACCATTAACCTAACCTTACCCTTAACCTCACTTTACCCTTAACCTAACCTTAACCTTAACTTTAACTTTACCTTAACCTTAAGGGTTTATTCAGGCTAAGGTTAAGGTTAGGTTAACGTTAAGGTTAAGGTTAAGGTTAGGTTAAGGGTAAAGTCAGGGTTAAGGTAAGGTCAAGTTTAAGGTTAAGGTTAGGGTTAAGGTTAAGGTTAGGGTTATGGTTAGGTTAATGTTAAGGTCAAGGTTTGGGTTAAGGTTAGGTTAGGTTATAGTTAAGGTCAATGTTAAGGTTAAGTTTAAGGTTATGGGTTCAGTCAGTTTAAGATTAAGGTTAAGGTTAAGGTTAAGGTTAAGGGTGAAGGTTAAGGTTAAGGTTACCGTTAAGGTTAGGTTATAGTTAAGGTTAAGGGTTTGGTTAAGGTTAAAGGTTAAGGTTAGGTTAAGGGTAAAGTTAAGGTTAAGGTTATGGTTATGGGAAGGTTAAGGTTAAGGTTAGGTTTGGTTAAGGGTTAAGGCTAAGGTTAAGGTCAAGGTTAAGATAAGGTTAATTTAAGGTTAAGGTTATGGTTAGGGTAAGGTTAGGGTTAAGGTTAATGTTAAGGTCAAGGCTTAGGTTAAGGTTACGGTTAAGGTTAAGGTTAAGGTTATGGTTAAGGTTAAGGTCAAGGTCAAGGCTATGGTTAAGGTTAGGTTAAAGTTAAGATAAGGTTAAGCGTAAATTCAAGTTTAAGGGTAAAGTCAAGGTTAGGGTTAACCTTAACGTTAACCTTAACCTAACCTTAACATGAACCTTAACTTAACCTTAACCTTAATTTTAACTTTACTAAACCCGTAACCTTAACCTTAACCTTAACCTTAACCTTAGGGTTAGGTTAGGTTATATTTAAGGTTAAGGTTAAGGTTAAGGTGAAGGTTAATGGCAAGGTTAAGGTTAAGGTTAAGTTAACCCTAACCTTGACCTTAACCTTAACCTTAACCTAACCTAACCTTAATCTAAACTATAACCTAACCTTAACCATGACCTTAACTTTACCCTTAACCTTGAACTTAACTTTACCCTTAACCTTGAACTTAACCTTAACCTTGACGTTAACTTAACCTTAACATGAACCTTAACCTTAACCTTAACCTTACCCCCTTAACCTTGGTTAAGGTTACAGGCCTTAACCTTAACCTTGACTATAACCTTAAGTTTAACTATAACATAACCCTAACCTTGACCAAACCTTAACCTTGACCTTAACCTTACTATAACCTAATGTAAGGTTAAGGTTAGGGTAAGGTTAATATTAGGTCAAGGGTAAGGTTAAGGTTTAGGGTAAAATCAAGGCTAAGGTTTTGTTAAGGGTAAAGTTAAGGTTAAGGTTTGGTTAAGGTTATGGTTAGGTTATAGTTAAGGTTAAGGTTAAGTGTAAGTTAAGCGTAAGGTTAAGGTTACGGGTTTAGTCAAGTTAAGGGTAAGGTTAAGGTCAAGGTTAAGGTTACGTTAAGGGTAAAGTCAAGGTTAAGGTTACATTAAGGTTTTGGTCAAGGTGAAGGTTAGGGTATATTATATTTAAGGTCAAGGTTGAGTTTAAGGTTAAGGTTAAGGTCAAGGTTAAGGTTAATGTTAAGGGTTTGGTCAAGGTTAGGGTTAGGTTATAGTTAAGTTCAAGGTTAAGGTTAGGTTATAGTTAAGGATAAGGTTAAGGTTTGGGTTTAGTAAGGTTAAGGTTAAGGTTAAGGCTTAACCTTAATGTTAACATTAACCTTAACCTTCCAATAACCATAACCTTAACCTTAACTTTACCCTTAACCTAACCTTAAGGGTAAAGGTTTAGGTTAAGGTTAAGGGTAAAGTTAAGGTTACGGGTTTAGTCAGGTTAAGGTTAAGGTTAAGGTCAATATTAAGGGTAAAGGTTATAATTAAGGTTAAGGTTAGGTTAACGGTAAAGTCGAGGTTAAACTTAACCTTCCCATAACCTTAACCTTAACCTAACCCTTAACGTTAAGTTAAGGTTAAGGTAAGTTTAAGGTTAGGTTAAGGTTAAGGTTAATGTTAGGTTAAGGGTAAAGTCAAGGTTAAAGTTAGGTTAAGGATAATATTAGGGTAAGGTTAAGGTTAAGGTTATGGTTAAATTTATAGTTAAGGTGAAGGTTATGGTTAGTTTATAGGTAAATTTAAGGGTAAGGTTAAGGTTAGGGTTAGGTTATAGTTAAGGTTAAGGTGAAGGTTAAGGTTAAGGCTAAGGTTAAGGTTAAGGTTGAGTATAGGTTAAGGTTAAGGTTAATGTTAAGGGTTTGGTCAAGGTTAGGGCTAGGTTATAGTTAAGGTCAAGGTTAAGGTTAAGGGTAAGGTTATATACTAACCATAACCTTGACCAAACTCTTAACCTTAACCTTAACCTGACTAAACCCGTAACACCTAACCCTAACCTTGACTAAACACTTAACCTTAACCTTAACCTAACTAAACCGATAACCTTAACCTTAACCTTAACCTAACTTTAACCTCAACCTTCCCCTAACATTAACCTTAACCTTAAATTTACCCTTAACCTTAAACTTAACCTTAACCTTGACCTTAACCTAACCCTAACCCTAACCTTAACCTTAACCTTCACTTAACGTAACCTATAACCTTAACAATAAGTTTAACCTTACATTAACCTAACCTAACCTTAAGGTTATAGTTAAGGTAAAGGTTAGGGTTAGGGTTAGGTTAAGGTTAAGATAAGGTTAGGGGTAAGCTTAAGGTTAAGGTTAAGAGTAAGGTCAAGGTTAAGGTTAAGGTTATGGTTATGGGAAGGTTAAGGTTAAGGTTAAGGTTAGGTTAAGAGTAAAGTTAAGGTTAAGGTTAAGGTTTGGTCAAGGTGAGGGTTAGGTTATAGTTAAGGTTAAGATAAGGTTATGGTTAGGTTAAGGTTAAGGTTAAGGTTAGGGTTAATTTATAGTTAAGGTTAAGGTTAAGGTTAAGGTTAAGGTCAAGGTTAAGGGTAACACTGAGGTTAGGGTTAGGTTATGGTTAAGCTTAAGGGTAAGGTTAAGGTCAAGGATAACGTTAAGGTTAATGTTAAGGTTAAGGTTAGGGTTGAGGTTAAGGTTAATGTTAAGGTTAAGGTTAAGGTTAATGTTAAGGTTAAGGTTAATGTTAATGTTAAGGTTAAGGTTAGGTTAGGGTTAAGGTTAAGGTTAAGGTTAGGCTAAGGTTAAGGTTAAGGTTAAGGTCAAGGATAATGTTAAGGTTAATGTTATGTTAATGTTAAGTTTAAGGTTAAGGTCAAGGTCAAGGTCAAGGTTAAGGTTATGTTAATCTTAAGCTTAAGCTTAAGCTTAATCTTAAGCTTAAGGCTAAGGTTAAGGTTAAGGTTAGGTTAAGGTTAAGGCTAAGGTTAAGGTTTACTTAAGGTTAAGGTTAAGGTTAGGTTAAGGTTAAGGATAACGCTAAGGTTAAGGTTAAGGTTAGGGTTAAGGTTAAGGTAATAGTTAAAGTAAGGCTAGGTTAAGGTTAAGGTTAAGGTTAGGGTTAAGGTTAGGTTAAGGTTAAGGTTAAGGTTGAGGATAAGGTTAGTGTTAATGCTAGAAAATAGTACAGCAGAAGACGACATCAGTTAATTTTGAGCCTAAGGATTTACAAGACAAGAATAAATTATGGAATCAATAATCTCTAAGGTTTTGAGAAAATAAAAGTTGAATTAGTAATAAATGCTCAAATGTGCACTTTTTCCTTCGAAAATAGTGCCTTCTGCGTGCACTGGATCCCAATAAGTGAGAATTCCTGGAAGTAGCAAAACGTTACTTTCTAGGACCATAAGAAAGCAAAGGACAATTTCTGCTTATGTGAAAGCCACCTAAGGATAGCACCAGTGCCTCCTTAGGCCCTGTTTGAGCACATAAAAGCATATTTTAGCACACAATGGAATCATGCCCCTCCCTTGGGTCACCATCCACCATGTACCAAGGGAGGGAAGGAGGTTTGAAACTCACCTATAAAACCCACCAAGAGATGAAAAATGGGTGATCACAAGGTTATGCTGGCCAAAGTTGCCCAACCAACACCAGCAGTTTGTGTGACCCAAGGAGCTGAAGGAGGAGAGGACTCAAGTGTTTGCCACCCAAAAATATTAGTCCATTGCAGCAGAGAGAGAGAGAGTTAGACTGCGTTAGAAGGCAGAACCTGAAGGAAAAACATCCTAACATCAGGTCCTAGAGCCACTGCCTAGCCCTTTGGCAAGTGGGTAAGATTTTTTTTCATTCCAAGCATTCAATAAGAAGAGGCCATCAAGCTTTTGTTTACCTTGTTACTATTTGAAACTCTCTATATAGCTTATTTTTTGTTTTTAGTTTTAGTTTTTTAACACAACATACTTTAGTGTATTACTTCATTTAAGTTTTATACTTCTGAGCTCCCCCCAGATACTACCTGTTACCTATATTTTAGAGAGTAGACCACACTCTCTAAACTCGTGCAATTTCGTACACCCATGTGTCGAATCCACCTCATCAGGATTGGCAACTCCACTAACGTGTTTCATGTTTATGTGGTTGTGCCTTCTTTTGCAGGAGACCCTTAGTCTATGTTGGAGTGGAGCTTACAGTCCTCTGACCCATCTTGCAGTACCTAGACTCACTGAGGTGACAGACTGAAGAAGGCAGCTCCTAATTTTTTTTACTTGTAGGAATTTTGCGTGTTGTTTTTTCACACAGACGTGCAGGGCACGCATTCAGAGGTGACCTGCATGCAGGAAAGCGAACTTGTCAGAGGTTTTTGTGTGCAATTTGCAGAGAGAGTTTTTCTCCCTATCTTCTGCATTTTTTCTACTTGTAAGAGTGTTGGGCAGCCCATATTGTATCTTCCAACACTTATGTTGATACCCCACAGCTTCTAAGAACTGATTTGTGCTGTTTTTTGTAGGCATTTAATTATTTTTCATTTAAGTTGGTTTTTTCCAAAAAAATTTACATAGTTTAAGTAGGGGGCCAATTAACCATTGCTTTCCAAAAAAATTATGTTTTTTGCAAATTATGGTATGCACACTTAGTTTAACTAGTTCAAGTAAGTGGCTCATGACCACACATGCATAAGATAGTGTAGAAGTTGGTTAGTTTAAATTTCAATTTTTGCATTTAGGAAATTGTGGGACTAGGATTGAATCGCAAGTTAGAGCAAGTAATATTTGTTGTCTTTGCGCCATTGGGTGACCCTAGAAAGGCATATGAACACTCTATATTTTTGATTCACCATCTCCCTTATTCACTCACATAGAATAATTAGGAGGTTTTGGAATCGGCCCATTATCTGCAAATGATTTTGATTTGAGCAAGGAACAACGCCACATAGTTTAACTAGGGGACTTTTGTAAAGGATCAACGATATAAACATGTGAAAATTATGATATTACTCACCATACGCTCACACACATTCACCCACTAAGAAAATAAAGCCACCTAAAAATAACTTAAACCAACTCACTAAACTCTCCCCACAGGGGCCACAAGAGAAATTATAGTTTAAGTTAGGATAAAGGGGGTAGGCATCCAATAAGCCGCCTTGATCATGCTTCACATTGAAACATAGAAGTTGTGTTTTTAGGGAGCTTTTAAATCCACCTATCATCCCACTGAAAAGAAAACCCGAGCATGGCAGAGACCCGATTCAAAGGGGGTTAGGCTTAGGCATAGTGCGTCCAGTATCAGTTGGGGCTACCTGACCCGTCTGATACTCGGTACTGTTAGCTGACTACCAAGAAGCCCAAGACTTGAAAAATCACGTGGGATGGTGGTTCTTAGTGGCCAAAACTAGGGCATCCTTTACCCTATAGGTGACGGTGCAGGCAAGCGCCAGACCCTCTACCATTACCTTGGTTGATTCTCTTCGGCTGACTGGGGGCATCAATAGTTCTTTAGAGACGTTGTGCCAGCACTCACAAGAAATCCTCTCAAGGCCCAGTTAATTTTGAGTGTGTGAGGTTGTTATTAGGTCTTCTAGGATTTTTGAGTATCAGGCACAAACAAACAAAACCATTTTTTTCTTGATTGATCACATAGATTAAATTAAAGGAAAATCATTTCATTTTTTGCCTTTTTTTATGTATGTGGCCATAAATTTGTCGTGATCATAGACTCAATCCCCTCAAAATTTTTTTCCAAAACCTAACCTGGATGACCCTCGAACGGTTCCAACAGAACCTCGTTGGTCCAATCGTCTTTTGGACCTCCCCCCATTATCGGGAGGGGTTCCAAGTCTTTTTTCATTTAGGTGTCAAAGACGAAACGTTGACACAGTGGTTGGTTCCTTCTTTCTTGGAGAAACCTTAGTTGGGAACCCTAGCTGGTCTCCCAACACCACACCGCACATCACTCCCCCCTCGTCCCCTAGGGGGAGAAAGAGTGAATCCCATATGGGAAGTTAGATGAATTCACAACTGGGTACGTCACAGACTAACCCTCGTTCTAACCAGAACTTCGTGTCTTCACACATTTCCATGGAATCAACTTCTTAGTCACTCTTATTAGTATCATTAAATCTACCGGATTAACCAAGCTCACCAATGACCCCATCACACATGACCCCAATTGGCCTCCCATTCCCACGAAGCTCCCTTCAGACATACCAAATTTTAAGGGCAAGAAATCGAAAGACCCAGGGAATCATATAATGAAATTTCACCTGTGGTGCTCATCGAATAGCATCATTGACGATACTATTCGATTGAGGGTGTTTCAACGCACTCTCACGGGAGTCACCACGAAATGGTACGTTGAGAAACCCCTTGCTTCACATAGAACCTTTAGCGCCCTCGCTACTACATTCAGCACATACTTTCAGTTGCCCTTTCACCATGATTCGGGAATGGAGTTACTCACTCATTTCAGACAATCTCCCTCTACCCAAATTTCTGAACATCTCCATGAGTGGAGATGGCGTCGCAACTTATGCAAAGCACAACTCAACAACTAGGTCCTTTTAGATTTATTCTTGAAAACTCTGACGGCAGAGATTTCAAAGGATGTGGCACAACGTAACCCCACATCCGTAGAGGACGCAATCATTAAAGCCCAACAACTTGTACAGATCTATACACAATCAGGATACATATACAATATCCTGCCTAATGCCCTGCACCTCCAATCTTATCAAGAATTTCTAGGTGTGTTGAACTCTGCAGACGGACTTATTGGGTCAATGACCCAAGGGTACCTAGGAAAGAGTATTCAGACTCCCACTTACATGCATGGGTCTACCCAGAACATGTCTCAAACCAGATTCCAAGGTCATCGTATGCAGCAATAAAATTTGACTAATAGGGTGCCAACGTATCACCAAGGAGGACCTTACCCTCCGGCTGAGGGGACCCAGTACACAAGAATAAAAACTGACAGAAGAACTCCCCCCCAATGGCTAGGTGAAAACATGGGACAAAAGTATGCTCGGTCCCCAGCACATAACCCATAGACACAAAAAAATGCATAGGTGAACTTTGTGCAGCCATCCCAATATCATCCACACCAGCATGATCAGGAGAATTACCCTCATAACGTGGTCAAAATAAAGGTAAAAAAAAAACTCAAAAGAAACCCTGGAAAAGGGGGTAGCAACCAAAAGCGTCCACCTTAGCCCCGGCCAAGAAATAACTCCAACCAGAACTAGAACCAGGAGCCAAGCAATGCCCAAAAGCAAAGAAAGTGGCCAACTCTACTAACAAACCATTATTTTTCAATATGTTGTTAGTACAGGCACTATACTCACCACTGTCCTGAACTCCCTGAGCTTAAAAATCTTCAGAGTAACCGAGGACAAAGAGGATCTTCCCAGACAACTGCACTTATGCAAGAACCCTTCACCCATCAAGGAATGGTCAACACTCAGCAAAAAAACCCCAACGATTCCAAGAAAAACAACCTTGAAATTTACATGGATGGGGAAGAAATGTTTTTCCAAACTCAGAATCGCAACTACGACACCTCACCAAAGACTGGCACATTAGGGGCTAGTATGTCCGTGCCGACTGCACCTTTGACCATTCCAAATATTCCTTTGGAACCATTTCCAAAAATGGTTAAAGGGCCTAATAAGTGAGCATGTAACTACTCCAAAGCAACCCACAATTACAGCATCGTAGACAATTTATCCCAGTCACTTGCTGCTACGTCTGCTTTGGAGGTACTGCAGTCGTGCCCAAAGCAACGGAAATCCCTACTTTCCACCTTAGGCACCATCGACCATGCCAACACGCGCATGATGGATTTTGATTTAGACAAAGCCACCCCTAAGCTTCCCTCCATTTTCGCCTTCTAGATATTAGTATCAGTACAAAATATCACTATTCACCGATGTGTCATTGACGAGGGTGCATCCACATGCATCATGTCAAAAAATGTATGGCAGAACTTAGGAGCCCCAGAACTCAAAACTTTCGTCATCACACTCAGAGCATATGACGGCCAGCCCTTGACCCCTGTCAGTCTCTTCCAAAATTTACCAGTCTTCTTAGTCGACAAAACGATCCAGATAGACATCAAAGTCTTGGATGCTCACTTGGATTACAATATACTCCTTGGGTGGAGTTACATGTATGCCATGTCTGCCATAGCATCCTCCATTTTCCACATCATGATGTTCCCCCACGAGGATCGAATCATTACAGTAGACCAGCTAACACACACTGAAAAGCGTCCTTTGACCAATACAGATATGGTTCTACCTTATGTAGACACAGCCACAGATTGTCTTTCACGGTATCAAGAATATGGCCTGGGCCAATTCAAACTATCGTCCTTCCTAGGATCATTCCTAGGAGATCCTCCTATTATCCCTAAGGTATTTCCCGATGCGACAGGGGCCCCAGTGTGCATGATGTCCACATCAAGCACCGAGGTTAGTCAGGACACAGACTCAACTAGTAATGACACCGAGGCATCAACTACTGTAGCCTCCATAGTCTATGCCGCCTCCCAAACTCCTTTCCTATACCCACCCCATGGCTTTACCTCCCAGCAAGTCTTGGAAACACTAGTACTACCCAACATATCATTGGCATTCCCAGTGTGGTATCTCGTTCCCCCTCTAGGAACTCTAGCTACCAACGTTACTACATTTGGGTTACAACCCTTCGGTCCTGAGGAGCCCCAACCTACCCAAGTAGCATCTGAAATCACCCACGCAAGGGAAATCCCCACAGTGAAATATAAAACCACGATAAAGAAAATCTCCAAGAAAGGAAAGAAAGTGGTGACCCCCACCATACAGAGGGAGTCATCAGCCTGTGCTATATGTGATTTCACTAGACACCCTACTCACATATGCCAGGAGTTGGACGAATTAAAACACTCCTGAGCTGTGAGGCAGGCACCTCAAAACGACATTCCCATAAAAACGAAATTTCCACCAAAAGTACAGGCAACCCGCTGCATACCAATCACACATGCGCCCTTTGTGACACCTATGGGCATTATACCCACCAATTTCCAGAAATACCACAGTATAGGGACGCCTTACATGCAATCGAGCGATCCTATCAAGAGGATCGCTCCATTCAGTCTATTAATGATGAGTCATGCACCATATTATACTTACAAGAGGAGCACCGATACGTAGAGTTCCCTCTAGTAATTCCCATTATACGTTGCACGATTTGCGATGAATGTGGCCAATACGTGGAAGAGTGTGTCACATTGGAACTCATTCACAGATGGTATCCAATCGAAAGGGTATACTACGTGGGACTACGGGCAGCACAATTCAAATGCCCGTTATGCGCCGATAATCACTTATTAGAGGATTGTCACTACATACCTCGCTTCTGACTAGTCCTTGCTAGCCTCCACTTAGCCATAGTTCGTCTCTCCCAAGAAGATGATATGGATGCCGAATCCATCGGTAGCTCCATGACCCAAGCAAAGGAGATGAGTGGGTCTATCATGTTCTTGACAGTCGAAGAACAACCTAGCAAGGAGCCCATAGTTACCGTCACAGGCACTTCACAAAAGCCACCTGCATGCACATTATGAAAGTAGAAAGACCATATAGTAGTCCACTGCCCTGACTTAGCAACATACCGACAATGGTACCCCGCCTGGCCTCAGACCATGCACGATGGGAGACCCATATTGCAGAAATTTTTCTTGATATTTCAAGGTAATCATTATGAAAAAAATTGTACTTATGTCTCATGGATCCGTCCCACTATCGACATGAATAATTCCATAGAAAAGAGGACGAGCGATATCCAACAATGGCATAAAAGATAAATTGTCGACCCAATGACCCCACCACCAGGGTGGTGCGTCAAGCCTGCTAAGACCATACATCAATCATGTAAACCCCAGGCCAAGCCTAGGATAACATGCGGCCTATGTGATCTAAACGATCACCGAATTAGCCAATGCAGAGAATTCAAACCCCTTGCAAATAGTCTCCGAATAATCTTGCCCCTCCCCAAAAAGCTTCTCTTTAATCAAGAGAAGATCACACGCACTTACTATCGAATTTTCTCACACTTTCATCATACATTTAAGTGCATGCATATCCCCAAGCTAAGAGCAGCTAGAGCAACATTAAGTCAGCCACCCACCAAAATGGGAGGCAAGTTCCAAACTATGACACAAAAATGGAAACAGAAGAAAACTTGGTCCGCAACAGACCCTTTCCAAGCATCCATATCGAGAAAATCGAGTAGTGTATATTCTCACACTATCTACTCTGTCAGCACTGTGATACCTTGCACCATTTTCACTAGTTATAGTCACACACCAGAGGGATGTTTGTTGCTACAAATTTTCAGACCTCTCTGTGATAAAATCAACTTCCATCTTCCAGGAATTGACTATCCTAGCGGGAAGGCCAACTATCGGCTAACAAAAGACTCCATTGTGGAGATCCTTCCCCCACCACATTTTAGTGACAAGACTCATCACATACGACTTGTGTCATCGCACGCCCAAAATAGGATTTCAACAACCTCCCTGTCACAGGAATTTGGCTTTATTCCTGTCCCAAAAAACCAAGGCACCTTACGCCCTCGCATTGATTTATACGAGATCCCAAACTTGCATACAACCATCAAACTCCTTGATGACACCCAGCCTCTAGAAAAACACCTAGTACAACTAGAACTAGTTGATGAAAATAGGCAACAATCATTGCAACACAATGAGGCCCATAAGAAAAGGGTAAAAGCATCATTCGACTGCCACATCTCCCCTCGCTCATTTACTAAAGGAGAGCTAGTCCTTCGCTATGATGTCACAAAAGAAGCCTTAGGGATAGGAAAGTTTGAAACCCTGTGGAAAGGGACCTATATCATCAAAAATTTCCTCCAGCAGGGGGCATATATCTTGACGGAACCGAACGGGACCTACCTCACTAACCCCGTCAACAGCCTTTACCTCAAAAAATTCTACCCATAAGGGCCCCAGTAGCCCTTATCCCCTAGAATTAGAGTACACAAAAAATCCCAAATACCAAAATATTTTTGACCCAAAAAACCTAAACGCGCTCAAAATATCACCATGGATCACCAAATTGAACCCTATTTCAGATTTTCTAATGGAGCATCGCGATGGTCTCAAAACTTAGCTGCAGCTGCCTGGGTCATCTACTACCCTGACCGATCACCACTATGTTCAAACGGTATGTGCATCGGATCAGCAACCAAAATCCAGGCAGAATATGATGTCGTTATCGGACTTATGTGCGAGGCCCTCCACCAGGGCATCCACCATATGCATGTCTACCTAGATTCCCAGTTAGTAGTCTCGCAGTTAAACCAAAAATTTGAAACCAGGGATGCAAACCTATTTAGAAAATATTTGCATGCCAGAAGATTAAGTAGACAATTTGATTATATTATATTCTCACATGTACCAAGGAATCATAACCAAATAGCTAATCGCATAGCTAACAATATCCTAGATTGGAATGCATCGCGAGAAAACCACCATACATAAAAAGCTATCCATCAACATAATGAAAAATCCATAAACCAAAATAGACATCACACCATGTAGAGCCGCAAAAATGATCTCTCATATATATATAAAAAAATATGTGTATCAGAATACAAAAAGAGTATCACTGGCCCATTGTCTAGCCCAAAAATACAGAGGTCATCAAAAATAAGGGAAGCATCCTTATAATGGGTGCTTTCCCTGTGTACAAATATACCCTAGGGGGGTGCCCCATTAGGAGGAGCACCCGGGCCCACTACTTCTCTTGGTACCACCACTGGAGCCGTTGTCGCCACTATGATAGCTAGCCATCGTAGAGTAGGCCAGTAGTCCCTCTCGTAGGCCATCAATATCTCTAGCCATATATCATCAAAGTCATCCATAAGACCTCAGGTATGTTAGAAAATTAAATATTACAGAGCAATGCAACACAAAAAATATGCGGAAAATAAAAGAACACAAAACACATAAAACTAGAGAGACATAGATATACGTGGTTCACCCAGTTTGGGCTACGTCCACCCCGAATAGCCAGTCCTTCATTTCTATTATCTAGCAAAAATGAAGAGACAAAACCTACAGCAAATCCGCTGTAATATCCTCTATTCTCTCTCATAGTCTCCCTCTCTATTTCTCGCTCTGAAAATACACATACAATGCACAGCCGCAATACAATGCCCTCATAAAAGTGAGGGGTTTCCTTCTAGGGAAAAAAATCCTAATCTAAACATAACTTCTACCGTCAGATCATTTTCCTAATGAACGGCCCAGATTGACTAGAAATTACTATACTTTTACAAGGCAAATTTACATATATTTTTAGCTTCGGGGGCGCTGCCCTCGAAAGCCCCCGCCAGGGGGGGGCTCCGAAAAGCACTGCCAGCTCCCCTAGACCCCCCACGGCAGCAATTAATTATGGGTGGCGTTGCCACCCTTTTTAAGGTACAGGGGTCCAATGCTGTGATACAAAGTAAATAAGATAATCAGGCTCCACACCCAACAATCTCCCACTTGGAGACTAATTGTAGCAACTCCACCGCTGCTTCATTTGCTAGACAATGACTCCTCTTTGGACTTGGATGTTCCTCATCTTCATCGTCATCCTTGAAAACCAATTGAAACTGAGCATGTTCTCATTTTCTCCCTGGTTACAACTTTTTTTAGCATATCTGCAGGATTCTGGCTAGTGTGTATCTTTTCCAGCTTCAACTCTCCATCTTCCAAAAATGACCGTATGAAATGGTACATGAGATGTATGTGTTTAGTCCTGGAATGAAATGCTGAGTTCTTTGCAAGATGAAAAGCACTTTGGATATCACTGTATAGTGTGCCCATATCATGCTTCTTACCCAATTCATCCATAAACCTTTGTAACCAAATCATTTCTTTACTAGCCTGTATAGCAGCAACATACTCTGCTTCTGTTGTTGAAAGTGGAACAACACTTTGGATCTTTGAAACCCAATTGATAGTTGTTCCAGCTATAGTAAATACATATCCTGTAGTGCTCCTTCTATTATATCTGCCACCTGCTATATCTGCATCAACATATCCCTGTAGAGCAATGTTTGAACCACCAAAGTATAATGCTAGATTTTTTGTACCTCTCAAATATCTGAGAATCCATTTCACTTCCATCCAATGTTCTTTTCCTGGATGGTTCATGCCTTGCAACTCTTGATGCATGTGTGCAATATCGAGGCCTTGTCTGAGACCATTGCATACATTAAGCTTCCAGTACTATTTATGAACTTTAGACATATAATCCATGTGTTCTTGGATACTGGTGCATCTCCTTACTAAGTTTGAAATGGCTAGCAAAAGGTGTACTATTTGGTTTTGCATACATTGTGCATATTAATCTTTTCAACACCTTTTCTATGTACTCATTAGAAATGAGTGTTAATTTGCAATTTTTCCTGTCTCTAGTTATCCTCATACCAAGGATTTGTTTTGCAGCTCCCAAATCCTTCATTGCAAATGAATTTTCCAATTTTCTTTTGAGCACATTTATTTCCCGCATGTTAGATCCTACAACAAGCATGTCATCTACATACACTAACAATATAATATAGCTGCCATCATTTTTCCTTTTTAGATAAACAAAATGATCAGAGTGACATCTAGTATAACCTTTTTCAGACATAAACTTGTCAAATTTTAGATACCACTTCCTTGGAGCCTGTTTTAAGCCATACAAGCTCTTCTTTAACCTGCACACCAATTTTTCTTTCCCTTTTACCTCATATTATTCTGGTTGCTGCATGTATATCTCTTCCTCCAAATCTCTGTGACAGTGTCTTTATCCTTGTTCAAAGATTTAAATCTTCTTGCTAAAAAACTTAAAAATAATTGTTTGATTCATTTTGGCAAAGAGAAAATATTTCATCAGAATATCAATACCTTTCTTCACAATACAGCCTTATTACTACAAGTCTGGCTTTGCTTCATATACATTTTCCCTCCATCTTCTTCCTTCAACTACCTATAAACATTGTACACAGTAGTTTTACCCTGGAGGCAACAAGTATAAGTTGTATTAAGGAGTCCCCAGCTAACCACTTCTTCCTACTTTCAACCTGCATTGCTTCTTCATAACATTCAGGTTCACCAGAATCAGTTAGCAATAAATAATATAATGAAGGAGAGTATCTTTCAGGGGGTATACTTATCCCGGTAGATCTTCTAACACCACTTTCAGGTGTTTGAGGCGCCAGTTGCTGTTGTGGTGGTTGCTACTGTTGTGGTTGTTGATTATTATTTTTTTCAGACACTTTTACTTTTTCAGTTATCTCATCAAGAACCACGTATTCCTTGCTTTCTTTTTCCTATTTCTTTTCTTGCAACAGATTCTTATACAAGACCCTTTCATTGAATATTACATCTCTGCTCCTAATGATTTGTGATTTTCATGATCATATAAGCGATAACCAAAATCATTAACACCATATCCAATAAAGGTACATTTCTTTGATTTTGCCTCAAGATTTGTTCTATTTTCTTTATTTATATGGACAAAGGCCTCACAACCAAAAGGCTTTAAAAAAGAGTAGTTTACCTTTTTACCTGTCCATGCTTCCTCTGGAATACCACCATAGGTAAACCTCTTGGCCCCTCATTGTTAGATAAACGTTATCTGACATCACCCAAAAATGCAAGCAATCTACATGCAATCTATTTTTTACCTTGCTCCATGATTATTCTATTGTCATCACTTCTACAGCTCTGTTCTTGTAGTGTTCTTGGTGTTCATGCTTTCAACCTAGTCTCCTAAATTGAGTTCATTAATTTTCAACCAGGGTTGGTAAACTGCTGAAGTGTGGTGCACTATATGTGCCTAGGTATTTGTTTCTTACCACGTTGTGTTTAGTGTTTTCTGATGTTTTTGGTTTTATGGTTTTATGTTTGGAAAGGGAAGGAACTAAATGTTGGTGAAAAGAAGCTATTGGCATAAACTATGGATGGTGAATAAAAAATGCAAATACTAAAACAGAACAAATCCTAACTATGGCTAGCAAACAACAAATACAAAGCTTGATAATGACTTCAAGGAAATAAATCACAACATAGACAAACTTATAAATTATTCAGTAGATGTTTCTTGACAGAAAATATGAACAAGTTAGTGTAAGTAAGATATATATATATATATATATATATATATATATATATATATATATATATATACATCTATATTCAAATAAACAATCAAACCAATCAACACAGAAATACTTATAACATCCTACTTCCATGATTAAGGTCTATTGGAATATATTTTGGAAAAATAAAATTTGCTGTAATGTTTCTATTCCTAAACACTTCTAATTTTGTTCTGTCAATCTAACTTTACTAAGAACAATAAAAAAATTTTCTTTCTCTTTTAAAAATAAGATATGCAGAAAAAACATTTGTGAAGAAATGGTAAAAAGGTTGCAAAAGTACTCCAGGCCTTGGACTGATACTATCTTCTGTTCAGATGATTATAAGTCAATATATGTTTTAGAACAAAAGAAGTTTTGTAAATAATGAATAACGTGGTATTTAAGTTTGACAACTAATGCAATTTAATATGCAATGGATGGTAATTAAATGTGGCATGTAAACACAGTGAGCTAAGCTGGAACTAAACTAGAGTGCTACTAGTCTATAATAAACAGTGCTAAACTAACAAGCCATTATCAAACTAAAAAGTAGTGAAATGGAAACTGAACCAATGCATTCACACGGAGTTCTCTAACTAAATTAACATGCAACTAGTCTATGGAATTCTATAGCCCATCTCGTTCATTATGAATGATATTTTGGAAGAGTTTGTAAAACAATTCTGGCTGTATTGTTCAATGAAATTGAACATAAACATAAGATTGAAAGCAAATACAACTAGAATCTAAGACACCACAGCTATTTCTTACTCATCGTTATGCTTTTTTGGAGAGCTTGTAAGAGTAAGACTGGCTATGACACTTAGTGTAAACAAAAATTCAAAAGGAAATGCAACTAAAATATAAGACATGACTAATACACTCATTTACTATGATATTTTGGAAAGACTTGTAAGTGAACTGATTTTGTGACACTTAGTGTAAACAAGCAACTAAAACCTACAATACCACAGTTATGCCTTATTCATCATAATGATATTTTGGAAGAGCTTATTAGAGTAAGTCCAACTGTGATAATTAACGAAAGAAAATGCAATTAAAACCTACAATACCACAGCTATGCCTTATTCATCGTAATTATATTTTGGAAGAGCTTATTAGTGACATTTTGTAATGATTAATAGAAATCCTTCTCATGACTTGAGAAACTTGTGCACACACATGGCAGCTTCAAAATACTTATCTGCAACCGTAAAAACAAGGTTGCTCGGAAGCGAGGAGAGGCCTCTACCTGGAAGTAGCATGAAATATAGTTCAAGATCAACTCAATGCGTTCAAGGAAATGCTGCTTCTTTCATTAAAGAGGAATCACTTCAAAACAGAGTATTCTCGGACTTCAAAAATCATTGTTGCTGGCAAAATCAGCAAAAATCTAAACATATATATAGGTTTCTGAGAGATTAAATTTTATAGAAAATTTACATAACAGAACTTGAGATAATACAGGGATTACTATATTTCCATATTAAAATCGAACTAGAACTCTAAAGGTGGCATCGTAATATGACAAAGGACATCTGGACTGTCCTTGTCCTATTAGGAGTCTATCTCCTAGTTTGAGTTCCCATGTGCATAACCATGTACAGAATTCCATTCAATATTCATGGAGAGAAACAAATGCTAAAGGCATGATGTGGAATATGACCATGTGTGGTTTTCTCTAAGATGACATTTGGAACCTGCTTAAACATGAAGACGGCTACAGAATTGGGAACTAGTTACAGAATGTCTGCATTCTGTAGCTAGTTCAGTTCAAAAAGTACTATAATGAAAAAATCATAAAAACATAGCAAGTTAGCCATGATATTCATTCTTAAAGAAATTTTAACTAATTTCATTGATCATTTGAGCCTGGGATTAATAATGGACAAAAGAAATGGAGTGGAATGTGGTGGAAGAAAGAACATTTTTTTGGAGCTCAACATACCCCCACTGCTAGCTTCTTGCATGTCCTCATGCAACTATTCCATGAACTCTTAGACTTTTGCAAGAACATCCAACCCTCTTCTTATGCTTTACCTGGTAGTTAAAGGCCTTTTGGGCTTCCTGATAACTAACTTGAACCTTAAATTGGTAAGTGCCCTGATTAGCCTTTTGTTTCTCTTTTTCAATTTTTCATTGGCCTTTTCCACTTTGTCCATTTGTAGAGATAGGGCTGAGTTCATATTGGTTTTTAGTTTAACTTGATCCCTCAGAATATCATTCTCAGTCCTGATATTTCTATTAAGTACTTCTAGATCGTACTTATATCTTCTTAGACAATCTATTTCAGACTTTGGTGGACTAGCGGTTCTGTCTCTACTTTCTGAAGCTTTTCTCTCCAATGTTTCAACATAGTTGTAAATTTCTTGCTGTGCAGGATCAATTTCTGGAACTTCTTCATCAAAATCCTCCTCAGTAGGTGTTTCTTTGTCTTCTATGTTTATGACTCTAGTTTTTTTAACTTTTGTTTTCTTTAGTATCCCTCTTAGTCTGTGGATCCTCCTCGGTTGAGATGGCCCTTCTCCTTTTTCTCTGGCAAATTTTCTTATGATCCTCTCTTTCTTAAGCTACTTCTTAATTTGAATTGATTTTTTAAAGATCATTTCTTCGCTGCTTTCTTGTATTGTTTTACCAGTTTCAGTTTTGGAGGATTTCCATCTTCTGCTTCTTTTTGTAGGTTCATGTTCAGGTGAAGGTTCTTTGGTTCCTCAAAGTGATTTCTCACCAAGAACTCTTCCCAATTATCCCCTGTTTTGCTCAAATGATGTTCAATCAATATCTTGACTAAACCATGGTGGTATAAGGTTGTATCCAGAAATTAAATTCTCTTTTGAACACTTGAAACCATTTTCTTTAAACTTTGAAGCAAGAAATAGGGAAAATTAAGTTCTTCTTCTAAGAAATGCATTATCAACCTAACATGGTAAACATAGAAAGTACCATATCTACCTTCACAAGTGATGAATTTTTGCAAGATAAGCAACATGTTCCTCCATTTGTTCTTTAATGCAGAGCTAGGGATACCCTTCTTAAAAACAGTGACATCCATACCTGGTGACTTGAGTATCTACTTCCATGATTCGTTATGAAATTCTCTATTCTTAATCCACCTTTCTCCTTGTCTAGGCAATCCTGTTGCTTCTGCAATAAAAGCCTCTGTGACAGTGAATTTAATATCTCCAACTTCAACCTCGACTCCATTGACTGATCCTGCAAACATTTTAGTAACCTCTTTGTGGGAGCCACTAAATTTTTCAAGAAATTGCAGCCATCCTGCTTGTTGCAACATTTCTCTGATTTTGGGGTATCCTTCCAAGTACTTAGTGCCAACTGGTTCAGTTCTCACGACGAAGCCCATAATTTCTCCTTCAATCTTCAATTCACTAGTCTTCTGCTCACGGTGAGAATGGACGTTAACAAGTTGTTTTACTCCCAAATGTTTCCTCTGTTCACGGTGACAATGGTTGCTACAGAGATACCTCTGTTTTACAGAATGAAATGGTTAAGAATTGGCTACGGGAAGGAGTGATATGGAAAGTTTACGGAATGAATTAATGAGGTGAGGTGAAGAAAACGAATCAATGAGTGAAAAGACCATGGAGATATTTTGTAACGAATTCAAAAATCATCATTAAATGCTTGGTGACGTGACTAATCCAATCACTTCAGCACTTTAACCGTTTAGATTTTTAAATGATGATCGGATATGGGTTTTGAAATGGCGGAGTACAAAGAATTTTATCCAAAGTTTTTGTGGAAGGTTTGTTAGGCATGATCAATAGAATTAATTAAAACAACTTTTTGAATAATATATAACTAAACTATACTAAATTTTTTCATGATATGTCATTATAATCATTTCATACCTTTGCCTTTGCTTTAATTTCCTTGTGATCTTCATATGCTTTGTTTTCCCCTGAAAATAATTACTTTTTGAGTCTTCACAACCTTCTTGATTTTGCTTGTTCTTGGATATGCAGGATCATTTTGTTGCAGATCAAATGATTACTAGACAGTGCTTTCAAGCTCTCTGGCTGCAGAATGCTTGACTAGCCTCAGAACGTCCGACTGATTGCAGAATGTATCTGTAGAGAACTTGAAATATGGTTTGAAGCTGAAATGATGAAAGATTGTATGAAATGAATAATGAAATATGGTAGGATGGAGTATGAATGAAGTGAATAATGGAGTGGAATGGATCACAACCTATGAAATGGAGTGAAGTATGAGAAGTAGGCTGCAATTCATGATATGTATTATTTAATTGCAGAAAAACATCAAACTTTAAATTATGGAATGGAAATGAGGTGGATGAAGTATGGAATGAGATGAATGAAATATGGAATGAAGTGAAGTATGAATGAATGAATGAAATGGAGTATGGATGAATGAGTAAATGGAATGAAATGAGATGGACCATAAGTGAAATGGATCTGCACTTATGATTTTGTAACAGCTGCTTGCAGAAACAAAATGGAAAAGTTAGAGTGTCAGAAAAATTTTGATTTTCACCCTATCTTTTCTGTATAAACATGCCAATCAGTGATTGGTTTTCATGTTTATACATTTATTTATTTATTTATTTATTTTCAACATATCTGACTTCAGAAAATTCAATTAAGTTGATGAAGAAGAAATATTCTTCTTCATTAACTTCACATCACTATTTTCCTGGAACTTCTTGACAAATTCTTCTCTTCAGAGTGGTTTGTGATACAGCTTCAATCTATGACCATTCACAAGAAAATTAACCTCTTCTTCATCTATTGTCTTGAATTTTATTGCTCCATTGTAAAAAATTCTCACAATTTCATATGGCCCAAGCCAATGTGTTTAAAATTTACCTTAAAAATCCTTGAACTTTTAATAAAACAAGAGAGCCAAGTCACCTTCTTTGAACTTCTTCTCCTTGATGTACTTTTCATGCCATCTAGTCCTTTGCTGTTGGACTAGACTTGTTTTCTGAACTGCATCTTGTCTGATCTCATCCAATTCATTAATCTGCTCCAATCTATGCTTTTGTGCCTCCGTTAAATCAAGTCCTAGCTGAACTGCCATTTTGAAAGTTTGAATATGGAACTCTATGGGAAACAAAACTTTCTTTCCATAAACAAGTTCATAAGGAGTATGACTTGTTTTGTTTCTCCATGTAGTTCTATAGGCCCACAAGGCTTCAGGAAGCCTATCTACCCAATCTCTTCTATGTAAATGAACAGTCTTTGTTAGGATTCCTTCAATGACCTTATTAGTAGATTCCACTTGACCATTTGCTTGTGGGTGATAAGGAGTAGATTTTCTATGTCTGATTTTGTACTTCTCCATCATTTGCTCCACTAGCCTTGATGTAAATTGAGCTCCTTGATTTGTAACAATTTCCCTTGGGACACCAAAACGAGTAAAAATATCCTCAAAAAGAAAAGTAACTACAGATGCTTCATTAGCAAAAAGTAATGGCTTGGCCTCTACCCATTTGGTAACATAATCAGTGCAAACTAATATATATCTCTTTTCTCTTGATGGAGGACTAATAGGTCCTACAAAATCCAAAGCCCATTTTTCAAAAGGTTCAATATGTACCTGAGGTTGTAATGGCATCTCACCTGAAGGAGAAGGTTTCCCTACCCTTTGGCAACTGTCACACCTTTTGACATACTCTTTAGCATATTTAAACAAGGATGGCCAATAATATCCTAAATGAAGGATATTATAGGCTGTCCTCTTATCAGCAAAGTGTCCGCCGCAAGGTTCATCATGACATGCTTTGAGAATCTCAGGCATCTCATCTTCCCAAACACATCTCCTAATGATAAAATCTGGACCTGTCCTGTACAACTCATTAGCAACCCATGAATATTTTGCACTGTCATAAATGATTTTTCTTTTCTCTCTTGCATTCATTATTGAATAAAATTTCCCTGAAACTAAATAATTAGCAATGTCAGCAAACCAAGGAGTGTGAGTAGAAACTGCAAAAAGATATTCATCGGGAAATTGATCTTCAACTGGAGTGTCATCTTTGATGTTTTGGAGTCTAGATAGGAAATCAGCTACTGTGTTTTGTTGAGAGTGGTTTGTGATACAGCTTAAATATATGACCATTCACAAGAAAAGTAACCTCTTCTTCATCTATTGTCCTGATTTTTATTGCTCCATTGTCAAAAATTCTCACAATTTCATATGGCCCAAGCCAATGTGTTTGAAATTTACCTTGAAAATCCTTGAACTTTGAATCAAACAAGAGAGCCCAGTCACCTTCTTTTAACTTCTTCTCCTTGATGTACTTGTCATGCCATCTAGTCCTTTGTTGTTGGACTAGACTTGTTTTCTGAATTGCATCTTGTCTGATCTCATCCAATTCATTAATCTGCTCCAATCTGTGCTTTTGTGCCTCTAATAGATCAAGTCCTAGCTGAACTGCCATTTTGAAAGTTTGAATCTGGAACTCTATGGGAAACAAAACTTGCTTTCCATAAACAAGTTCATAAGGAGTATGGTTTGTTGTGCTTCTCCATGTAGTTCTATAGGCCCACAAGGCTTCAGGAAGCCTATCTACCCAATCTTTTCTATGTAAATGGGCAGTCTTTGTTAGGATCCCTTCAATAACCTTATTAGTAGATTCCACTTGACCATTTGCTTGTGGATGATAGGGAGTATATTTTTTGTGTCTGATTTTGTACCTCTCCATCATTTGTTCCACTAGCCTTGATGTGAATTGAGCTCCTTGATGTGTAACAATTTCCCTTGGGACACCAAAACGAGTAAAAATATCCTCAAAAAGAAAATTAACTACAGATGCTTCATTAGCAAAAAGTAATGGCTTGGCCTCTACCCATTTGGTAACATAATCAGTGCAAACTAATATATATCTCTTTTGTCTTGATGGAGGACTAATAGGTCTTACAAAATCCAAAGCCCATTTTTCAAAAGGTTCAATATGTACCTGAGGCTGCAATGGCATCTCACCTGAAGGAGAAGGTTTCCCTACCCTTTGGCAACTGTCACACCTTTTGACATACTCTTTAGCATCTTTAATCAAGGATGGCCAATAATATCCTAAATGAAGGATCTTATAGGCTGTCCTCTTATCAGCAAAGTGTCCGCCACAAGGTTCATCATGACATGCTTTGAGAATCTCAGGCATCTCATCTTCCCGAACACATCTCCTAATGATAAAATATGGACTTGTCCTGTACAACTCATTAACAACCCATGAATATTTTTCACTATCATCAATGATTTTAATTTTCTCTCTTACATTCATTATTGAAGGAAATTTCCCTGAAACTAAATAATTAGCAATGTCAGCAAACCAAGGAGTCTGAGTAGAAACTGAAAAAATATATTCATCAGGAAATTGATCTTCAACTGGAGTGTCATCTTTGATGTTTTCGAGTCTAGATAGGAAATCAGCTATTGTGTTTTGTTTTCCAGGCCTATCTAGAATGGTAATGTTGAATTCTTGTAAAATCAATAACCATATTATAACTCTGCCATTAGTAATTGATTTGTTCATTAAGTATCTAATTGTAGAATGATCTGTGTGAACAAAAGTTTCATAGCCTGTTATATAGTGTATGAATTTGTTTATGGCATGAACAATAGCTACAAACTCTTTTTCAGTTACAGTATAGTTTAACTCTACAGGAGTCAAATTTTTATTCGTATAGTAGATGGCATAAGGAATCGGGTCTTTTTGTCCCAATACTGCTCCTAGAACTGTATCTGAGGCATCTGTTGAACTATGAAAAGGTAACTTCCAGTTAGGTCCCCTTAAAATAGGTGCTTCAGAAATTTTTGTTTTCAGGGTCTCAAAGGCTAACTGGCAATCAGAATTCCATTTGAATTCACAATCTTTGGTAAGTAATTTGAAGAGTGGAGATGCTATCTTGGTGTAGTTTTCTATAAATCTTCGATAATACCCTGTAAATCCAAGAAAAATCCTAACATCTTTTTGACAACTTGGAATAGATAAGTTAGAGATGACTTCAACTTTTGACTCATCAACTCTAATCCCATCCCCTGAAATGTGATGTCCTAAAACAATTCCTTCAGTAAACATCATAAAACACTTTTCATGACTAAGTGAAATATTTTCTTCTTTACATCTCTTTAAAACTTTTTCCAAGTTTGCTAAGGCTTCTTCAAATGTGTTTCCATAAACTGTGAAATCATCCATATATACCTCTACACAATCATGTATTAGATCTGAAAAAATTCCTAATACTGCCCTTTGAAATGTTGTAGGTGCATTGCATAATCCAAATGGAAATACTCGGTAAGCATAGGTACCCCAAGGACAGGTAAATGTGGTTTTGTCTTGGTCCTCAAGTGCTACTTGAATTTGATTATAACCACTAAACCCATCTAGAAATGAGAAGTACTTTTTGCCAGCTAATGTATCTAACACTTGATCTATGAAAGGTAAGGAAAAATGGTCTTTAAGAGTAGCTTTGTTTAATTCTCGGTAGTCAATACATACCCTCCATTTACCATTTTTCTTTGGCACAATTACCAAAGGAGAAACCCACTGACTATCTGAAATAGGATAGATAAAGTTGACATTCAACAGTTTCTGCAATTCTTCTTTAACAATCTCCCTAAGATTTGGATTCATCCGTCTTTGAGGTTGTCTGATTGGTTTACAATTTTCCTCTATGTAGATGTGATGAGTGCAAGTCTTAGGGCTTATCCCTTTCATATCAGTGTACTCCCATGCATATGCAGAAGAATGTCTCTGTAAGATCTTGACTAGCTCTTTTTGTTGAGATTTTTCTAGGTTTTTGTTTATGTTTAAAGTTTTTCCCGGAAATATCTCAATTGTAGAGCTGCCAAATTTATCCATGGAATAGAGAGACATCTGCCTTGATGAGAAAAACTCAATGTTGGATTCTTCTTGAAATTGTTCATGTTTATGTTCCGAAGAGGATTCAAAGTTTTCTAAAGTATTCATAATTTGACTATCTTCACTAATTTCTGAAATTGTGAAGAGAGGTTGCAAGTCTTCTTCATCCTCTATCCATTGAGTATCATCTAAATCTGTAATTGTCCTTGCTGGAGGATACAAAGTGAATTTCTTAGTTGAACTACCATCAGAGATGTACATATCACCGGATCTACAACTAATGAAAGCATCAGTTGTAGCTAACTAAGGTCTTCCTAATATAATAGGATGTCCTCCTAGATTATTCTTGGGAGTTAGGATCATGAAATCCACAGGGTATTCCCAAGAATCTAGCGACACTGGAATATCTTCTACTACCCCATCAGGTTTGATCACAGATCTCTCTGCCAATTGTAATAATGTGGGTGTAAAGAGAAGATTAGGAAGTTTCAGTTTATCCATGATTTGTCTACTCATGATATTGATTGCTGCTCCTAAATCAATGAGTGTATTTTGGATCTCAATTCCATTAATGTGAATTTTGACAACTGGATCTCCTGGGTCTAGATACTTTGGAATAGCAATCTTACCCATCATAATATCTGCTATTTTTCCTTCCAGTTGAATTTTCTTTGTCTCTCTTATTATTTTTCTTGTTTTCTTCATGCTCAACTCCTTTATTGTCTTTGATAAAATTGGGATTTCCTTGATGGCTTGTAATAATGGAATCTTAATGCAAAAATTTCTTAGCTCATCTAGGAAATCATAATTAGGCACCATAATTTTTTTTTCTACACCTCTATCAATTTGTAATCTTTATGGAAAGGGAGGTGTAGGAGTGGATGTTGATGGCTATTCTAATACAGGAGTTGAAATTATTGGTTCTTTTTTATTTGATTTTTCAATGTTTGGGTCCTGAAAAGATGTGTCTTCTTCAAGACTTTTATTTTCTCGTAGAGAATCTTCCTCAGAGTTGTCTTGTTCTTATATGATCACAGAAGGTTTCCTCTTTTCAAGTATTCTTCCAGACCTAAGTTGAACATCACTAAGGTCTAGAGGAGTAATTAAATAAGTTGGAAACTATTGGCCTTCTATCATGTATGTGTTCTGAGGATTTTTATTGTTGGGGTTTGGTATGGGTTGAGCAGGCAATTCATTTTATTTTTGAGGAAATGATAATGGAAGTGGTTGATTTTGATGTTGTGGATTTTGAGGATTTTGTTGAGGATTTTGTTGTTGAGGAAAATGTGGATATAGTGAATAGGATGGTGGATACTGATAGTACTAAGAGTATCTTCCATAGGGATTTTGTGCTCCTTATACCCAAGCTTGAGATTGTTTTTGAAATTGGGGCCAAAGTTGCTGCCAAGAATACCAATTTGGTGGAGGTTGATTATACATTTGATCATGAAATCCTTGTGTTTGAGGTCCTTGCCAAGGCCTTCTAGAGACAAAATTAAGAGATTCTATGGAACTTGTAGGAATTTCCTCTTGAAAGATAGCTTTAAGACCAGGAAGTGAAGGACAACTCTTGGTCTCATGCTTTTCTGAGCAAATGACACAGGTATCTACAACTTTTGCATCCAAAGGACATTCTCTCAGGGCATGCTTCTTTCTACATCTGGGACAAAAGATTGCTAAGGAATCAGATTCAGCTTTTTGCTTGTTTTGTAGCTTAAGGGTGTCTATTTGTTCACTAAGACTCCCTAAGATGTCAAATTTGAATTCATCAATCATATGGCCTATTTCTACCCTACTTACTGTTCCAGAAGCAGACTTACTTACCCTTGCAAGAGCAGGGTCTCTTGGTCCTTTCACAGTTTTAGATTTCCCTCTTGAAAGGTTGATACATAACTCAGATATTTCAGGTAATGTGAGCTGAGATATATCCCCTTTTCCCATCATGTTAAGGATATACAACCATTCATCCCTAATTTTTTTCAACAAGAGAGCTTTTAAGGTGTCTTGATCTAAGTTTTCCATTTTTGCTCTTTTGATGTTGTAATGAAATCTATCCAAAAAATATTCCAAGTTTTCATCCTCTTTTTATATCATCTTGAACACTTCCTCCTTATGATTAACTGGCATACAATAATCCAAATACCTCTCTAGAAATTGTTGTTTCATGTCTTCCCATGTCCTGATAGAACTGTTGATCAAACTCATAAACCACTTCAATGCTGCTCCTTTCAATGTTGAAGGAAATAGTTTAAGTTTTTGAGCATCTTGTAAGTAGTCATAAGTTCTACATAGGACTTCAAATTCAAATAGGAAGGTTTTAGGATCTTCAGTTTTTAGTTCGTAGAAGTTTGGAAGGACAGAGGGTGAAATGTTTTTCATGGTTGTATTGGTTTCTTTGTCTATTATAGGAAACCCAAAAGAGCTTCCCATTTATCTTCTACCTCTTCCTCTACCTCCTTCTCCTTCTGCACCTCTACCTCTACCTCTACCCCCTCCAAATAATGTGTGTTCTTTATTAAAGACTCCTCCTCCCCCTTCTTCTTCCATAGTTGATTTTTCTGTGGAAGTGGAAAAGTTTGTGTCTCTAACAAGGGTCCTTGAATCTTCCTCTAAGACAGGTTCAGTGGATGAAGTGGAAGGTCTTTCTAATGGAATACCTGATCTTAAGTCCTCTGGAAGTCTAAGATGAGTAAAGGATGGAATGTGGGTCTGAGTTGGAGGTGTGCTGGCTCTAGATCTTGATGAAACAAGTGGTGTTCTAGGAATCAAACTTCTTCTTCTTATGAATCTACCCCTTGAGTCTCTCTCTCTATGAATATAATTGTTTTTGAGAGTTAAGAAACAAGGTTACCTAGTTACACTTCCCCAGCAACGACGCCAAAATGTTTGTGCTCAACCTAGTGTTCCTAAATTGAGTTCATTAATTGTCAACTAGGGTTGGTAAACTGTTGAAGTGTGGTGCACTATATGTGCATAGGTATTTGTGTCTTACCACATTGTGTTTATTGTTTTCTGATGTTTTTGGTTTATGGTTTTATGTTTGGAAAGAGAAGGAACTAAATGCTGGTGAAAAGAAGCTATTGGCCTAAACTATGGATGGTAAATAACAAATGCAAATACTAAAACAGAACAAAGCCTAACTATGGCTAGCAAACAAAAAATACAAAGCTTGATAATGACTTCAAGGAAATAAATCACAACATGAGCTTAAACTTGTCCAATTCATTCATTAAAGATGTTTTGGAAGAGCTTGAGAAATGGGCAAGTTAAGTGTAAATGAAGTTCTCCTAACTAAACAATCAAACAATCAACTTACAATGTTACAACATCTCATACATGATTAAAGCTCTATTGGAATATATTTGGAAAATAACATTTGTAGCACCATACGATTTCTATTCTAAACTAGCTTCTAATTCTGTTTTGCAACTCAATCTAGCACCACTAGGCCTCACTCAAAAGTTATAGCTTTCTCTTTTTAAAATAGTCTTTGAGAAAAGACTTGTTTGTGAAATGGTAAAAAGGTTGAAAAATACTCCAGGCCTTTAGACTGATACTAACTTCTATCCAGATAATTATGTATTAATATGAGTTTGGAACAAAAGAAGTTTTGTAAATAATGAAGACCGTGGTATTTAAATTTAACAACTAAAAATGCAATGGATAACAACTAAATTGAATTGCTAATACAATGAGCTGAGACTAAAATAGAGTGCTACTAGTCTACTTGGAATACAGTGAGAAATGTTAAACTAAAATGCCATTATCAAGCTGAAATGTAGTGACAGAGCTGAACTAAATGCATTCTACCTCTGGAGTGCTCTAACTAAATTAACATGCAGCTAGTCTATGGAATTCTATAGCCCATCTTGTTCATTATGAATGATATTTTGGAAGAGTTTGTAAAATAGTCCTTGATGTATTATCCAATGCAATTGAACATAAACATAAAACTGAAAGCAAATACAACTAAAATCTAAGACACCACAGCTATTTCTTACTCATTGTTATGATATTTTGGAAGAGCTTTGTAAGAGTAAGACTGGCTATGCCACTTAGTGTAAACAGAAAAAGGAAATGCAACTAAAATCTAAGACACCACAGCTATTTCTTACTCATTTTTATGATATTTTGGAAGATCTTGTAAGAGTAAGACCGGCTATGACACTTAGTGTAAACAAGCAACTAAAACCTACAATACCACAGTTATGCCTTATTCATCATGATGATATTTTGGAAGAGTTTATTAGAGTAAGTCTAACTGTGATAATTAACGAAAGGAATTGCAACTAAAATCTACAACACCACAACTATGCCTTATTCATCGTAATGATATTTTGGAAGAGTTTATTAGAGTAAGTATAGTTGTAATGATTAATGAAATCAACTATAAACATAAACTTCAGAAACTTGTCTAAGCTAGAAACGAAACTAAAATACTTATATAAGCCGTAAAAAAAAGGCTGCTCAGGAGGCAGGGGCCCTCTACCACCAGAGTAGCACGAAATCTAGTTCAAGATCGACTCAACGCGTTCAAGGAAATGATGATTCTTTCATTAAAGAGGAATCACTTCAAAACATAGTATTCTTGGACTTCAAAAATCTAGCCAAAATCTAACCAAAATATAACCTTGTCTCTCGGTTTCCCGAGCTACATTTATAGCAAATTTACATAACAGAACTTGAGTTAATACATGGATTACTATCTTTCCATATTAAAATCAAACTATAACTCTAAAGGTGGCATCGTAATATGACAAAGGACATCTGGACTGTCCTTGTCCTATTAGGAGTCTATCTCCTAGTTTGAGTTCCCACGTGCATAACCACGTACAGAATTCTGTTCAATCTTCATGGAGAGCAACAAATGCTAAAGGCATGATGTGGAATATGACCATGTGTGGTTTTCTCTGAGAGGACATCTGGAGCCTTATTAAACATGAAGACGGCTGCAGAATTGGCAACTAGCTACAGAATGTCTGCATTCTGTAGCTAGTTTCAATTCAAAAAGTACTATAATGACAAAATCATAAAAACATAGCAAGTTAGCCATGATATTCATTCTTAAAGCAATTTTAACTAATTTCATTGATCATTTGAGCCTAGGATTAATAATGGACAAAAGAAATGGAGTGGAATGTGGTGGAAGAAAGAACATTTTTTTGGAGCTCAGCATACCCCCACTGCTAGCTTCTTGCATGTCCTCATGCAACTATTCCATGAACTCTGAGACTTTTTCAAGAACATCCAACCCTCTTCTTATACTTTTCCTAGTAGTTAAAGGCCTTCTAGTTGCAAATACATCAGATTTATTCTGAATACAATAAATCAATTTTTTTCTAGGTTCATCATCAATAAAAGTAACATAATAATGAGAGCCACCGAGAGATGATACCTGAGAAGGTCTCCATACATATGTATGCACAAGCTCCAATTTTTCGCTCTTATTTTCTTTCTCAACTCTGAGAAATCTGACTCTCTTTTGTTTTCCATAAATGCAATTCTCACAGAAATCCAAATCAACATTCTTCAAACCTGGCAACAAATTTCTTGAGTGAAGAATCTTCATTCCCTTCTCACTCATGTGTCCGAGCCTATGATGCCATAATGCTGCATCTTTTCCTTTGGAAGTTAAAGCATTAACAGAGTTATAAATACCATTGCATAAATACAATGTACCAACCTTTTCACCTTTTTTTATTACCAGTTCTCCTTTGGTGACCTTCCAAGTTTTATCTGTGAAAGTTGTCACACAAGCTTCACTACCTAACTGCCCTGTTGAAATAAGATTTTTCTTCAGATCTAGAACATGCCTTACCTCCTTTAGTAGCCATTGGTTTCCATTTTCTTTTTTTACAAGAACTTTACCCATTCCAACAATTTTACAGGGTTTATCATCACCTAAACGAACTTGTCCAAAATCTCCTTGAACATAGTCATGAAAATATTTCTTATCAGGTGTGGCATGGAATGAAGCCCCTGAATCTACAACCCAAGAATCAGTAACATTTTCGAAAGAAAGAATCAAAGCATCTTGTAACACATCACCCATCACATTTTCTTGGCAGTTACTTGCTTTCTGTGTCTCCCTTCTTTTCCCTCGAGATATACGGTCTTTCTTTAGGTGTCCTTTCTTTTACCCAATTTCGACTTCCTATCTTTTAGTCTGGACTTGGATGCACTTTCCTTCGGTTACGTCTCCCGACTCTTTCCTCACTTCCATTGCCTTCCCCTAGACGGCGCACTCAAAACATTGTGATATCTCATAGGAGGAGAGACTTTTAAAATCGCATTTCCTCGCTAAGGATAGCACCGACAACATCTTCAAACTTTAAAGTACTAGATCCAGAGACAGAGTTACTAATGGCCATTACTAAACCATTCCAACTCTCTGGCAATGAGAACAAGAATAACAGAGCTCTAACTTCATCATCAAAGTTTACCCCTACAGAACTTAACTGACTGGTAACTGTATTAAATTCATTTAAATGGTCTGCAACAGATCCACCTTCCGACATCTTCATATTAAATAGTCGTTTCATAAAAAATACCTTGTTTGAGGCCGAGGGTTTTTCATATAGTTATGTGTCCATCAAACCCTGTTGTTGTTTCCTTCGAAATATTGAAAGGTGAGCATGTAAAGACACAACCATCTTATTTTGATGCCTTCTGCTCGAGAATGTTCCATTACACATCTGTCATGTGCATTAAGCTTCTTTTTGTAATGGTAGGTAGGATCTTTCGTCCCACCAAATAATCTTGGATCATCTTCTGAATGCATTTTTGGCGGGTCATTCATGACCCTAAACTACCATCGCAATCCTACATGCCGCCCTTGAACCGGGGAACCCTTCTTTCTGTACGGTTTTATTGCGCCAATATATACATGGGATGGGCCGGTTGTTAGAAAATTAAATATTACAAAGCAATGCAACACATAAAATATGCGGAAAATAAAAGCACACAAAACACATAAAACTAGAGAGACACAGATATACGTGGTTCACCCAGTTTGGGCTACGTCCACCCTGAACAGCCAGTCCTTCCTTTCTATTATCCAGCAAAAATGAAGAGACAAAACCTACAGCAAATCCGCTGTAATATTATTTGTTCTCTCTCACAGTCTCCCTCTTTGTTTCTCTCTCCGAGAATACACATACAATGCACAGCCGCAATACAATGCCCTCATAAAAGTGAGGGGTTGCCTTCTAGGGAAAAAAACCCTAATCTAAACATAAATTCTACCGTCAGATAATTTGCCTAGTGAATGACCCAGATTGACTAGAAATTACTATACTTTTACAAGGCAATTTTACATCTGTTTTTAGCTTCAGGGGCGCTGCCCCGAAAGCCCCCGCCAGGGGGTGGCCTCCGAAAAGTCCTGCCACCCCCCCTGGAGCCCCCACGACAGCGACTAATTACGGGCAGCATTGATGCCCTTTTTAAGGTATAAGGGTCCAATGCTGTGATACAAAGTAAACAAGATAATTAGGCTCCACACCCAACAGGGTAGGCATCCCATGGGTCAAACGGTCCACTTGACCCTGTAAGTCCTCTAGAGCCTCTACCTGAGTCGTAAGTACTACGATGCATGCCTCAGCCACATCTGTAAGATCTCTCTTAGCTGTTACCTCAGCTGCACCTATGCTGCTACCCTCACCGGAAGGACTAGCACCATCCCCGTCAGATCTACCAGCACCCTCGCCCGGTTCACCTATGACACCACCCCCCCGACCACCAGGCAGTCGTGGTAGAAGGTTGTGACCCACCAGTTGGGCCACTGGGCATCCCACCTCCCCAACATCTGCACGAGTAACCAAAAGAATGTCAGTGTCAATGAAAAACACTCAAGAACACAAAAAATCAAGTAAATGCAGAAATATAACACATACCTGCGAGACGCCAAACATAACCAAAAGGGAGACCAATATTTGGATCACCCTGAAAGTCCATCCCCGTGTAAGGGTATGGCAAGAACATCTGTGGATTGGCCTCGAACCAGGCCTCCGTCGTGTCATTCCAATAATGACCCACCATGCCACCACCACCGCGTGGCATCACTGGAGCCCACCTCCTCATGCGTGGCTCCCTCGGCCCCCAGTTAGGCACAGACACCACGAGCCTCAGTAGCATGACCATCTCGTACATGATGCTACACAAAATGCTGGAATATGCAAATGATTTGGATCCACGCTAAACCCAGTTCAGTTGTGACACCATACCATGAAAGTAGAAATGGGAAAAATCAAAGAAATGCCCGTTCCTTAAATGGCGTAAAATCGCCAGTTGTGGGCCCGATGCCCGATGAGGCGCAAATGACCCCGCCAGTCGCACAATAATGGCCATAGCACACTGCTCGGCCACATCTGTCACTGAGGAAATATTGATGCACCCCTCAGTAAGAGGCACACCACCGCAATGCCTCCTTCAAAACCTGTCTATGTTCACTCGTCCAATAGGAAGTGGATACCTCAATGCCTCTCCCTGAGGTAGTAATCCAGTCACAAAGTAAATATCCATCTCCAGACGGATAATCAAGTTTGTCCCCCTCAGGACAAACATGTTGTGCTTCTTGTGCCAATTTCATATGATGTAACGTAACAATCAGTCCTGTGAACAAAGGAACTTGTTTTCAGCAAATTTCAGGAGGCCCCATGCGGCCAACTGATGATGCACCCCAGCATCAGTAGCCAGAGTAGTCCAGATCTCGCGCCAATCTCGTTCTCTCCACACCAACCTACCAAGCAATAGGCACCCATCAGTACAAAGGAGAAAATTCATAAAAGGATAGCAAAAAACCCAAGTTTTTTCAAAAATGTTGCCCTTGCACACCTTTCTCTCAGACAGGCACGCCCTTGTGTCCCTATTTCATTCACAGGTGTGCCCTTTCATGCAAAGAGGTAGGAAAAATGCACCCTCGTACAGCTGTACCTGAGAAATAAGCGCAAGGGGGGCACCTATTTTCCTAGATCGCCCACACAATATAGGGAAAAAATCTCCTTTAAGGCTGTACATACCTAATTTGTATGGCCCCCAGCGTCACCAAATTGAAAAAATTAAAATGCAGGACATCATGAGAGTTACCTCGGCATAGTATCGCTAATCCCCTGTACACAGGTTGACTGCGATGGCAAGAAAGGCTATGCTATCACCTCTGATCTCCCAAAAATCAGCAAGTACAAATGAATAGGATTAGGGCCATAATCCCTTATTTATCGCCCTTTTCCAAAACTTCGGAGGTCCATAATAGGAGATCAGAAGGTCCATTCTGCAAACCATAAGTTGCACCATAATCAGTATACCATGACGAACGAAAGAGATGCCCTACATTCAATTTTAGAAGAAATATTTTTTAAAGCACCGGCAGGTATGCACCCTCCCATCTTCCTTTCCAAGATTCATGTTTTTCAACAATATTGAATGAAAAGAAGATGCTTTCACTTGAGGTAGTTTTTTTTTGCAGGAAGAACCTGTAAACTAGTCACAACACTGACCACTGAAAGTTCCGGAGTAGGTATCATTCTACCCCCAACATGATAGAGTCCCAGAAAAATTTTCATATCCTGACATCATTTCTCCATCAGAAATAAACCATAGGGTCCTCATACCCGACCACATTTATCATCACCTCACCCTGCATATGATAAAGTTCTGCAATGGTCGGTAGAGCCTCCCCTCCATGGATATCGTCATCTCAAGTAGACCACACATCACCCCACAAGTGACGCCATTTCCATACCACTTTTAGTCTGGGAAGCACCTCATGCCCATCCATATACCATGCATAAGGTCAAGTTCACCATTTAAACTAACCCCCTTCCCGGACGACCGGGTTGTACAAGCAGAATGAAAGTGCACCTTCACGCACCACATTTGGCCCACCATATGTCCATCAGCATTAACCCATCTACGACATCTTCCACTTCATCAACTTCACACGTGAGACCAACCAATGGGACCCATACCCCTAGCAAAACACCGTCCTCACACCATCAAGTGAGCGACCCTCTTTAATTTTTTGGGGTACCTGTCTCTGTGTTTTGTACAAACCAAACCCCATTATTTTATTCTTTTAGTAAGTGTACAAAGATCACAAACAACGCCCTTCACCTCTTCGCCCTTATATTGCACTTTTTCCTCCCATGGCAGCAGTCCCATTCTCCCTTGGTCGAAGTATTTCATACCCCCCATGCACGCACCATTACGACAATCATAGCCGGATCATACCCGCCCTAGAAGTCCTACCAACTCCAGGGATTTTTCCCTTTAGAAATACCTATGAATGCCACCAAGCTGCTCAAATATACTTCAACCTTGGGCCACTGAATCCCCATCATCTCTTTTCAGCCACCGCTTACCAACATGCCTACATTAAACCCATTAGGGTTCAGTTAGGGCTTTCTTTTTGTCGACATCAACACCTCTTTTCCAAAAATGAAGCGGTACCTTGGATGACCCCTCCCCATGTAAATGGGTATTCTCGGGTGGCACTATGAGAGACATCATTGTCCATAGATGTCATCGATCCTCTTGACATTCAACTATAACAAAAGCTTTCATGTCAAGATGGTATCTTACCTTACAAACATTGCACTTTGATCAAGATCCATCGAAGATTCTTTCCTTTATAAGCGTCTCTGACAACAATGCTTACACGGGAAGGTCCCAGTTAGTACATATGTGTACATTGCACAGTGATATGCCATACCAAGATGATGCATATGGGTACCACATTCAACCTATAGTCAAAGAAAAAATTCCCATGAGGGCGTCAGCAATCGTCGTCAGCAACCACTAACATCACTACCACAGTAGTGACACAGACAACACATGTATCTGTCAATTTTTTTAACTAGACATAGCATCACGAGAATGGGACATGCCTGCCTCATTGAAATTTTGAAAATATGTTGTATATTTTGTCTGCTTGCAAGGGGTCCCTTAGGCCATGGTTATCTCAGAAACAGTGCAAGGTGTTGTCCATTCTACACGTAGGCCTCACACTCTCTCTCTCTCTCTCTCTCTCTCTCTCTCTCTCTCTCTCTCTCTCTCTCTCTCTCTCTCTGCGTACGATATAGAAAAGAAACTATAATGTATTTTGGCTATACAATTCTTCCTAGACCTCACACATTAGGGGGAAATAGTTAACACTAGAAAATCGTACAGCGGAAGACGACATCAGTTAATGTCAAGCCTAAGGATTTATAGGACAGGAATACATTATGGAATCAAGAATATCTAAGGTTTTGAAAAAATCAAAGTTGAACTAGTCATAAATGCTCAAATGCACACTTTTTCCTTCGAAAAGAGTGCCTTCTGCACGCACTGGAGCCCAATAAGTTCACATTCCTGGAAGTAGCAAAAAGTCAGTTTCTGGGACCATAAGCAAGGAAAGGATAGTTTCTCCTTATGTGAAAGCCACCTAAGGACAACACCCATGCCTCATTAGGCCTTGTGTGAGCACACAAAAGCATATTTCAGCACACAATGGAATCATGCCCCTCCCTTGGGTCACCATCCACCATGTACCAAGGGAGGGAAGGAAGTTTGAAGCTCACCTATAAAAACCCACCAAGATATGAACAATGGGTGATCACAAGGTTATGCTGGCCAAAGTTGCCCAAGCAACATGAGCAGTTTGTGTGAACCAAGGAGATGAAGTAGGAGAGGACTCGATTGTTGGCCACCCAACAATATTAGTCCATTGCAGCAGAGAGAGAGAGTTAGACTACGTCAGAAGGCAGAACTTGAAGGAAAAACATCCTTGCATTGGGTCCTATAGCTACTGCCTAGGCCCTTTGGCAAGTGGGTAAGATTTGTTTTCATTCCAAGAATTCAATAAGAAGAGGCCATCGAGCCATTGTTTACCGTGTTACTGTTTCGAACTCTCTATATAGCTCCTTTTTTGTTTTTGGTTTTAGTTTTTTAACAGAGCATACTTTAGTGTATTACTTCACTTAAGTTTTATACTTCTGAGCTCCCCCCAAATACTGCCTGTTACCTATAGTTTAGAGAGTATACCACACTCTCTAAACTTGTGTGAATTTGTACACCTGTGTGTCGAATCCACCACAATAGTTAGGTTAAAGTTAAGGTTAGGGTTAAGGTTAAGGTTAAGGTTAAGGTTAATATTAAGGTTAAGGTTAAGGTTAGGTTAAAGTTAATGTTAAGGCTAGGGTTTAGTTAAGGTTAATGTTAATGTTAAGGTTAATGTTAAGGTTAAGGTTAAGGTTAAGGTTAAGGTTAAGGTCAGTTTAAGGTTAATGTTAAGGTTTAGTTAAGGTTATGGTGAGGTTAGAGTTAATGTTAGGTTAGGGTTAAGGTTAAGGTTAAGGTTAGGTTAGGGTTAAGGTTAAGGTTAAGGATAACACAAAGGTTAGGGTTAAGGTTAAGGTTAATGTTAAGGTTTGGGGTAAGGTCAAGGTTAAGCTTAGGGTAAGGTTAAGGTTAAGATTAAGGTTAAGGTTGTGTTAACGTTAAGGTTTAGGTCAAGGATAACGTTAAGGGTAATGTTACGTTAAGGTCAAGGTTAAGGGTTGGTTAAGGTTAAGGTTAAGGTTAGGTTAGGGTTAGGGTTAAGGTTAGGTTAGGGTTAATGTTAAGTTTAAGGTCAAGGTCAAGGTTAAGGTTAGTTTAAGGTAAAGGTAAGGTTAAGTAAGGTTAAGGTTATTTTAAGGTAAAGGCAAGGTTAGGCAAGGTTAAGGTTAAGGTTAGGTTAGGGTTAATGTTAAGGTTAAGGTTAAGGTCAAGGTCAAGGTTAGTTTAAGGTAAAGGTAAGGTTAGGTAAGGTTAAGGTTAAGGGTAGGGTAAGGGTTAGGTTAGGGTTAAGGTTAAGGTTAAGGTTAAGTTCAAGGTGAAGGTTAAGGTTAAGGTTAAGGTTAAGGTTAGGGTAAGGTTAAGGTTAAGGTCAAGGGTAAGGATAAGATTAAGGTTAAGATTGAGGTTAACACTGAGGTTAGGGTTAAGGTTAAGGTTAATGTTAAGGTTAAGGGAAAGGTCAAGGTTAAGGTTAGGGTAAGGTTGTGTTAAGGTTAAGATTAAGGGTAAGGTGAAGGTTAAGGTTAGGGTAAGGTTTAGGTTAAGGTTAAGGTTGTGTTAAGGTTAGGTCAAGGTTAAGGTTAAAGTTTTGTTAAGGTTAGTTTTAGGTTAGGTTAAGGTCAAGGTTAAGGTTTAGTTAAGTTTAAGGTTAAGGTTAAAGTTAAGGTCAAGGTTAAGGTTATTTTAAGGTTAAGGAAAGGTTAAGGTTAACACTGACGTTAGTGTTAGGTTAGGTTAGGTTAGGTTAAGGTCAAGGTTAAGGTCATGGTCAAGGGGGTAATGTTAAGTTCAAGCTTAAGGTTACGTTAGGGTTAAGGTTAAGGTTAGGTTAAGGTTAAGGTTAGGGTTAAGGTTAAGGTCAAGGATAAGGTTAGGTTAAGGTTAAGGTTAAGGTTAAGGTTAATGTTAAGCTTAAGGTTAAGGTTAAGGTTAGGTTAAGGTTAAGATTAGGGTTAAGGTTAAGGTTAGGTTAGGTTTAGGTTAACGTTAGGTTAAGGTTAAGGTTAGGTTAAGGATAAGCTTAGGTTAAAGTTAAGGTTAGTGTTAAGGTTAAGGTTAAGGTTAAGGTTAATGTTAAGCTTAAGCTTAAGCTTATGCTTAAGGGTTTAGTTAAGGTTAAGGCTAAATTTAACATTAAGGGTAAGGTTGAGGTTAAGGTTAAGGTTAAGGTTAAGGGTAATGCTAATGTTAAGGTTAAGGGTAAGGTTAATGTTAAGGTTAAGGTTAAGTTTAAGGTTAAGGGTAAGGTTAATGTTAAAATTAAGGTTAAGGTTAGGTTAGGTTAGTTTAGGGTTAATGTTAAGTTTAAGATTAAGGTATGGTTAAGGTTAAGGTTAAGGTTATGGTTAGGTTAAGGTTAAGTTTAGTGTTTAGGTTAAGGTTAAGGTTAGGTTAAGGTTTGGGTTAGGTTATGGTTAAGGTAAGGTTATGGTTAGGTTAATGTTAAGGTAATCTTATGGTTAAGGTTAGGGTTAGGTTAAGGTTAAGGTAAGGTTATGGTGAGGGTCAAGGTTAAGGTTAAGGTTAAGGTTAAGGTTAGGGTTAGGTTATGGTTAAGTTTAAGGATAAGGTTAGGGTTAACGTTAAGGTTAAGGTAAAAGGTGAGTTTATGTTTAAGGTTAAGGTTAATGTTAAGGTCAAGTAAGGCCAACCTTAAGCTTAGCCTTAACCTAGGGTAAGGCCATAAGCTTACCTTAGTGCTAACCTTACCCTTAGGTAACCCTAACCTTACCGTAACCTTAACCTTATCATAACATTAAACTTAACCTTAACCTTAAACTTTATCTTTACCTTAACCATAACCTTACCTTAACATTACCCTTAACCTTAACCCTAACCCTAACCTTACCCCTAACATTAAGCTTAACATTACCTTAACCTTAACATTATCCTTACCCATAACCTTAACCTAACCTAATGTTAACCTTAACATAACTTTAACCTTAGAATTAACATTACCCTTAAAATTAAGATTAAACTTACCCTTATCCTTAACCAAACCTTACCTCAACATTAACCTTACCCTAACCTTAACATTAACCTTAACCTAAAACTTAAACCTAACCTAACTTAACCTTAACCTTAACCTTGACCTTAACCTAACCCTAAACTTAACCTTAAACTTCCCCATAACCTTAACCTTAACATAACCTTTACCTTAACCTTAACCCTAACCTAACCTAACCTTGAACTTAACCTTAACCTCAATATAACCTTGACCTTAACCTTAAACTTAACCTTAACCTAACCTAACCTTAACCTTGACCTTAACCTAAACCTGAACCTTAACATTAAGCGTAACCTAGCCTAACCTTAAGCTTAACCTTCACCTAACCTTAATCCTATCCTTACCTAACCTTGACCGTAACATTAACCTTATCCTTAACCTTGGGAGAAGGTTAAGAATAAGGTTTGGGTTAGGTTAAGGTCAAGGTTATGGTTATGGTTAAGTTTAGGTTAGGTTAGGTCGGGGTTTACGGTTTATTTAAGGTTAAGGGATTAAGGGGTAAGGTTAAATTTACCTTAACCTTAATCTTAACCTTAAAATTAAACTTACCCTTAACCATAACCTAACCCTGACCTAATTATTACCCTGAATCTAACCTTAACCTTAACCTTAACCTTAACCCTAACCTTAACTTAACTTTAACCTTAACCTTAAACCTGACATTAATCTTAATCTTAACCTTAACCTTACCTTAACCTTAACCTTAACCTTAAACTAACCTAACCTAACATTATCCCTAACCTTACCTTAAACTTACCTTAACCTAACCTAACCTTAACCTTAACCTTAACCTTAACCTTAACCCTAACCTAACCTAACCTATCCTTAACCCTAACATTAACCTTAACCTTAACTATAACTTTAACCTTAACCTGAAGGTTAAGTTTAAGGTTAACGTTAAGGTTTAGGTTAAGGATAGGGTAAGGTTAAGGTTAAGGTTAAGGTTAGGTTAGGGTTAAGGTTAAGGATAAGGTTAGGTTAAGTTTAAGTTTAAGGATAAGGTGAAGGTTAAGGTTAGGTTAGGGTTAAGGTTAAGGTTAAGGTTTAGTTAAGGTTAAGGTTAATGTTAAGGTTAACCTTAGTGTTACGTTAAGGTTAAGGTTAATGTTAAGGTTAACGTTAGTGTTACCTTAAGGTTAAGGTTGAGGTTAGGTTTAGTTCTGTTATGGTTAAGTTTAATGTTAAGGGTAAGGTTAATGTTAAGGGTTAGGTAAAGGTAATGTTAAGGTTAAGTTTAGGGGTAAGATTAAGGTTAAGGTTAAATTAGGTTAGGTTAAGGTTAAGGGTAAGGTTAATGTTAAGGGTAATGTTAATGTTAAGGTTAAGGCAAAGGTTAAGGGTTTAGTTAAGGTTAAGGTTAAGGGTTTAGTTAAGGGTAAGGGTTTAGTTAAGGTTAAGGTCAAGTTTAAGGGTAAGGATAATGTTAAGGTTAAGGGTAAGGTTAATGTTAAGGTTAAGGTTAGGGTTAAGGTTAAGGGTTTAGTTAAGGTTAAGGTCAAGGTTAAGATTAAGGGTAAGGTTAAGGTTATGGTTAAGGGTGTATTTAAGGTTAAGGTTAAGGTTAATGTTAAGGGTAAGGTTAAGGTTAAGGTCGTGTTAAGGTGAAGGTTAAGGTTAAGGTTAGCTTAAGGTTAGGTTATGGTTAAGGGTAAGGTTAAGGTTAAGGTTAGGTTAGGTTAGGGTTAAGGTTAAGGTTAAGGTTAAGGATAGGTTATGGGTAAGGTTAAGGTTAAGGTTAAGAGTTTAATTAAGGTTAAGGTTAAGGGTAAGGGTAATATTAAGGTTAAGGTTAAGGTGATGGGTAAGGTTAAGGTTAGGTTAAGATTAGGTTATAGTTAAGGTTAAGGGCAAGGTTTTAATTAAGGTTAAGGGTAAGGTTAAGTTTAATGTTAAGGTTAAGGTTAAGGTTGTGTTACGGTTAAAGTTAAGGTTAAGGGTGAAGTTAATTTTAAGGTTAAGGGTAACGTTAATGTTAAGGTTAAGCTTAAGCTTAAGCTTAAGGTTGTGTTAAGGTTAAGGTTAAGGTAGTGTTAAGGTGAAAGTTAAGGTTAAGGTTAGGTTAAGGTTAGGTTATGGTTAAGGGTAAGGTTAAGGTGAAGGTTAGGCTAGGTTAGGTTTAAGGTTTAGGTCAAGATTAAGTTTAGGTTATGGTTAAGGTTAAGGGTAAGGTTAATTTTAATATTAATATTTTAGTTAAGTTCAAGGTTAAGGTTAGGTTAAGGTTAACGTTAACCTTAAACTTAACCAAAACCTTAATCTTAGCATTGACCCTGAACTTAACCTAGCCCTAACCTTAACCTTAACATTAACCTTAACATTTACCTTCAGCTTAACCTAACGTTAACCTTATCTTAAGGTTAAGGTTTTGGTTAAGGTTAAGGTTAAGGTTAGGTTAAGGCTAAGTTTAACCTTAACCTTAACCTTAACCTTAACTATAACCTAACATTAACCAAAACCTTAACCTTAACCTAAACCTGACTAAACCCGTAACCTTACCCTTAACCTTCACCCTTGACCTTAACCTAACCTTAAACTTAACCTTAACCTTAACCTTACCCTTAACCTTCACCCTTAAGGGAAAGGTTAAGGTTAAGGCTAAGGTCAAGGTCAAGGTTAACTTTAAACTAACCTTAACCTCACCTTAACCTTAACCTTGACAAAACCCTTAACCTTGACCAAACCCTTAACCTTAACCTTAACCTGACTAAACCCGTAACCTTACCCTTAACCTTAACCTTAACCATAATCTTAACCTCAGGTTAAGGTTAAGGTTAAGGGTAAGGTTAGGGTTAAGGGTAAATTTTAAGGCTAAGTCTACAGGTTTAGTCAAGTGAAGGTTAAGGTTAACGGTTTGGTCAAGGTTAGGGTTAGTTTAGTGTTAAATTCAAGGTTAAGGTTAGGTTAAGGTTAATGTTCAGGCTAAGTTATGGTTATGGTTAAGGTTAGGTTAGGGTTAAGGTTAAGGTTAGGTTAAGGTTAAGGGTGAAGGTTAAGGTTTTGATTAAGGTTAGGTTAAGGTTCAGGTTAAGGTTATCGTTAGGTTATAGTTAAGTTCAAGGTTAAGGTTAGGTTATACTGAAGGTTAATTTTAAGACCCATAACCCTAACCTTAACCTTCACCTTGACTATAACCTAACCCTAACCTTGAACAAACCCTTAACCTTAACCTTAATCTGACTAAACCCTTAACCTTAACCTTAAACTTACCCTTAACCTTAAGTTATCCTAACCTTACCGTTAACCATAATCTTCACCTCAGTTTAAGGTTAAAGTTAAGGGTAAGGTTAGGGTTAAGGGTAAATGTTAAGGTTAAGGTTACAAGTTTAGTCAGGTTAAGGTTAAGGTTAAGGGTTTGGTCATGGTTAGGGTTAGGTTATAGTTAAAGTCAATGATAAGGTTAGGTTAAGGTTAAGGTTATGGTTATGGTTATGGTTAAGTTTAGGTTAAGGTGAAGGTCAAGGTTAAGTTTAAGGTTAGGTTAAGTTTAAGGGTGAAGGTTAAGGTGAAGGTTGTGGTTAAGGTTGTGGTTAAGGTTAGGTTAAGGTTCAGGTTAAAGTTAATGTTAGGTTATAGTTAAGGTTAGGGTTAAGGTTAGGTTATAGTGAAGGTTAAGGTTAAGATAAGGTTAGGGTCTAGGTCAAGGTTAAGGTTAATGTTAGGGTAAAGGTCCAGGTTATGGTTAAGGTTAAGGTTAGGTTATAGTGAAGGTTCAGGTTAAGACCCGTAACCCTAACCTTAACCTTTACCTTGACTTTACACTTAACTTAACATTAACATTAACCTTAACCCTAACCCGATCTTAACATTAACATAACTTTAACCTTAACCATAACCTATATATAAACTTACCCTTAACCTTAACCTTGACCTTAACTATAACCTAACCCTAACCTTCACCAAACCCTTAACATTAACCTTAACCTTAACCTTTACTTAACCTTAACATTGACCTTAAAGTTAACCTTAACGTTACCCTTAACCTTAACCTTAACCTTAACCTAACCTTAACCTTAAATTTACCCTAATCTTACTGTCACCTTAACCTTAAATTTACCCTTAACCTAACCTTAACCTTAACTTAACCTTAACCTTATCCTAACCTTAACTATAACCTCACCCTAACCTTGAAAAACCCTTAACCTTAACCTTAAATTTACCCTTAACCTAACCTTAACCTAGATTTTACCCTTAACTTAACCTTAACTTTCACTATAACCTAACCCTAACCTTGACCAAACCCTTAATCTTAAACGTAACCTTTACCTTGACCTTAACCTTAACTTTAACTATAACCTAACCCTAACCTTCACCAAACCCTTAACATTAACCTTAACCTTAACCTTAACCTTAAGCTAACCTTAACCTTGACCTTAACTATAACCTAACCCTAACCTTGACCAAACCCTTAACCTTAACCTGACTAACCTTAAAATAACTAAACCCTTAAGGTTAGCGTAAAGTTAAAGTTAAGTTTAAGGTCAATGTTAAGGCTAATTTTAAGTTAGGTTAAGGTTAAGGTTAAGTTTAAGGTTAGGTTAAGGTTAAGGTTAGGGGGGTAATCCTTAACCTTAACCAGACTAAACCCGTAGCCTTAACCTGACTAAACCCATAACCTTACCCTTAACATTGATCTTAACCTAACCTTTACCTTAAATAAACCCTTAACCTTAACCTTCCCCTAACCTTAACCTTAACTTTACCCTTAACCTCAACCCTTAACCTTAACCTAACCCAAACCTTGACCTAAACCTTGACCTAACCTTAACATTATCCTTAACCTTACCTTAACCTTAACCTTAATCTAATCTTAACCTTAAATTTACCCTTAACCTAACCCTAACCTTAAGGTCAAGGTTAAGGTTACGTTAAGAGTAAATTTAAGGTTATGGTTAGGGTAAGGTGAGGGTAAGGTTAAGGTTAAGGTTATGGTTAAGGTTAAGGTTAAGTTCAAGGTTAAGCTAGGTTAAGGTAAGGTTAAGGTTACAGTTAGGTCAAGGTTAAGGGTTTAGTCAGGTTAAGGTTAAGGTTAAGGGTTTAGTCAAGGTTAGGGTTAGGTTAAGGTTAAGGGTAAGGCTAAGGTTAAGGTCAAGGTTAAGGTTAAGGTTATGGTTAAGATTAAGGTTACGATTAGGTTAAGGGTAAAGTTAAGGTTATGCTTAAATTTAACGTTAGGTTAAGGTTAAGGTTAGGTAAAGGTTAAGGGCAAGGTTAAGGTTAAGGTCAAGGTCAAGGTCAAGGTTAACCTTAAGCTAATATTAACCTTAACCTTAACCCTAACCTTACCCTTAACTTTACCCTTAGGTTAAGGGTTAAGGTTAAGGGTAAGGTTAAGGTCAAGGTTAGGGGAAGGTTAAGGTTAAGGTAAGGATAAGGTTACGGGTTTAGTCAGGTTAAGGTTAAGGGTTTGGTCAAGGTTAGGGTTAAGTTATAGTTAGGGCTTAGGTTAGGTTAAGCGTAAGATCAGGTTAAGGTTATTGTTAAATTTAATGTTAGGTTAAGGTCAAGGTCAAGGTTAAGGTTAAGGGTTAATTCAAGGTTAAGTTTAAGGTTAAGGTTAGGGTAAAGGTTCAAGTTAAGTTTAAGGCTAAGGTTAAGGTTCACAGTTTGGTCAAGGTTAGGGTTAGGTTATCCCTTAAGGTTAGGGTAAAGTTAGAGTTAAGGTTAAGGTTGAGGTTAGGTTAAAGGTAAAGTCAAGGTTAAGGTTATTGTTATGGGAAGGTTAAGGTTAAGGTTAAGGTTAAGTTAAGGTTAAGGTCCAGGTTAGGATTAGGTTATAGTTAAGGTCAAGGTTAAGGTTAGGATAAGGTTAAGGTCAAGGTTAGGGTTAGGTTATAGTTAAGGTTAAGGTTAATGTCAATGTTAAGTTTTTGGTCAAGGTTAGGGTTAGGTTAAGGGGGTAAGGTTAAGGTTAAGGTTAAGGGTTTGGTCAACGTTAGGGTTAGGTTATAGTTAGGATTAAGTTTAAGGTTAAGGTTACCGGTTTAGTCAGTTTACGCTTAAGGTTAAGGGTTTGGTCAAGGTTAGGGTTAGGTTATATTTAAGGTTAAGGTTAAGGGTTTGGTCCATAACGACCTCCAGTACCCGGTTGTGGGTGCCATATAGTTTCAAAGGAGTACACGGGGCGACCATGTGGCTCACCACATGGCACGCCCATGTGACATGACCTGGGGAAACCCAGTGCCTTAACTCCTCCCATAGGCTGGGCTTTAAAGCCCCATGCACCACCTCCATTTCGACGTACTCTGCGTCCTATGTTTTTACTCCCTCCTACCCGATGATGTTTGCCATTCTTTCTCCTCCCTTAGCTCCCCTGCCTGCTCTACTTTCCTTCCCTGTGCTTGTGTGGCTCCGACATCCCCTGGCTCTGGCGTGAAGCCTCTGGGCTTTGTCTCTTGTTTGTTCTCCATATCAATACTGCAGATAACCTAAGGCCGCTAAGATGCCATGGTGCCAACGGAAACGCAACAAAAGGGTGGGGGGAAGAGGCCTTCCTTTGCGGCCCCCTCTTTTGATGGCTCTCCATTTGGATTTGAATCTTCCTACAGATTGGGATATGGCAGACATGGCGCCCTCCTTCCCCGCTCCAACCTCTCCTCCCGTGGTGTTCTCTAACCCTTCATCCCATCCCAAGCACTTCCCTAGCTCCTATGCTCCACCCTCCTCCTCCCGCTGCAAGAAGAGAGTCTGCAAATCCACCATTGCTACCGAGCCCACCTCCCTCCCCAGCAAACTGAAAGAACTGCTTGTGAAGCCTGCTTCAAGCTCCACTTCAGAAGACAATGATTTTGATCTGAGGCTCCCGGGGTTGCTCCATTCGAGCTCCCCTTCAACGAAAGAAGAGAGCACCTTGATGGCCACTCAGGATAACTCAGCCTTCATACAGGTTTGCGCAGCTCGAGACACTTCGGAGGAACACCTTGGACGTCCTTCTTCTCCGCTCGGGCCACATGAGGAAGCGGACCAAGGCTCAAGCACTCTTCACTATGGATACATCTGCAGGATTTTCAAAGAATTTCCTTCCCCCAGCGACTCGCATGAAGACTCACCTTAGAATTTTCCCCTTGAATTTCGTCGTTTACTGGTTTTTATGCTATCTATGCTTAGTCCTTTTTATATATTTGTGTACTGTTGTTAAGGCTGGTTTCCCAAAATGGGAAGCCTGTAATGGTTGGACTCTAAAGGCTGGTTTTCCCTCTCGGGATAGTCTAGTTTTGGACAGTAGTTCTCTGCTTATTCCCTCAGCCATGGATTCCTCCATGCCCGAGGATGAGAATTGTAACTCTGGTTTGACTGCTTGATAGAAATAGTTTTAATTAGAAAAAAAAAATTTAAGGGTTTGGTCAAGGTTAGGGTTAGGTTACGGGGGTAAGGTTAAGGTTAAGGTTAAGGGTTTGGTCAACATTAGGGTTAGGTTATAGTTAAGGTCAATGTTAAGGTTAGGTTATAGTTAAGTTTAAGGTTAAGGTTAAGGTTAGGGTAAAGTTAAAGTTAAGGTTAAGGTTAGGTTAAGGTTAAGGTTAAAGTTAAGGGTTTGGTAAAGGTTAGGGTTAGGTTAAGGGGGTAAGGTTAAGGTTAAGGTTAAGGGTTTCATCAAGGTTAGGGTTAGGTTATAGTTAATGTTAAGGTTAGGGTTAGGCTATAGTTAAGGTCAAGGTTGAGCTTAGGTTAAGGTTAATATTACGTTAAGGGTAAAGTTAAGGTTATGGTTAGGGTAAGGTTAAGGTTAAGGGTAAATATAAAGTTATGGTTAAGGTTTAAGGTCAAGGTCAAGGTTAGGTTAGGTTAAGGTAAGGTTAAGGTTAAGGTTAAGGTTAAGGTTAGGTTAAGGTTAAGGTTAGGTTAAGTTAAGGTTAAAGTTAAGGTTAAGGTTAGGTTAAGGGTAAAGTTAAAGTTAAGGTTAGGGTTAAGGTTAAGGAAAGGTTAAGGTTAAGGTTAAGGTTAAGGTTACAGTTAAGGTTAGGTTAAGGTGAAGGTTAAGGGTAAATTTAAGGTTAAGGTCAAGGTCAATGTTAAGGTTAAGGTTAAGGTTAAGGTTAGGTTATAGTTAAGGTCAAGGTTAAGTTTAAGGTTAAGGGTAAGGTTAAGGTTAAGGTTAAGGTTGCGTGTTTAGTCAGGTTAAGGTTAAGGTTAAGGTTAATGTTGAGGGTAAGGTCAAGGTCAAGGTTAAGGTTATGTTAAGGGTAAAGTCAAGGTTAAGGTTACGTTAAGGGTTTGGTCAAGATTAAGGTTAGGGTTAGGTTATAGTTATGGTCAAGGTTAAGTTTAAGGTTAAGGTTAAGGTTAAGGTGAAGGTCAATGTTAAGTTTAATGTTAAGGGTTTTGTCAAGGTGAGGGGTAGGTTATAGTTAAGGTCAAGGTTAAGGTTAGGTTATAGTTAAGGTCAAGGTCAAGGTTAGGTTATAGTGAAGGTTAAGGTTTAGGTTATGGGAAGGTTAAGGTGAAGTTTAAGGTTAAGGTTAGGTTACAGTTAAGGTTATGAGTTTAGTCAAGTTAAGGTTAAGGTTAAGGTTAGGTTAAGGGTAAAGTCAAGTTTAAGGTTAAGGTTAAGGGTAAATTCAAAGTTAAGGGTAAAGTTAAGGTTATGGTGAAGGTTAAGGGCAAGGTTAAGGTTAAGGTTAAGATAAGGTTAAGGGTAAGGTTAAGGTTTAGGTTATCTTAAGGGTAAAGTTAAGGTCAAGGTTACGGGTAAGGTTAAGGTTAAGGTTAAGGTTAAGTTCAAGGTCAAGGTTAAGGTTAAGTTAGGTTAACGTAAGGTTAAGGTTACCATTCTAGTTAGGGTAAGGTTAGGGTTAGGTTATAGTTAAGGTTAAGGTTAAGGTTATGGGTAAAGTTAAGGTCAAGGTTAGGGTTAGGTTATAGTTAAGGTTAAGTTTACGTTAAGCGTAAGGATAAGGTTAGGTTAACCTTGACCTTAACCTTAACCTTACCTTTACCTTAACCTTAACCTAACCTTCCCATAACATTTACCTTAACCTAACTTTAACCTTAACCTTCCCCTAACCTTAACATTAACCTTAACCTAACCTTAACCTTATCCTTACCCTAAAGTTATCCTAACCTTAACCTTAACTTTACCCATAACCTTAACCTCACCTGTAACTTAACCTTAACATTGACCTTGACCAAACCCTTAACCTAACCTTAACCTTAGCCTAACCTAACCTTAACCTTAACGTTAACCTAAACTTATGTTAACCTTAACCTTCCCTTAACCTTAATCATAACCATAACCTAACCTTAACCTTGACTTTACCCTTTATGTAACCTTAACCTTAACCTTAACCTTAATAATAAGGTCAAGGTCAAGGTTAAGGTGAATTTTAGGTTAAGGGTAAGGTTAAGGTGAGGGTTAGGTTATAGTTAAGGTTATGGATTGGGTAAGGTTAGGGTAGGTTATAGTTAAGGTTAAGGTTAGGTTAAGGTCAAGGTTAAGGTTAACATTAGGTTAAGGTTAAGGTTAAGGCTAAGGTTATGGTTATGGGAAGGTTAAGGTTAAGGTTAAAGTTAAGGTTAGGGTTAAGGTTTTGGTCTAGGTTAGGGTTAGGTTAGAGTTAAGGTTAAGGTTAGGTTAGGTTATAGTTAAAGTTAAGGTTAAGGTTTAGGTTCAGGTTATGGTTAAGGTTCAGGTTAAGGTTAATGTTAGGTTATAGTGAAGGTTAAGGTTAAGACCCGTAACCTTAACCTTGACCTTACCCTTAACCTTAACCTTAACTTTAACCCTACCCTTGACTTTACCCTTAACTTAACCTTAACCTTCACTATAACCTGACAGTAACCTTGACCAAACCCTTAACCTTAACCTTAAGCTTACCCTTAACCTGAAGCTTATTTTTAACCTTACTCAACCCGTAACCCAAACCTTAACCTTAACCTTAACCTTGACTATAACTTAACCCTAACCCTGACCAAACCCTTAACCTTAACCTTAACCTTGACCTAACCCTTAACCTTAACCTTAACCTTAACCTAACTAAACCCGTAAACTTAACCTTAACCTTAACTATAACCTAACCCAAACCTTGACCAAACCCTTAACCTTGACCTTAACCTTAACCTTCCCCTAACCTTAACCTTAAGCTTAACCCTTAACCTTAACTTACACCCTTAACCTTAACCTTAACGTTAACCATAACCCTAACCTTGACCAAATTCTTAACCTTAACCTTAACCTGAACCTTTACCCTAACCTATTAGGTCCCTATATTAGTATAGTCCCTTATTGTTGTTAGTATAACCCCCTTATTGTTATTATTGTACCCTTGTAACCCCCATATTTTTATTATTGCGCCCTTAAATTATTATTGTTAGGTTGGCTAGGATTACATTGTGGCCCCATGGACTCCTATATATATAAAGGAGGTTTTTTAATTTGAATCATCCAAGAATTGTTCATTCATGTAATGTATTGGAGGTTTACCCCTCGAAGTGGCTTATTTCTAAGGCATCGATATCTCTTTTCTTCTCTTTTTGGAGCTGGCTTCACAACATTTGGTCTTAGAGCTAGGTTATAGGGTTTCGCTACTCCAAATAGGTCATCGTGGAATTTTCTCTATAATTTTTTCTCTACGAAGGTTCAGAATCTAAAACGTTTAGAGTGCGAAGCCAAAATCCTGAGGAACATCATCGCGAAATTTCAGAGCTTGGTTTGTAACATTTTCAGATATATGATCTATGCAAGTTAGGTCATTTTGCAGTGTCCTGAATTTAACCTAAACAAGTGATTGTGGTATTTTCGTAATAACATTTTTTCTACGAAGGTTTAGAAGCTGAAATTTTTAGAGTGTGAAGCCGCAATCCTGAGGAACATCATCACAAAATGTCATATATTGGTTTAAAATAGTTCTAGAGATATGATATGTGAAAGTTAGGGCTTTTCTAGGCTTCTGTATTTCATCTCAAAGAGGTGATCGTGGGAAAATCTTCATAGCTCTTTCTCTGAGCATCGGATTGGAATGCTGTAAAAAGTGGCCACAAGTACACGTACTTTAGTTTTCAGTCTATCAATTTCATATCTAAAGGAGGAAATAATGACACATGGAAAGTCATACAAGTTTTCTCTACTAAACCAGTCCAAAATTGGGTCATTGTGGGAGATTGGACATAACATTGCCTTGAAGAATCCAAATCAGATCAGACCTATGGAATTTGAAAGAAGCTTCAGAGGGATACTACAGGGCTGAATTTCATATATTGAGGATCGAAATTATAGAGGTAATTCAATTTCAATATCGAGCTCCATCTCCCCTCGCATCGGAAGGACCGGAGGAGGGGAGATGGAGCCCACATAATCGCAATTAGGATTGGGGAGTGGGACAATATATATGAAATTAAACTTTCGATGCGATTGGGGAGAAATGCCTTTGTATAAATCAATATAACAAAATTTTCGGATTACAAAGGGCAAGGCATTTTATTTATGAATAGGTGGAAGTACTGTATGGTGGGGCCGACCAATCGCAATCAGGATAGAGCGGGGGGTAATCGCATTAAGAATCGCTGATTGTGATGAGCGATCAAACAGAGCGATTGGGAAGATGTTTTATGGTGGGCCCGAGGGGTCAATCGCAATTGCAATATCGGAGGGGAGCAGGGGTAATCACATCGAGAGAACAAAATTTGCAATGCGATCGGAGGAGCGGGTGTGATCGAGAGTGCGATGGGAATGTTGTGATCAATCAGAGGGGAAATGTGATCAGGTCAATTGGAGGAGGGGTGCGATCGGAGGATCGGATTGATCGGAGCACATATATAACATTTGCGATGGGCCGATAGGAATGCAAACCTTGTGATTGCGACTTATTATAACAAAACCTTAAACTTTATGTTATAAATTTTTATCATAAGCATGGAGGGGAAGTGGTTGCAGACGAGACCTTATAATAAAGTTTTTAATATTGTTTATTATAAAGTTCCAAAGGAGTATGGAGGGGAAGTGGTTAACATATAAATCACATTTTTTATTAAATGATTTATAATGTGAATTTATAATCGGAAATGGGAAAAGGGAATTTTTAAGGGAAATATTAAAACTTTAATAAAACAAAGTTTAAGGAAAAAAATGGGAATTAGGGGATATATGAGGATATAGGGACTTTTACTTCACTTAATTATAAATTCCAATACAAAAGTCAGTTTTGAGAGTGTAGTATACCGTTGGAAAGCTCTTTTCGGGCTCTTTCTGATGGATCTACTTGGAGGATGATTTGGTGCTAAAAATGCTGCAAAAAACTTCTCTGAAGGTAGGGTGATTATTTTTTCGGGGATGACAGCTTTTTAATTGTGACTGAAAGGCAAAGTATTATGTTTCCACCTCAAAACATGGTTTTGAGGTGAAACTTGCATCAAAATAAATAAATGATATCTCTGATCTTCCTGTGCTATAATTTTAAGTTTATTGACTTCCTCATGACCTTGATGATCTTTATTTGTCACTTGACTTATTAAATTGACCATGGTGAGACCTTAAAGACTAATGAGACCCATCCTATGACCTATTGATATGATTTTGAGAATGAAAGTGACTAATGATTGAAGACCATAGGGAGGAAAATCAGCAAGTACCTCGTGAGGGAAAACTGATGAAACATTACTACCATAAATGAATCCATGACCTAGCGGAATGGTGAAATTTACTGGCATGATACACCTAATATGCAAATGCAAAAGAGCAATTTTGATCACTGATGGTAGTATGACTAGACTGATACTAACATTGGCTCCAATGGGGATGGTAGCTCCTTGGAGGTGCCAAGAACACCGTAGACCAAGTAGCCTTATCCATTGGGCATGGAGTCAAAAGCTAAAAACCAAACTGAATACTGAAAGAAACTTGACCCAAAAAACTGACTCAAAAGTGACTCAAAGCTAACCTAGAGAAAACTTAACATTTAAAGCTTAATGGTAGTATATGACCAAGACTTGAGGTTTCAAATCTTGATGATAACCGCCTGTGTTTCTGGAAGGCCAATGTACCATCAGGCTATATCAAAATGCCAATGTAACCAATCAAGAAGATGCCTCCTTGATTGATTCTCCTGATTAGATCCTCTGGTCAACAATAGATTCTTGCAAATAGGCATCCAAAAGCATAGTTGACCATGATCTCCTTCATCACTGAATACTGTAATAATCACCTTCACTACTGACTGCAATGAATTTGCCACTGGGTCCTGAAAAGCATGAAGATTTACCTCCTACTGAAGAAACAAGGTGTCTTTTTCTCTTGATTTTGATCTTCATTCACAATGTACCTCAGTAAGAGTGTGTTCCTGGTCTTCAAAAAATTCTGAACAAGTAGATGAGAAAATTTCCTCTTGAAAAAACATTCAAAACATGAGACATAGGAAGAAGAATCTGAATGGCAGTCTTGAACGCTCCGATCTTCTGTAATATGAATATATTGTTGGTAATCTTCATATGATATGACAACCAGATCGTCATGTTTCTCATCATATTCATCAATCATAAGAGAAGAAACTTCATATGGTTCTTGAGATCTAACACTATCATTTCTATCATCTACCATAAATTCATCCAAAGAAACTCTTTCACTTACTTGAACAAAGATCTCGTCTTGTTTTCCATTAAGGGAATGGATTACCTCCTTTTGAAGATATAGTTCTGATGGGATGAGTGCATTTAGATCTGTAACTATATTTTCTTCGTTTGAGGCATCCTTAACAATAGAGCACTCCATGACGGGATCGAGAAAAACATACTTTTCATCGTCACATTTTGAATCCAGTTCTAGTTTAACTCTATCGCTATCTGAGACTGGAACATCATTTTCCTGCATATCATCCTTTATTTCAATCAGATCTGAAATAAGGCCTCTTCTTTCATTATTTTCAGCTTTACAAAGATATTCAACCTGCTGATCTTGATAAGAATCCTTTAAGATTTCTGCGTGCTGCTGAAACGGATTTTCATACAACGCTTCCAAGATTTCTTCGTCCATGAATTCATTGTCTCCATAAAAATTATTAAGATTTTCAATGAAACTGTTAATATGTTCGCAACAGTTTTGAAATAACATTAAAGACAGACAAGATTCTCTGTACCTTTCAAATAATATGGTATGAAAATATTTTAAACCATAAATACAAGCAGGGGGCAAACTTTCATACCAAGATTGAGCTTCATCTTCCAGAGTAGCGATAAACATTTTCATCAAACAGTCTTCAGGAAAATCGATCTTTAATTTATGCACATGAATGTGAAATTTCACCAGATGAAGAGCAACGTCATTACCTTCCACATTTCTGAACATAGGCAAATTCTGAAGCCAATCCACCTTGGGAATTTTATTTGGGAAACCTGGAATATGATCTCGGCTCATGGGAGAATACCTTCTTGCAATACGTTCCATATTAAAACAAAGATCTTAAAGCTACTGATCTTCCTGCAATGGAGTCACCATGAAGGATTTGATTTTCTAGATCTTTCAGTGAATGGAGTCGCCAGGTGAATGTTTTCAGCCTTTATATGCATTTGATTGTTGTTCACCATCAACTTTCAAATATAATACTCTGTCATTCCATTAGGGGAATTTTGAGGTCTAAGATGGGCCTCCTAAGAAAAATGTACAACAAAAATAAACTTTATAACAACCAATAGGATTCAAGATTATTATGTCAACCATGGGGGATGATTTACCATTTTTTAAATAAAAGGGTAAAAATATAAAAAAATAATAAAACAATAAAACTACCTTTTCAACTTGTATTCTCAACTTATCTCCCAAACTTCTTACTCAAATTTCGAGTGGGGGTACTCATTGGATGTAAAATTTAATTCCTCATCCAAGGAGTACCCATGTTGCATACTTTTGATGAACTCTACTACACGAAAAATGAGAAATACATAAAAATCGTGATTGTAATCACGTTTTTTTATGTATTTCTAATTTTTCATGTAGTAGGACCCATCAAAAGTATGCAACATGGGTACTCCTTGAACGAGGAATTAAATTTCGCATCCAATGAGTACTCCCGCTCGAAATTTGAGTAAAACATTTGGGAGATAAGTTGAAAATATGAGTTGAAAAGTAGTTTTTTCATTTTTCCCTCTAAAATTTGATGATGTCATCAAATCTTATTTGATTTTTTCCACTATTATTTTATAATTTCCTTAGGAGGCCCATTTTAGACCTCAAAATTCCCCTAATTTTCACTGGGAAAATATTATTGGGATGATTAATCTTCTATGCTAAACAATATTCCCCAGTGGAGTCACCAGAGATGTTAGCACCCAATCTGAACCTCAGGCTGAAAAAGGAAAATCAGTGTAACAACTAAACCACGCTCAACCTTGTAGCTAGCCCTACAAGGACAGGAGAGGGCTCTCTCTGTAGAATAGATATCCAATAACACAATAATGAACTGATTTTAGGCTAGGTATATAAATGGGAAAAGGAGTTTTGATAAATGACTGAAATTTCAAGGATGTATGGGACAAGAGGACAGTATGAACTGAGGAATCAAATCATGATACAGGGTATTTCATGGGGCAAGATAGGAAGGATATTTAGCAATAAAGTTGAAATAATATGGAGTGGAAAGACTGTTGAGAAGCTGAAAAGGGCATAATAAATGAATCCTTTTCAAATAGAAGAAAACACACAGAATATGAATGATTCCCCAAGGCAGAGCATATAAAATGGATTCTACCTTTCTAACTTGAAAAACATTCACCTGGAAATGTTTATGAATGAATGGTTAAACATAATAATTTACATATGAAACACAAAGGAGAGACATATGCTAAAACTCATACCACAACAATCCCACAAATTAGAGTTGCATCACTTTATTAATTCCCTGCCAAACTATACAATGGAGCGCAGAGCTCACTGCCCCACTATTCCCCTCTTTCCGAGTTTTCAGACTTCAGACTTTCAGCCCCTTTACAAATTATTAGCATTTACAATAAATAGACAGATTTTGCGGGAATACAAATCGATGGGAAGAGGAGAAATCATAATTGAAGATGGAAAACCAAGAGCCAATGATATCTCTGTAAAGAAAGAGCTGCATTACATCTGGTTAGTGAGAAGGTGAAACATTGTAACGCAGATCTCTTTGAATCGTAACTGAAGACAAAATAGGCAATCTGATCCTATTTTCCTGCTGTTGTAGATATTTTTATTTTATTTTAGGCTCTCGACGTTTTGACTGTCACTTTCCATTATTTCTTTATTCTCTGACATTTTAATAAACTGCCGTTGAAAGGAGACATAATGAAATTACATGCTTCTATGAAGGGAAACCAATTTTCAATGGGAAAAGGGAATGGAGATAGGGCAGAAATCATATTAATCGCAATCGGAATCAGAGCGGGAGCGGAGAGATATAACATATTAAAACATATGTAATATGATAAAACACATTATAATACATATTGTAATATGTTCATTGAAATCGGTGGTCGGAAGGACCGGAGGAGGGGAGATGGAGCCCACATAATCGCAATCAGGATCGGGGAGCGGGACAATATATATGAAATTAAACTTCCGATGCGATTGGGGAGAAAGGCCTTTGTATAAATAAATATAACCAAAGTTTCACATTACAAAGGGCAAGGCAATTTATTTATGAATAGGTAGAAGTGTTGTATGGTGGGGCCGACCAATCACAATCGGGATAAAGCGGGGGGTAGTCACATGAAGAATCGTCGATTGCGACGAGCGATCAATCAAAGCGATTGGGCAGATGTTTTATGGTGGGCACGAGGGGTCAATTGCAATCGCAATATCAGAGGGGAGTGGGGGTAATCACATCGGGAGAACAGAATTTGCAATGCAATCGGAGGAGCAGGCGCGATCGGGAGTGCGATGGGAATGTTGTGATCTATCGGAGGGGAAACGCGATCGGGTCAATCGGAGGAGGGGTGCGATCAGAGGATTGGAGTGATCGGAGCACATATATAACATTTGCAATGGGCTGATCAGAATGCAAACCTTGCAATTACGACTTATTATAATAAAACCTTAAACTTTATATTATAAATTTTTATCATAAGCATGGAGGGGAAGTGGTTGCAGACGAGACTTTATAATAAAGTTTTTAATATTGTTTATTATAAAGTTCCAAAGGAGTATGGAGGGGAAGTGGTTAACATATAAATCACATTTTTTATTAAATGATTTATAATGCGAATTTATAATTGGAAAGGGGAAAAGGGAATTCTTAAGGGAAATATTAAAACTTTAATAAAACAAAGTTTAAGGGAAAAAATGGGAAATAGGGGATATATGAGGATATAGAGACTTTTACTTCACTTAAGCATAAATTCCAATCCAAAAGTCAGTTTTGAGAGTGTAGTATACCGTTGGAAAGCTCTTTCCGGGATCTTTCTTATGGATATACTTAGAGGATGATTTGGTGCTAAAAATGCTGTGGAAAACTTCTCTGAAGGCAGGGTGATGATTTTGTCGGGGATGACAGGTTCTGAATTGTGACTGAAAGGAAAAGTATTATGTTTTCACCTCAAAACATGGTTTTCAGGTGAAACTTGGATCAAAATGAATAAATGATATCTCTGATCTTCCTGTGCTATAATTTTTATTTTATTCAATTCCTCATGACCTTGCTGATCTTTATTTGTCATTTGACTTATTAACTTGACCATGGTGAGACCTTAGAGACTAATGAGACCCATCCTATGACCTACTGATATGATTTTGAGAATGAAAGTGACTAATGACTGAAGACCATAGGGAGGAAAATCAGTAAGTACCTCGTGAGGGAAAAATGATGAAATGTTACTGCCATAAATGAATCCATGACCTAGCAGAATGATGAAATTTATTGGTATGAGACACTTAATATGCAAATGCAAAAGAGCAGTTTTGATCACTAATGGAAGTATGACTAGACTGACACTAACATTGGCTCCAATGGGGATGGTAGCTCCTTGGAGGTGCCAAGAACACCGTAGACCAAGTAGCCTTATCCATTGGGCATGGAGTCAAAAGCTAAAAACCAAACTGAATACTGAAAGAAACTTGACCCAACAAACTGACTCAAAATTTACTCAAAGCTAAACTAGACAAAACTTAACATTTAAAGCTTGATGGCAGTATATGACTAAGACTTGAGGTTTCAAATCTTGATTATAACTGCCTGTGTTTCTGGAAGGCCAATGTACCATCAGGCTATATCAAAATGCCAATGTAACCAGTCAAGCAGATGCCTCCTCGATTGATTCTCCTGATCAGATCCCCTGGTCAACAATAGATTCTTGCAACTGGGCATCCAAAAGCATAGCGGACCATGATCTCCTTCATCATGGAATACTGGAATAATCACCTTCGTTGTTGCCTGCAATTAATTTTCCACTGGGTCCTGAAAAACATGAAGATTTACCTCCTGCTGAAGAAACAAGGTTTCTTTTTCTCTTGATTCTGATCTTCCTTCACAATGTACCTCAGTAAGAGTGTGTTCCTGGTCTTCAAAAAATTCTGAACAAGTAGATGAGCAAATTTCCTCTTGAGAAAAAAATTCAAAACATGAGACATAGGAATAAGAATCTGAATGGCAATCCTGAACACTCTGATCTTCTGTAATCTGAATATATTGTTGGTAATATTCATATGATATGACAACCAGATCATCATTTTTCTCATCATATTCATCAATCATAAGAGAAGAAACTTCAGATGGTTCTTGAGATCCAACACTATCATTTCTATCATCTACCATAAATTCATCCAAAGAAACTCTTTCACTTACTTGAACAAAGATCTCATCTTGTTTTCCATTAAGGGAATGGATTACCTCCTTGTGAAGATCTAGTTCTGATGGGATGAGCGCGTTTAGATCTGTAACTATATTTTCTTCGTTTGAGGCATCCTTAACAATAGAGCACTTCATGACGGGATAAGGAACAACATACTTGTCATCATCACATTTTGAATCCAGTTCTAGTTTAACTCTATCGCTATCTGAGACTGGAACATCATTTTCCTCCATATCACCCTTTATTTCAATCAGATATGAAATAAAGCCTCTTCTTTCATCATTTTCAGTTGTACAAATATCTTCAACCTGTTGATCTTGATAAGAATCCTTTAAGATTTCTGTGTGCTGCTGAAATGGATTTTCATAAATGCTTCCATGATTTCTTCGTCCATGAATTCATCGTCTCCATAAAAATTCTCAAGATTTTCAATGAAACTGTTAACATGTTCGCAATAGTTCTGAACTAACGTTAAAGATGGACAAGATTCTCTGTACCTTTCAAAGAATATGGTATGAAAATATTTTAAACCATAAATACAAGTAGGGGGTAAACTTTCATTCCAAGATCAAGCTTCATCTTCCAAAGTAGCCATAAAAATTTTCATCAAACAATCTTCAAGAAAATCGATCTTTAATTTATGCACATGAATGTGAAATTTTACCAGATGAAGAGCAGGATCATTACCTTCCACAGTTATGAACATAGGCAAACTCTGAAGCCCTTCCACCTTGGGCATTTTATTTGGGAAACCTGGAATATGATCTCGGCTCATGGGAGCATACCTTCTTGCAATACGTTCCATCTTAAAACAAATATTTTAAAGCTATTGATCTTCCTGTAGTGGAGTCACCATGAAGGATTTGATTTTCTGGATCTTTCAGTGAATGGAGTCGCTAGGTGAATGTTTTCAGCCTTTATATGCATCTGATTGTTGTTCACCATCAACTTTCAGATATAATACTTTGTCATTCTTTACCAGGAAAATATTACTTGGGTGATTAATATTCTATGCTAAAAAATATTCCCCAGTGGAGTTTCAAGAGATGTTAGCACCCAATCTGAACCTTAGGCTGAAAAAGGCAAATCAGGGTAACAACTAAACCACGCTCAGCCTTGTAGCTAGCCCTACAAGGACATGACATGGCTCTCTCCATAGAATATATATCCAATCACAAAATAATGAACTGATTTTAGGCTAGGTATATAAATGGGAAAAGGAGTTTTGATAAATGACTGAAATTTCAGGAATGTATGGGACAAGAGGACAATATGAACCGAGGAATCAAATCAGGATACAGGGTATTTCATGGGGCAAGATAGGCAGGAGATTTAGCAATCAAGTTGAAATAAGATGGAGTGGAAAGACAGTTGAGAAGCTGAAAAGGGCATAATAAATGAATCCTTTTCAAATAGAAGAAAACACATAGAGTATGAATGATTCCCCAAGGCAGAGCATATAAAATGGATTCTACCTTTCTAACTTGAAAAACATTCACCTAGAAATGTTTATGAATGAATGGTGAAACATAACAATTTACATATGAAACATAAAGGAGAGACATATGCTAAAACTCATACCACAAGAATCCCACAAATCAGAGCTGCATCACTTTATTAATTCCCTACCAAACTGTACAATGGAGCATAGAGCTCACTGCCACACTATTCCCCTCTTTCTGAGTTTTCAGACTTCAGTCTTTCATCCCTTTTACAAATGATTAGAATTTACAATAAATAGACAGATTTTGCGGGAATACAAATCGATGGGAAGAGGAGAAATCATAACTGAAGATGGAAAACCAAGAGCCAATGATCTCTCCATAAAGGGAGAGTTGCGTTACATCCGGTCAGTGAGAAGGAGAAACATTGTAACGCAGATCTCTTTGAATCGTAACTGAAGACAAAATAGGAAATTCGATCCTATTTTCCTACTGTTGTAGATATTTTTATTTTATTTTAGGCTCTCGGCCTTTTGACTGTCACTTTCCATTATTTCTTTATTCTCTTACTTTTTAATAAACTACCGTTGAAAGGAGACAGAATGAAATTACATGCTTTTTTTAAGGGAAACCAATTTTCAATGGGAAAAGGGAATGGAGATAGGGCAGAAATCATATTAATCGCAATCGGAATCGGAGCGGGAGCGGAGAGATATAACATATTAAAACATATGTAATATGATAAAACACATTATAATACATATTGTAATATGTTCATTGCAATCAGCGATCGGAAGGACCGGAGGAGGGGAGATGGAGCCCACATAATCGCAATCAGGATCGGGGAGCGGGACAATATATATGAAATTAAACTTTCGATGTGATTGGGGAGAAAGGCCTTTGTATAAATCAATATAACAAAAGTTTCGGATTACAAAGGGCAAGGAATTTTATTTATGAATAGGCGGAAGTACCGTATGGTGGGGCCGACCAATCACAATCGGGATAGAGTGGGGGGTAATCGCATGACGAATCGCCGATTGCGACGAGCGATCAATCAAAGCGATTGGGCGGATGTTTTATGGTAGGCCCGAGGGGTCAATCGCAATTGCAAAATCGGAGGGGAGTGGGGGTAATCGCATCGGGAGAACAAAATTTGCAATGCGATCGGAGGAGCAGGCGCGATCGGGAGTGCGATGGGAATGTTGCGATCAATCAGAGGGGAAACGCGATCGGGTCAATCGGAGGAGGGGTGTGATCGGAGGATCGGAGCGATCGGAGCGCATATATAACATTTGTGATGGGCAAATCGGAATGAAAACCTTGTGATTGTGACTTATTATAATAAAACCTTAAACTTTATATTATAAAGTTTTATCATAAGCATGGATGGGAAGTGGTTGCAGACGGGACTTTATAATAAAGTCTTTAATATTGTTTATTATAAAGTTCCAAAGGAGTATGGAGGGGAAGTTGTTAACATATAAATCACATTTTTTATTAAATGATTTATAATGAAAATTTATAATCAGAAAGGGGAAAGGGGAATTTTTAAGGGAAATATTAAAACTTTAATAAAACAAAGTTTAAGGGAAAAAATGGGAAATAGGGGATATATGAGGATATAGGGACTTTTACTTCACTTAAGCATAAATTCCAATACATAAGTCAGTTTTGAGATTGTAGTATACCGTTGGAAAGCTCTTTATAGGCTCTTTCTAATGAATCTTCTTGGAGGATGATTTGGCACAAAACATGCAACAGAAAACTTCTCTGAAGGCAGGGTGATGATTTTGTCGAGGATGACAGCTTCTGAATTGTGACTGAAAGTCAAAGTATTATGTTTTCACCTCAAAAGTTGGTTTTGAGGTGAAACTTGCATCAAACTAAATAAATGATATCTCTGATCTTCCTGTGCTATAATTTTGAGTTTATTGACTTCCTCATGAACTTGCCGATCTTTATTTGTCTCTTGACTTATTAACTTGACCATGGTGAGACCTTAGAGAATAATAAGACCCATCCTATGACCTACTGATATGATTTTGAGAATGGAAGTGACTAATGACTGAAGACCATAGGGAGGAAAATCAGCAAGTACCTCATGAGGGAAATCTGATGAAACATTACTGCCATAAATGTATCCATGACCTAGCGGAATGGTGAAATTTATTGGTATGAGACACCTAATATGCAAATGCAAAAGAGAAGTTTTGATCACTGATGGCAGTATGACTGGATTGACATTAAAAAAGGGTAAGCTTAAGGTTAAGGTTATGGTTAACTTTAGGTTAAGGTTTAGGTTAAGGTTAGGCTTCGGGTTAAGGTTAGGGGAAGGTTAAGGTTAAACTTAAAGTTAAGATTAAGGTTAAGGTTAAGGTTAAGGGTTTGGTCAAGGTTAGGGTTAAGATTAAGGTTAAGGTTAAGGTTAACTATAAACTAACCCTAGCCTTTTCCAAAACAAGTTTCCCTAGGATTTCAGCTTCGGGCCCTAAAAATTTCAAATTCTGAATCTTCGTAGAAAAAAGTTTATAGAAAAAATGCCACAATGACCTATTTGGAGCAGCGAAACCCTAGAATCCAAAGCTATGATACAAAATTTTGTAAAAAAAACTCCAAAAATAGAAGAAAATAGATATCAACGCCTTGAAAATAAACCACTTCGAGGGAGAAACCTGCAATACATTACATAAATGAAAAATTCTTGGATGATACAATTGACCAAAACCTCCTTCTATATATAGGAGTCCATGGGGCGACAATGTAATCCTAGTGGGGCCACAATGTAATCCTAGCCGACCTAACAATAATAATTTAATAGCACAATAATAATAGTATTGGGGTTACAGGGGTACAACAATAAAAATAAGGGGGGCTACACTAACATAATAAGGGACTACACTATTAATGTAGGGACCTAACACCTTAACCCTTAACCTTAACCTGACTAAACCCTTAACCTTAACCTTAACCTTAACCAAATATTAACCTTAACCTTAACTTTACCCTTAACCTTCACTATAACCTAACCTTAACCTTAACCTTAACCTTAACCTTAACCTTACCCTTAACATTGACCTTAAGCTAACCTTAATATTAGCTTTACGTTAACATTTACTTTACCCTTAACCTAAATTTAACCTTAACCTTCACCCTTAACCTTAACCTTCACTATAACCTATCGTTAACCTTAACATTAAACTTAACCTTAACCTTAACTATAACCTAACCATAACCTTACTCTAACGATAACCTTAGCCTTAACCTTAACCTGAACCTTAACCCTAACTTTAACCTTAACCTTAACCTTACCTCAACTTTTACTTAACTTAACCTTAACCTTGACCTTAACTATAACCTAACCCTAACCTTGACCAAACCCTTAACATTAACCTTAACCTTAACCTTAACCTTGACTTTACCCTTGACTTTTCCCTTACCCTTACCTTACCCTAACCATAACCTTAACCTAACCTTAACCTTGACCTAAACCTTAACCTAACCTTACCCTTGACCTTAAGTATAACCTAACCCTAAACTTGACCGAACCCTTAACCTTAACCTAACCTTGACCTTAAATATTACCTTAACCTTAACCTTAACTTTACCCTTAAACTTAACCTTAAATTTAACCTTAAGTTTAACCTTAACCTTCCCCTAACCTTAACTCTATCTTTAAACTTAACCTTAACTATAACCTAACTTTAACCAAATCCTTAACCTTAACCTTAACCTGACTAAACCTGTAACCTTAACCTTAAGCTAACCCTTAATCTTAACCTTAACCTTAACCTTAAGCTTAACCTTCACCCTTAACCTTAACCTAGCCTTAACATTAACCTTAATCTTAACCTTACCCTTAACCTTATCTTAACCTTAAGGTCAAGGTTAGGTTAAGGTTAAGGTTAGGTTAAGGTTAAGGGTTTGGTCAAGGTTAGTGTTAGGTTATAGTCAAGTTCAAGGTTAAGGTTAAGGTCAATGTTAAGCTTATGTTAAGATTAAGTAAAGGTTATGGTTAGGGTAAGGTAGGGTAAGGCTAGGTTAGGGGTAAAGTCAAGGTTAAGGTTAAGATTAAGGTTAATGTTAAGGGTTTGGTCAAGGTTAGGGTTAGGTTATAATTAAGGTCAAGGTTAGGGTTAGGTTATAATTAAGGTCAAGGTTAAGGTTAAGTTAACCTTATCTCACCCTTAACCTAACCTTAACCTTAACTATAACCCATAACCTTAACCTAACCTTAACCTTAACCTTAACCATAACCTTGAACTTAACCTTAAACTTAACCTTACCCTTAACCTTAACCTAACCTTAATCTTAACTTTACCTTTAACCTTACCTTAACCTAACCTTAAGGTGAAGGTTAAAGTTAAGCTCAAGATTAATGTTAGCTCAAGGTTATGGTTAGGTTAGGGTTAAGGTTTGGTTAAGATAAGGTTAAGGTAAGGTTAAGATAACGTTAGGGTAAAGGTTAAGGTTAAGGTTAAGGTTAAGGTTATCGTTAGGGTAAGGTTAGGGTTATGTTATAGCTAAGGTTAAGGTTAAGGTTGATGTTAAGGTTAAGAATAGGTTATAGTGAAGGTTAAGGTTAAGGTCGAGGGTGAAGGTTAATGTTAAGGTTAGGTTAAGGGTAAAGTAAAGGTTAAGGTTAAGTTAAGGTCAAGGTTAAGTGTAAGCTTAAGGTTAAAGTTAAAGTTAAGGTTAGGGGTTTGGTTAAGGTTAAGGTTAAGGTAAAGCTAAGGTCAGGTTATATTGAAGGTTAAGTGTAAAGTTAAGGTTAAGGTTAAGGTTAAGGTTTGGTTAAGGTTAAGGTTAAGGTTAAGGGTTTAGTCAGTTTAAAGATAAGGGTTAAGGTTAAGGTTAAGGTTAGAGTTAAGGTTAGGGGAAGGTTAAGGTTAAGGGTTTGGTCAAGCCTAGGGTTAGGTTATAGTTAAGGTTAAGGTTAAGGATAAGGTTAGAGGTTTATTCAGGTTAAGGTTAAGGTTAAGGGTTTGGTAAAGTTTAAGGTTAAGGGTTTGGTCAAGGTTAAGGTTAAGGTCAAGGTTAAGGTTATGATAAGGGTAAGGGTAAGGTTAAGGTTAAGGTTAATGTTACGTTAAGGGTTTGGTTAGGGTAAAGTTAGGGTTACGAGTTTAGTCAGGTTAAGGTTAAGGTTAAGGGTAAAGTCAAGGTTAAGGTTAGGTTAAGGTTAAGGTTAAGGTTAAGGTTAGGGGAAGGTTAAGGTTAAGTTAGGTTAAGGTAAGGTTAAGGTAAGGTTAGGTTAAGGTTAAGGTTAGGTTAAGTTAAGGTTAAAGTTAAGGTTAAGGTTAGGTTAAGGGTAAAGATAAGGTTAAGGTTAGCATTAAGGTTAAGGTGACGGTTAAGGTTAAGGTTAGGTTATAGTTAGGTTATGTTAATAATAAAGTTAAGGTTAAGGTTATGGGTTTAGTCAAGTAAAGGTTAAGGTTAGGTAAAGGTTAAGGTTATGGGAAGGTTAAGGGTAAAGCCAAGGTTAAGGTTACGCTAAGGGGAAAGTCATTGTTAAGGTTAGGTTTTGGTTATAGTTAAGGTCAAGGTCAAGGTAAGGTTAAGGTTACGGGTTTAGTCAGGTTAAGGTTAAAGTTAAGGGTAACGGTTAAGGTTACAGATCTTACCCTTAACTTTACCCTTAAGATATCCTTAACTTAACCTTAAACTTAACCTTAACCTTAACTGACTAAACCCATAACCTTAACCTTAACTTAACCTTAACCTTGAACTTTACTATAACCTAACCCTAACTTTGACCGAACCTTAACCTTAACGTTAACTTAACCTTAACCTTAACCTTAACCTTTGCATAACCTTAACCTTAATCTTAACTATAACCTAACCTTAACCTTGAACTTAAATATAACCTAACCCTAACCTTGACTAAACCCTTAACATTAATCTTAAGGTTATAGTTAAGATAAGGATAGGGTTATGTTATATTCAAGTTTAATGTTAGGTTAAGTTATGTTTATGGTTATTGTTATGGTTAAACGTAAATTCAAGGTTAAGGTAAAGTTAAAGTTAAGGTTAGGTTAAGGTTAAGATAAGGTTAAGGTTACGTTAAGGTTAAAGTTAAGGTTACGTTAAGGATAAGGTCAAGGTTAAGGTTAGGATAAGGTTAAGGTTAAGGTTAAGTAAAGGTTAAGTTTATGGTTAAGGTTAGGGTAAGGTTAGGGTTAGTTTATAGTTAAGGTTAAGGTTAAGGTTAAGGGTAAGGTTAAGGTTAAGATTATGGTTAAGGTTTGGTCAAGGTTAGGTTAAGGGTAACGTTACGGGTAAAGTCAAGGTTAAGGTTAAGGGTAAGGTTATGGTTAAGGTTAGGGTAAAGTTAAGGTTAAGGTTAAGGTTAACGTTAAGGGTAAGGTTACAGTTAAAGGTGAGCTTAAGGTTAAGGTTATGGTTAATTTTAGGTTAAGGTTAAGGTTAGGGTTAAGGTTAGGGGAAGGTTAAGATTAAGCTTCAGGTTAAGGTTACTGTTAAGTTTAAGGTTTTGGTCAAGTTTAGGGATAAGATTAAGGTTAAAGTTAAGGTTAACTATAACCTAACCTTAACCTTGTCCAAACCCTTAACATTAACCTTAACCATAACCATAACCTTAACCTTAACCTTAACCTCACTAAAACCTTAACCTTGACTTAACCATTAACCTTGACCTAACTTTAACCTTAACCTTAACCTAACCTTAACCTTAACCTTGAAATTACCCACAAACTTAACCTTAACTTTAAACTTAAGCTAAACTTAACCTTAACCTTAACCTTACCCTTAACCTTGACCAAACCTTATCTTAACTATAACCTTAACCTTACCCTTAACCTTAACCTTGAAATTACCTTAACCTAACCTTAACCCCTTAACCTTAACATCAACCTTCCCGTAACCATAACATTAACCTTAATCAATCCTTAACCGTAAATTTAACCTAACCTTAACCTTAACCTTAACTTGACTAAAACTGTAACCTTAACCTTAAACTTAACTTTACCCTTATCCTTAACCTTAACTTTGACCTTAACCTAACCTTAACCTTAACCTAACGTAGCCTATAACCTTACCTTAACTTAACCTAACCTTAAGGTTATAGTTAAGGTAAAGGTTAGGGTTAGGTTAAGGTTAAGATAAGGTTAAGGTTATAGTTAAGGTTAAGGGTAAGGTCAAGGTTAAGGTTAAGGTTATGGTTATGGGAAGGTTAAGGTTAAGGTTAAGGTTAGGTTAAGGGTAAATTTAAGATTAAGTTTAAGATTTGGTCAAGGTTAGGGTTAGGTTATAGTTAAGGTTAAGGTTAGGTTAAGGTTAAGGTTAGGGTTAGGTTATAGTTAAGTTTAAGGTTATGGTTAGGGTTAGGTTATAGTTAAGGTTAAGGTTAAGGTTAAGGTAAGCTTAATGTTAACGTTAAGGTCAAGGTTAAGGTTATGGGAAGGTTAAGGTTATGGTTAAGGGTAAGGTTAGGGTTAGGTTATAGTTAAGGTTAGGTTATGGTTAAGGTTAGGGTTAAGGTTAGGTTAAGGGTTAAGGTTAAGGTTAAGGTTAAGGTTAAGGTTAAAATCAAAGTTAAGGTTAGGTTAAGGTTAAGATAAGGTTAAGGCTAAGGGTAAGTTTAAGGTTAGGTTAAGGGTAAAGTTAAGGTTAATGTTAGGTTATGGTTAACGTTAAGGTTAAGGGTAAGGTTATAGTTAGGTTAAGGTTAAGGTTAGGTTAAGGTTAAGGTTAAAGTTTGGGTTAGGTAATAGTTAAGGTTAAGGTTAGGTTAAGGGTTTGGTCAAGGTCAAGACTAAGGTTAGGTTAAGGGTAAAGTTAAGGTTATCGGTAAATTTAAGGTTAAGGTTAGGGTAACCTTAACCTTAACCTTATTATTACCATAACCATAACCTTAAACTTAGCCTATCCATAACCTTAACCTTAACCTTATCTTAACCTCAAGCTTCCCATAACCTTAACATTAACCTTAACCATAACCTAACCTTAACCTTGAATTTACCCTCAACCTTAACCTGACTAAACCCGTAACCTTAACCTTAACCTTCACCCTTAACCTCAACTTTAACCTTACCCTTAACCTTAATCTTAACCTTGGTTAGGGTTAGGTTAAGGTTAAGGTTAAGGTTAGGTTAGGTTATGAGTTTGCTCAAGGTAAAGGTCAAGGTTAAGGTTGAGGTTAAGGTTAAAGTTAATGTTAAGGTTTTGGTCAAGGTTAGGTTTAGGTTAAGGTTAAGGTTAAGGCTAAGGTTAGGTTAAGGGTAAATTCAAGGTGAAGGTTATGGTTATGGGAAGGTTAAGGTTAAGGTTAAGGGGTTAAGATTAGGTTAAGGTAAAGTCAAGTTTAAGGTTAGGTTAAGGCTAAGGTTAAGGTTTTGGTTATGGGTTTGGTTAAGGTTAGGGTTAGGTTATAGGTAAGGTCAAGGTAAGGTTAAGGTTAAGGTTAAGGTTACGGGTTTATTCAGGTTAAGGTTAAGGTAAGTTTACGGGTTTAGTCAGGTTAAGGTTAAGTTTAGCGGTTTTGTTAAGGTTAAGGTTAAGGCTAAGAGTAAAGTTAAGGTTAAGGCGAAGGTTAGGTTAAGGTCAAGGTTAAGGTTAAGTTAAGGTTAAGGTTAAGGTTAAGGTTAGGTTAAGGGTATGGGTTTAGTAAGGTTAAGGTTACATTAAGGGTAAATTCAAGGTTAAGGTTAGGTTAAGGGTAAGGTTAAGGCTAGGTTAAGGTTAGGTTAAAGTTAATGTTAAGGGTTTGGGAAGGTTAAGGTTAAGGCTAAGGTTAAGATAAGGTTAAGTTTAAGGTTAAGGTTTAACCTAAGTTAAGGTTAAGGTCAAGGTTAAGGGTAAGGTTAAGGATCAGGTTAAGGTTAAGGTAAAGGTAAAGGTAAGGTTAAGGTTAAGGTCATGGTTATGTTATATTTTAGGTCAAGGTGAAGGTTAGGTTATAGTGAAGGTTAAGGTTAAGGTTAAGGTTAAGGTTAAGCGTGAAGGTTAAGCCTAAGGTTAAGGTTAAGTTTGAAGGTTAAGGTTATTTTAAGGGTTTGGTCAAGGTAAGGGCTAGGGTAATGTTAGGGTTAGGTTATAGTTAAGGTTAAGGTTAAGGATAAAGTTATGGTTAAGGTTAAGGTTAAGGTTATGGGAAGGTTAAGGTTAAGGTTAATGTTAATTTAAGGTTGTTGAACCCTAGAATTTCCCTTTTCTTTACAAATTTATCATCTCATTTCACCTATGTTTCATCAATTCATAAGCCCCAATCAATGAAGAAGGTTTATTATTGTCCCAAGGATACATGCAATTGATTAAAATATTGTATTTTCGTTGTTTTTGTTGTTTTAATAATTTTTTGCAGTATTGCTACAGAATACAGACGTTCCGTAGCCGATAAGGCGTTCCATGGCTATTTTAGTGCTTGAATATGTTCTAAGTGTCAGTTGGAGGATTGGGCCACATGGGTGTTTCTAGAATGATGCCTACATAGATTCTATCCTACTCACTCAATCCAGATTGACAGAAAAGTGTGCCTAAACTCATGGTCAAAGTTGGAGTCAAACTATGTTATCCAAATGTAGTAGGACTCTTGATTTGAGTCCAGCAGTCCTATTACAAGTCTAAATTCGAATTATAAAGAGTCCAACAGTCCTATTGCAAGTATAATTCGAATTAGCCACCTGTAGCAAGTATATCTCATAATAGATTATGTAATTTCCCTTTAAATATTGGTTGTACAATACCAAAAAGACAGTTCAGAAATAGTGCAGTACAGTTCAGATTTGTAGTGAATACTCTGTTTTCTTAAACTCTATTTCAATAAAGAAGATCAGTTCCCAGATGTTGTTTTGATTACATTCTTGAGGAGTTAAAGGATTAATGTCGAATTGATAGTAGAGGGCCCCTGCTATTCGAGGAGTTTTTACATGTTTTCTAGATAAGTCATTTTCAATTCTGTTTTGTCATATTTCCTTACTTAGACTACTTTCTGAAATCATAGCTTTTCGCATTATGTTTCATGTCATTTGCTTAGATAAAGGATCCTCATGATATTGTAGTTAGTGTCTTTCTCAAGCTCTTCCAATACATCTCAATTAAATGAATGGGATTCAATTGTAATATTCTGAGTTATTAGCATTTCATTTTCTGTTATTTATTTAAAAGGAAGATCCTCATTATACTATAGTTAATCTCTTTCAAAAAGCTCTTCCAATAAACCTCTAATTCATGAATGAGATTTAGTTGTAATGTTATAAGTTGTTTCAACATTTCATAGGAGATCCTTACTACATTATAGTAATCTTTTTCGCAAGCTTTTCCAATAAACCTCTATCAAATAAATGAGATTTCACTGTAATGTTCTAAGTTATTGTTTTTTTTAGCATTTCCTTTTATGTTTTAGGAGATCCTCATTGCATTAGAATTGATCTTCTTCACAAGCTCTTCCAACAAATCTCTAATTAAATGAATCAGATTAAGTTGTAGTGTTTTGAGTTACTTTTCATTTCATGAATGTTCATTTAGAAGTTGTAATATCCATGGATTAGGACTCCTTGTTTTCATCATTTTCTAGTTAAGAACAGAACTTGCAAATAAAATATGTTTTCATTTATTCATTAACATTTTCCTGTTTTACCTCTTTACATAGATTTAACTTCATCTTTCTAGTATAGATCAGAATAATAAGAATCAAAAACTAAAAACCCCAAAAACATCAACAAAACACTAAAACAATGAAGTAAGAAAAGGGATACTTAGGCACATACAATGCATTACACTTCATCAATTTACTAGCTGTGGTCGATAATTTATGTTAACAATTTAGGACACTAAATTGACTAAACAAAGGTTAAGTTTAAGGTTTGGTCAAGGTTAAGGTTAGGTTATAGTTAAGGTAAAGGTTAAGTTTAGGTTAAGGGTAAAGTAAAGGTTAAGGTTATGGTTATGGGAAGGTTAAGGTTAAGGTTAACAAGTTAAAGTTAGGTTAAGGTAAAGTCAAGATTAAGGTTAGGTTAAGGTTGATGTTAAGGTTTGGTCAAGGTTAGGGTTAGGTTATAGTTAAGGTCAAGGTTAAGGTTAGGTTAAGGTTAATGTTAAGGGTTTGGTGAAGGTTAGGGTTAGGTTATAGTTAAATTCAAGGTTAAGGTTAGGTTAAGGTTAAGCCTAGGGTTAGGTTATAGTTAAAGTTAAGGTTAAAGGTTTGGTCAATGTTAGGGTTACGTTATAGTTAAGGTCAAGGTTAAGGTTATGTTAAGGGTAAAGTCAAGGTTAAGGTTAAGGTTCAACTTACAATAAAGGTTCAAGTTAACGTTAAGGTTAAGGGTTTGGTCAAGGTTAGAGCTATGGTTTAGGTTAAGGTCAAGGTTAATGTTAGGTTATAATGAAGGTTAAGGTTAAGGTTAAGGTTAGGGTTAGGTTATGGTTAAGGTCAAGGTTAGGTTAATTTTACGGGTCTTAACCTTAACCTTCACTATAACCGTAACCTTAACATAACCTTAACCTTACCCTAACCTTTACCCTAACCATACCCTTAACCTTAACAGTAACCTTAACCTTGACCTTGACATTAAGCTTACCCTGAACCTTCTATTAACTTTAACCTAACCTTATCCTTAACTTTACCCTTAACCTTACCTTAACCATAACCTTAACCTTATCTTAACCTGAACCTGAACCTTAACCCAAACCCTTAACCTTAACTATAACCTAACTTTAACCTTAACCTTATCTTAACCATAAGGTTAAGGTTAAGGTTAAGGTTACGGGTTTAGTTAGGTTAAGGGTAAAGTTAAGGTTAAGACCTGTAACCTTAACCTTTACCCTTAACCTTAACCTTACTAAACCCGTAACCTTAACTAACCTTAACTTGACCTTACCTATAACCTAACCCTAACCTTAACATTGACATTACCCTTAGCGTAACCTTAACCTTGACTCTACGCTTAACCTTAGCCTTCCCATAACTTTAACCTTTACCTAACCTTAACCTTAACTTGGCTAAGCTCGTAACCTTAACCTTAACCTGACTAAATCCATAACCTTAACCTTAACCTTTAACCTTACCCTAACCTTAACCATAACATTAAAATTAACCTTAACTTTTTTCTTAACATAACCTAACCTTAACCTTAACCGTAACCTTAACCTTAACCCTAACCTTAATCTTAACTTTACCCTTAACCTAACCTTAACACTTAAATTTAACCTTAACTTAACCTAACCTTAACCTTAACCTAACCGTTACCTTAACCTTACCTTAACCTAACTTAACCTTAACCTTCCCCTAACCTTAACGTTAACCTAAACCCTAACGTTAACCTTAACCTAATATTAACCTTGAATTTACCCTTACCCTTAACCATAACCTGACTAAACTCATAACCTTAACTATAACCTAACCCTAACCTTACCCTAACCAAACCCTTAATGTAACCTTAACCTTACCCTTACCCTTATCTTAACCTTAACCTTGACCTTAACCTTAACCTTGACCAAACCCTTAACCTTAACCTTAACCTGAGTAAACATGTAACCTTAACCTTAACTATAACCCAACCTTAACCTTGACCAAACCCTTAACCTTAACCTTAACCTTAACCTTCCCCTAACCTTAACTCTAACCTTAATCTTAACCTTAAATGTTAAACTTAACCGAAACTTAACATTAAACTTAAATTTACCCTTAACCTTCACTATAACCTAACCTGACCTTTACCTTAACCCTAACCTTAACATTAACCTTACACTTAACCTTAACAAAACCCTTAACCTTAACCTTAACCTTAAGCTTACCCTTAACCTTGACCTTAAGCTAACCTTAACCTTAACCTTTACTTTACCCTTAACCTAAACTTAACCTTAACCTTCACCCTTAACCTTATCCTTCACTATAAGCTATCCTTAACCTTAACATTAACCTTAACCTTAACCTTAACTATAACCTAACCATAACCTTACCCTAACGATAACCTTAACCTTAACCTTAACCTTAACCTGAACCTTTACCCTAACCTTAACCTTAACATTAACCTTAACCTGACCTTAAATTTCACCTAACTTTAACCTTGAACTTAACTTTAACCTTATGTTATCCTTAACCTAACCTTAATATCAACTATAACCTTAACCTTAATGTTATGGTTAAGGTAAGGTTAAGATAAGGTTAAGGGTAAGGTTAAGGTTAAGGTTAGGTTAAGGGTAATATAAGGTTAACCTAACCTTCACCAAACCCTTATCATTAACCTTAACCTTGACATTACTCGTAACCTAACCTTACCCTAAACTTACCCTAACCATAACCTTTACTTAACCTTAACCTAAGCTTAACCTTGACCTTAACCTTAACCTAACCTTAACCTTGACCTTAACTATAACCTAACCCTAACCTTGACCAAACCCTTAACCTTAATCTAACCTTAACCTTAACCTAACATTGACCTTAACTATAACCTAACCCTAACCTTGACCAAAACCTTAACCTTAATATAACCTTAACCTAACCTTGACCTTAACTCTAACCTAACCCTAACCTTGACCGAACCCTTAACATTAACATTAGCCTTAACCTTAACCTTAACCTTGACTTTACCCTTAACTTAAAATTACCCTAACCTTACCCTAACCATAACATTTACTTAACCTTAACCTAACCTTAACCTTAACCTTACCTTAACCCCGACCTTAACTATAACCTAACCCTAACCTTGACCAAATCCTTAACCTTAACCAAACCTTAACCTTAACCTAACCTAGACCTTAACTATTACCTTAACCTTAACCTTAACTTTACTCTTAACCTTAACCTTAACCTTAAGTTTAACCTTAACCTTCGCCTAACCTTAACCCTATCCTTAACCTTAACCTTAACCTTAACATTAACTATAACCTAACCTTAACCAAATTCTTAACCTTAACCTTAACCTGACTAAACTCGTAACCTTAACCTTAACCTTACCCTTAAAAATCACCCTTAACCTTAACCTAACCTTAAACTTAACCTTAACTTAACCTTAACCTTAAGGTTAAGATTAGGTTAAAGGTAAGGTTAAGGCTAAGGTTAAGGTCAAGGTAAAGGTTAACTTTAACCTAACTTTAACCTCACCTTAACCTTAACCTTACCCATAACCTTAACCTTAACCTTAACCTTGACCTTAACTATAAGCTAACCCTAATCTTGACTAAACCCTTAACCTTAACCTTAACCTGACTAAACCCATAACCTTAACCTTAGCCTTACCCGTAACTTATCCTTAACCTTAACCTTAACCATAATATTAGCCTCAAGTTAAGGTTAAGGTTAAGGGTAAGGTTAGGGTTAAGGGTAACAGTTAAGGCTAAGGTTATAGGTTTAGTCAGGTTAAGGTTAAGGGTTTGGTCAAGGTTAGTGTGAGGTTATAGTTAAAGTCAAGGTTAAGGTTAGGTTAGGTTAAGGTTAAGGTTATGGTTAAGGTTATGGTTAAGGGTGAAGGTTAAGGTCAAGGTTATGGATAAGGTTGTGGTTAAAGTTAGGTTAAGGTTTAGGTTAAGGTTAAGGTTAGGTTATAGTGAAGGTTAAGTTTAAGACCCGTAACTTTGACCTTACCCTTAATCTTAACCTTAACCTAACCTTAACCTTGACTTTACCCTTAACTTAACCTTAACCTTCACTATGACCTAACCCAACCCTTGACCAAGCCCTTAACCTTACCCTTAACCTTACCCTTACCCTCATCCTTAACATTACTAAACCTGTAACCTTAACCTTAACTTTAACTATAACCTAACCCTAACTTTGACAGAGCCCTAACCTTAACCCTAACCTTAACATTAACTTTACCCTTAACATAACCTTAACCTTAGGTATACCCTTAACCTAATCTTAACCTTAACCTAACCTTAACCTTACCTTTAACATTGACCTTAACTTTAACCTAACATAAACCATAAGGTAAATTCGGTTACGGGTTTAGTTAGGTTAAGGTTAATGGTAAGGTTAGGTTAAGGGTAAATTTAAGGTTAAGGGTAAAGTTAAGGTTAAGGTTAAGGTTACCCTAAACTTAACCTTAACCTTACCCTTAACCTTGTCCTTGACCAAACCCTTAACCTAACCTTAACCTTAACCTTAACCTTAACTTAACCTAACCTTAAACTTCACTATAACCTAACCCTAACATTAACCTTAACTTAACCTTAACCTTAACCTTAACCTGACTATAACCTTACCCTTAACATTAACCTTAAGCATAAATTAACCTCAACCTTAAATTTAACCTTAACCTAACCTTAACCTTACCCTTAGCCTTAACCTTATCTTAACCTTAACCTTGACTTTACCCTTAACGTAACCTTAACCTTAACCTTAACCTTAAATCTTAACCTAACCTTAACCTTAACCTTAACCTTAACCTAACCTTAACCTTAACCTAACCCTAACGTTACCCTTAACCATAACCTTAACCTTAACCTTCCCATAACCTTAACCTAACCTTAACCTTGACCTTAACCTTACCTTAACCTTAACCTTAACTATAACCTAACCCTAACCTTAACCATAACCTTAACCTTATCTTAACCTTAATTATAACCTAACCCTAACCGTGACCAAATCTTAACCTTAACCTTAACTTTACCCTTAACCTAACCTTAACCTTAACCTTAACCTTCTCATAACCATAGCCTTAACCTTAACCTTAACCTTAACCTTGACCTTACCCTTAACCTTAACTATAATCTTAACCTCAACCTTACCCTTAACCTTATCTTAACCTTAACCTAACCCTAGCCCTAACCTTTACCTTAACTATAACCATAAGGTTATGTTAGGTTAAGGCAAGGTTAAGGTTATTGTTAAGGTTGTAGGTTACATTAGGTTAAGGTTAAGGTATAGGTTAAGGTCAAGGTTAAGGTTAAGGTTAAGGGTAATGTTAAGTTTAAGGTTAAGATTAAGGTTACGGGTTTACTCAGGTTAAGGTTAAGGTGAAGGTTAGGGTTAGGTTAAAGTTAACGTCAAGGTTAGGTTAAGGTTAAGATTATGGTTATCGGAAGCTTAATGTTAAGGTTAAGGGGTTAAGTTTAGGTTAAGGTAAATTCAAGGTTAAGGTTAGGTTAAGGTTATTGTTACGGGTTTAGGAATGTTAAGGTTAAGGTTAAAGTTAAGATAAGGTTTGGTCAAGGTTAAGGGTAAGATTAAGGTTAAGGTTAGGGTTAGGTTAAGGTTAAATTTAAGGTTAAGGTTATGGGTAATGTCAAGGTTAAGGTTAAGGTTAGGTTAAGGTTAAGGTTAAGGTTTTAGTCTGTTTAAGGTTAAAGATAAGGTTATGGTTAAGGTTATGGTTAAGGTTAACGTTAAGGGTTTGGTCAAGGTTAGGGTTAGGTTATAATTAACCTTAACCTTAACCTTAATCTTAATCCTAACCTTGACCAAAATTTTAACCTTAAGTTTAACCTTAACCTTAAGTTTAACCTTAACCTTTCCCTAACCTTAACCTTAACCTGAACCTTAACCTAACATTAACCATAAAGTTAACCTTAAGCTTACCCTTAACCATAACCTTAACCTTAAATTTACCCTTAGCCTTTACCTTAACCTTAACCTTAACCTTAACTTTCCCCTAACCTTAAACTTAACCTTACCCTTAAATTTAACCTCGACTTTACCCTTAACCTTACCCTAACCAAACCCTTAATGTAACCTTAACCTTAACCTTAACCTTACCCTTACCCTTATCTTAACCTTAACCCTAAACTTGACCAAATCCTTAAACTTTACCTTAACTTGACTAAACCTATAACCTTAACCTTAACTATAACCTAACCCTAACCTTTACCAAACCCTTATCCTTAACCTTAACATTCCCCTAACCTTAAATCTAACCTTAACCTTAACCTTAACCTGACTAAACCCTTAACCTTAACCAAACCTTAACTTTAACCTTAACTTTACCCTTAACCTTCAATATAACCTAACCTTACCTTTACATTAACCTTAACCTTACACATAACCTTAACCAAACCCTTAACCTTAACGTTAACCTTAACCTTAAGCTTACCCTTAACCTTGACTTTAAGCTAACTTTAATCTTAACTTTACCTTAAACTTTACTTTACCCTTAACCTCACCTTAACCTTAACCTTCACCCTTAACCTTAATCTTAACCTTCACTATAACCTATCCTTAACCTTAACATTAACCTTAACCTTAACCTTAACTATAACCTAACCATAACCTTAACCTTTACTTATCTTAGCCTTTACTTAACCTAACCTTAACCTTAACCTAACATTAATCTTGACCTTAACTTTAAACTTATATTACCCTTAACCTAACCAAAGCTTAACTTTAGCCTAACCTTGATCTTAACTGTAACCTAACCCTAACCTTGACCAAACCCTTAACATTAACCTTAACCTTAACCTTAACCTTGACTTTACCCATAACTTAACCTTACCCTAACCTTACCCTAACCATAATCTTAACTTAACCTTAACCTAACCTTGACTTTACCCTTAACTTAACCTTACCCTAACCTTACCCTAACCATAAGCTTAACTTAACTTTAACCTAACCTTAACCTTGACCTTGACCTTAACCTAACCTTACCCTTGACCTTAACTATAATATAATCCTAACCTTGACCAAACCCTTAACCTTAACCTAACATTAACCTTAACCTAACCTTGACCACAACTATTACCTTAACCTTAACCTTAACTTTACCCTTAACCTTAACCTTAACCTTAACCTTAAGTTTAACTTTAACCCTATGGTTAACCTTAACCTTAAATATAACTTAAACTTAACCAAAATCTTAACCTTAACCTTAACCTAACTAAACCCATAACCTTAACCTTAACCTAACCCTTATTCTTCACCCTTAACCTTAACCTAACCTTAAACTTAACCTTAACCTTACCCTTAACCTTCACCCTTAACCTTAACCTAGCCTTAACCTTAACCTTAACCTTAACCTTACCCTTATCTTAACCTTAAACTTGACCTTAACCTTAAGCTTGACCAAACGCTTAACCTTAACGTTAACCTGACTAAATCTGTAACCTTAACCTTAACCTTAACGTTCCCCTAACCTTAACTCTAACCTTAACCCTTAACCTTAACCTGACTAAACCCTTAACCTTAAACTTAACCTTAACCAAACCTTAACCTTAACCTTATATTTACCCTTAACCTTCACTATAACCTAACTTTACCTTAACCTTAACCTTAACCTTAACAAAACCCTTAACCTTAACCTTAAGCCTACCCTTAACCTTGACCTTAAGCTAACTTTAATATTAGCTTTACCTTAACCTTTACTTTACCCTTAACCTAATCTTAACCTTAACCTTAACCTTCACCCTTAACCTTAACCTTAACCTTCACTATAACCTATCCTTAACCTTAACATTAACCTTAACCTTAACTATAACCTAACCATAACCTTACCCTAACGATAACCTTAAACATAACATTAACCTTAACCTTAACCTTAACCCTAACCCTAACCCTAACCTTAACCTTAACCATAACCATATCTTAACATTACCTTAACCTTTACTTAACTTAACCTTAACCTTGACCTTAACTATAACCTAACCCTAACATTGACCAAACCCTTAACATTAACCTTAACGTTAACCTTCACCTTGACATTACCCTTGACTTTTCCCTTACCCTTACCTTACCCTAACCATAACCTTAACTTAACCTTAACCTAACCTTAACCTTGACCTTAACCTTAAACTAACCTTACCCTTGACCTTAACTATAACCTAACCCTAACCTTGACCAAACTCTTAACCTTAACCTTAACCTAACTTTGACCTTAACTATTACCTTAACCTTAACCTTAACTTTAACCTTAACCTTAACCTTAACCTTAAGTTTAACCTTAACCTTCCCCTAACCTTAACCCTATCCTTAACCTTAACCTTAACTATAACCAAACTTTAGCCAAAGCCTTAACCTTAACCTTAACTTGACTAAACCCGTAACCTTAACCTTAACCTAACCCTTAACCTTAACCTAACCTTAAACTTAACCTTAACATTAACCTTACCCTTAACCTTCACCCTTAACTTTAACCTAGCCTGAACCTTACCCTTAACCTTAACCTTACCCTTAACCTTATCTTAACCTTAAGATCAAGATTATAGTTAAGATCAAGGTTAGATTAAAGTTAAGGTTAGGTTAGGGTTAAGGGTTTGGTCAAGGTTATGGTTAGGTTATAGTCAAGTTCAAGGTTAAGGTTAGGTTAAGTTTAAGGTCAAGGTTAAACTTAGGTTAAGGTTAAGTAAAGGATATGGTTAGGGTAAGGTTAGGGTAAGGTTAGGTTAGGGCTAAAGTCAAGGTTAAGGTTAAGGTTAAGGTTAATGTTAAGGGTTTGTTCAAGGTTAGGGTTAGGTTATAGTTAAGGTCAAGGTTAAGGTTAAGTTAACCTTATCTTACCCTTAACCTAACCTTAACCTTAACTACAACTCGTAACCTTAACCTTATCTTAACGCTAACCTTGACCATAACCTTAAACTTAGCCTTACCCTTAACCTTATCTTAACCTTAACCTAATCTTAATCTTAAATTTACCCTTAACCTCACCTTAACCATAACCTTAACCTAACCTTAAGGTGAAGGTTAAAGTTAAGGTCAAGGTTAAGGTTAGGTCAAGGTTACGTTTAGGTTAAGGTTAAGGTTTGGTTAAGTAAAGGTTAAGATAAGGTTAAGATAAGGTTAAGGTTAAGGTTAGGGTAAGGGTTCAAGTTAAGGTTAAGGTTAAGGTCAAGGTTATCGTTACGGTAAGGTTAGGGTTAGGTTTTAGTTAAGGATAAGGTTAAGGTTAATGTTAAGGTTAAGGATAGGTTATAGTGAAGGTTAAGGTTAAGGTTAAGGGTGAAGGTTAAGGTTAAAATTAGGTTAAGGGTAAAGTAAAGGTTATGGTAAAGTTAAGGTTAAAGTTAGGGTAAGGTCAAGGTTAAGGGTAAGCTTAAGGTTAAGGTTAAGGTTAAAGTTAAGGTTAAGATTAAGGTAAAGGTGAGGTTAGGTTATAGTGAAGGGTAAGGGTAAAGTTAAGGTTAAGGTTAAGGTTTGGTTAAGGTTAAGGTTAAAGTTAAGGGTTTAGTCAGGTTTAGGATAAGGGTTAAGGTTAAGGTTAAGGTTGGATTTAAGGTTAGGGGAAGGTTAAGGTTAAGGTTTTGGTCAGGGTTAGGGTTAGGTTATAGTTAAGGTTAATGTTAAGTTTAAGGTTACAGGTTTATTTAGGTTAAGGTTAAGGCAAAGGGTTTGGTCAAGGTTAACGTTAAGGTTAAGATAAGGGTAAGGGTAAGGTTAAGGTTAAGGTTAACGTTACATTAAAGGTTTGGTTAGGATGAGGTTAGGGTTAGCTTATAGTTAAGGTTACGAGTTTATTCAGGTTAAGGTTAAGGTTAAGGGTAAAGTCAAGGTTAAGGTTAGGTTAAGGTTAAGGTTAGGGTTAATGTTAATGTTAAGGTTAAAGTTAAGGTTAGGGGAAGGTTAAGGTTAAGTTAGGTTAAGCTAAGGTTAGGTTAAGGTTAGGTTAAGTTGAGGTTAAAGTTAAGTTTAAGGTTACATTAAGGGTAAATTTAATATTAAGGTTTGCGTTATGGTTAAGGTTAGGTTAAGGTTAAGGTTAGGTTATAGTTAGGTTATATTAAGAATAAAGTTAAGGTTAAGGTTAATGTGATGGTTAAGGTTAGGGTAAGGTTAAAGGTTAAGGTTAAGGTTACAATTTTAGTCAGGTTAAGGTTAAGGTTACGGGTTTAGTCAAGTTAAGGTTAAGGTTAAGGTTAGGCTAAGGGGAAAGTAATTGTTAAGGTTAGGTTTTGGTTATAGTTAAGGTCAAGGTTAACGTTAGGTTAAGGTTAAGGTTACGGGTTTAGTCAGGTTAAGGTTAACGATAAGGGTAACAGTTAAGGTTACAGGTCTTAACCTTAACTTTACCCTTAACCTATCATTAACCTAACCTTAACCTTAACCTTAACCTAACCTTAACCTTGACCTTTACTATAACCCAACCCTAACCTTGACCAAACCTTAACCTTAACGTTAACTTAACCTTCACCTTAACCTTCCCATAATCTTAAGCTTAACCTTAACTATAACCTAACCTTAACCTTGACCTCAACTATAACCTAACCCTAACCTTCAACAAACCCTTAACATTAACCTTTAGGTTAGTCAAGATAAGGATAGGGTTATGTTGTAGTCAAGTTTAATGTTAGGTTAAGTTAAGGTTAAGGTTATGGTTATGGTTAAGGGTACAGTCAAGGTTAAGGTAAAGTTAAGGTTAAGGTTAGGCTAAGGTTAAGATAAGTTTAAGGTTAGGTTAAGGTTAAGGTTAAGGTTACGTTAAGGGTAAGGTAAAGGTTAAGGTTAAGGTCAAGGTTAAGGTTAGGATAAGGTTAGGGTAAGGTTAGGGTTAGGTTATAGTTAAGGTTAAGGTCAAGGGTAAGGTTAAGGTTAAGATTATGGTTAAGGTTTGGTCAAGGTTAGGGTTAGGTTATATTTAAGGTCAAGGTTAAGGTTAGGTTAAGGGTAAAGTCAAGGTTAATGGTAAGGTTAGGTTAAGGTTAGGTTAAGGGTAAAGTCAAGGTTAAGGTTAAGGTTAAGGTTAGGGTAAGGTTAAGGTTAAGGGTAAAGTTAAGGTTAAGGTTACGGTTAAGGGTAAGCTTAAGGTTAAGGTTATGGTTAATTTTAGGTTGAGTTTCAGGTTACAGTTAAGGTTAGGATTAAGGTTAGGGGAAGGTTAATGTTAAACTTAAGGTTAAGGTTAAGTTTACGGTTAAGGGTTTGGTCAAGGTTAGGGTTAAGATTAAGGTTAAGGTTAAGGTTAACTATAACCTAACCCTAACCTTGTCAAAACCCTTAACATTAACTTTGACCATAACCTTAACTTTAACCTTAACCTGACTAAACCCTTAACCTTGACCTAACCCTTAACCTTACACTAAACTTAACCTTAACCTTAACCTAACCATAACCTTAACCTTGACATTACCCATGACCTTAACCTTAACTTAACCTTAACCCTAACTTTAACCTTAAAATTAACCTAATGTAACCTATAACCTTAACCGTAACCTTAAACTAAACTAACCTTAAGGTTATAGTTAAGGTAAAGGTTAGGGTTATGGTTAGGTTAAGGTTAAGATAAGGTTAAAGTTAACGTTAAGGTTATAGTTAAGGTTAAGGGTAAGGTCAAGGTTAAGGTTAAGGTTATGATTATGGGAAGGTTAAGGTTAAGATTAAGGTTAGGTTAAGGGTAAAGTTAAGGTTAAGGTTAAGATTTGGTCAAGGTTAGGGTTAGGTTATAGTTAAGGTTAAGGTTAGGGTTATGTTATAGTTAAGGTTGAGGTTAAGGTAAGGTTAATGTTAACGCTAATGTAAAGGTTAAGGGTAAGGTTAAGGTTAGGTTAAGGTTAAGGTTATGGGAAGGATAAGGTTAAGGTTATGGTTAAAGGTAAGGTTAGGGTTAGGTTATAGTAAAGGTCAAGGTTATGGTTAAGGTTAGGTTATGGTTAAGGTTAAGGTTAAGGTTAGGTTAAGGTTAAGGTTAGGTTAAAGGTTAAGGTTAAAGTTAAGGTTTAGGTTAAGGTTAAGGTTAAGGTTACATTAAGGGTAAAGTCAAAGTCAAGGTTAGGTTAAGATTAAGATAAGGTTAAGGCTAAGGGTAAGGTTAAGGTTAGGTTAAGGGTAAAGTTAAGGTTAATGTTAGGTTATGGTTAAGGTTAAGGTTAAGGTTAAGGGTAAGGTTATAGTTAGGTTAAGGTTAAGGTTAAGGTTAAGGTTAAAGCTAGGGTTAGGTAATAGTTAAGGTTAAGGTTAGGTTAAGTTAGGGTTAAGGTTAAGGTTAAGGATAATGTTAGGTTAAGGTTAAGGTTAAGGTTAGGTTAAGGGTTTGGTCAAGGTCAAGGTTAAGGTGAGGTTAAGGGTAAAGTTAAGGTTATGGGTAAATTTAAGGTTAAGGTTAGGGTAACCTTAACTTTACTCTTAACCTAACCTTGCCCTTAACCTTAACCTGACTAAACCCGTAACCGAATTTACCCTTAGCCTTAACCTTAACCTTAGTATTACCATAACCATAACCTTAACCTTATCCTAACCATAACCTTAACCTTAAACTTAACCTTATCTTAACCTTAAGCTTCCCTTAACCTTAACCTTAACCTTAACCTGACTCAACCCGTAACCTTAACCTTAACCTTCACCCTTAACCTTAACCTTAAGGTTACTCTTAACCTTAACGTTAAGGTTAAGGTTAAAGGTGAAGGTTAAGGTTAAGGTTACGGGTTGAGTTAGGTTAAGGTTAAGGTTAAGGGTAAATTCAAGGTTAAGGTTAGGGTTAGGTTAAGGTTAAGGTTAGGTTATGGGTTTCGTCATGGTCAGGGTTAAGTTTAAGGTTAAGGTTAAGGTTAAAGTTAATGTTAAGGGTTTGGTGAAGGTTAGGGTTAGGTTAAGGTTAAGGTTAGGTTAAAGATAAAGTCAAGGTGAAGGTTATGGTTATGGGAAGGTTAAGGTTAAGGTTAAGGTTAAGGTTAAGGGGTTAAAGTTAGGTTAAGGTAAAGTCAAGGTTAAGATTAGGTTAAGGTTAAGGTTATGGTTTTGGTTATGGGTTTGGTTAAGGTTAGGGTTAGGTTATAGTTAAGGTCAAGGTAAGGTTAAGGTTAAGGTTATAGGTTTAGTCAGGTTAAGGTTGAGGTAAGGTTACAGGTTTAGTCACGTCAAGCTTAAGGTTAATGGTTTTGTTAAGGTTAAGGTTAAGGTTAAGGTTAAGGCTAAGAGTAAAGTCAAGGTTAAGGTGAAGGTTAGGTTAAGGTCAAGGTTAGGGTTAAGTTAAGGTTAAGGTTAATGTTAAGGTTATGTTAAGGTTAAGGGTACAAGTTTAGTAACGTTAAGGTTACGTTAAGGGTAAATTCAAGGTTAAGGTTAGGTTAAGGGTAAGGTTAAGGTTAGGTTAATGTTAGGTTAATGGTTTGGAAAGGTTAAGGTTAAAGTTAAGGTTAAGATAAGGTTAAGGGTAAGGTTAAGGTTAATATTTAGCTTAAGTTAAGGTTAAGGTCAAGGTTAAGGGTAAGGTTAAGGTTCAAGTTAAGGTTAAGGTTAAGAGTTTGGTTAAGGGTAAGGTCAAGGTTAAGGTTAAGGTAAGGTTAAGTTTAACGTCATGGTTATGTTATAGTTAAGGTAAAGGTTAAGGTTAGGTTATAGTGAAGGTTAAGGTTAAGGTTAAGGTTAAGGTTAGTTTAAGGGTTTGGTTGAGGTTAAGGTTATGGGAAGGTTAAGGTTAAGGTTAAGGTTAAGGTTAAGGTTAGGGTTAAGGTCAGGTTTAGGGTTAAGGTTAAGGTTATGGTAAATTTAAGGTTAAGGTTAATGTTAAGTTAAGGTTAAGGTTAAGGTTTGGTCAAGGTTAGGGTTAAGGTCAAGGTTAAGGTTAGGTTAAGCTTAAGGTTACAGGTTTAGTTAGGTTAAGGTTAAGGTTAAGTTTAAGGTTAGATTAAGGGTAAATTCAAGGTTAAGGTTATGGTTATGGGAAGGTTAAGGTTAAGGTTAACAGGTTAAAGTTAGGTTAAGGTAAAGTCAAGGTTAAGGTTAGGTTAAGGTTGATGTTAAGGTTTGGTCAAGGTTAGGGTTAGGTTATAGTTAAGGTCAAGGTTAAGGTTAATGTTAAGGGTTTGGTGAAGGTTAGGGTTAGGTTATAGTTAAGGTAAAGGTTAAGGTTAAGCTTAGGGTTAGGTTATAGTTAAGGTTAAGCTTAGGGTTAGGTTATAGTTAAGGTTAAGGTTAGGTGTTACACATTAATTTGTCACCGTCCCTGCAATCCCCATCTAGCCCATTGGAGGGTCGTTTCTGTGACCAATAAGCAGTTTCATGCCTTGAAAATACCATCATTACATCCCTTTCCATGAGGACAACATTCTTTCTGTTGATCATTTCCTTAGCAGACCCCTAAAAACACCTATTTTTGCCTTGGCGCTGGTAGCCCGTTATGTACTCGCGCCAATGAGGAAAATTAACACTGAGCCCGTGAAAATTGGCGCTCTGTCCTAGTTAAGCACCCATGCCAATCTTCTTTTGGAAAGTTTTTTAAAAAAGGAGGTGAAGTTTCGATTACAACAACTTCGTGGATGAGTCATCAGGAGTGGTTTTGACTGAATAACCACGGCCTTCCTCCTTTGGCCTCTTGTTTCCACCTTATGGGGAACCTCCCAAGGGATAAGTCCTCCCTTCCACTATTGGAGGGATACCAACCTCCTCCTCTCCTCTATAAATATAACCTTCATCCATTGATGAAGGGGCTGAATGGTTGAGTCTCCAAGAATCTCCAAGTTCCCAAGAGCCATCAGAGCCTTATGCTGCAAGAGCCTTGATTCATTCCCTTAAGGCCAAATCCAAGCAAGGATATTATTGTCGAGACATCCGGAGAGAGAGGTTTGTCCCATTCCCGATAGGTTTTTTGAGACATGTTCCACTGGCGACCCTCCGAAGGAGAATTCAGCGTTAGGGCTATGGTTGTATTCTTCTTTGATTGATTAATGATAAGCGACTATTGGTTATGGTTCCACTCCTGTTGTTGATTATGATAATGAGTTATGTCTTCTCTGACTGAAATATAGTTGCATATACTGGATTTTACGCTTGCGTTTGTTTTGTTTATTGTGTGTGTAGGTGTCTGATCACGGAGATCGTGAGGATTGTGATCTGTCAGAGCTAAGGAACAGGAGCGCTACTTTCTCTACAAGTGACAACGTTGGATTCCAGGTAAGCCTTCATCGCTAGTTGGTTTATTTGCAATTAGGAACCTGCACTATAGCGTGAACGATTGTTTCTAGACCCGGTCTGGGCTAGTAGGGATCACCTCTGTCCGCAGAGGGGATTTACGTCCACAACATTAGGTTAAGGGTAAGATAAGGTTAAATTTAAGATCAAATATAAGGTTAGGTCAAGGTTAAGGTTAATGTTGGTCGGCTTAATTGTTGGATTAAACCTCTGAATATTAATTATCAATCCAGGAGTCGTAAGCGCGAGTTGTACTGCATATTGGCTCAACTTATTGATCAAAGTATAAATATGTTCCTTTGTAATGATAAACTTAACACTGGAATGAAACACACATTGGCTCACAAACAAGCAATCGTGAAAAGGAAACCTACTTAACTAGTTTCTCTCAGTGCAAATGCAATTAAACTACAATGAAATTCAAGACAATCCTCAGTCATTCTCGCACTTGCATTAAAAATCTCCTATGATAACTTAAAAACCTTAATCTAATTATTCCTTTTAAGAACTAACACTTGAAATTAATCTTGAAATAAGAAAAATACCACACATTATAAATTCACACCTTAAACTAGCTAAAACTACTTGTTAAAAGAAATTCAAGATTCTAAAATAACAAAAGAAACAATGCTAACTATTGTTAAAGGACAACTACTTTACTTTATGTAAAATAATACTTAAAAAGATCCTATTGAAAACAATTTATAATAACCATCAATTCAAATGAAATAAAAACAATCTTACTCTTAAAATCATCAAAACCATGTCACTCACCAACTAAAATAATGTCACTCACTAACTAAAACTAAATCATGCTTAGATAAATCATTAATGAAAACTAAATCAGTGCTACCTACACAATCAAATCAGTAATCAAAAGCTCCTACGAAGAAATGATTTATACAAAAAACAAAAATAATTCTAGTTAAAAATAAATCTAATTATTAACATTAAATCAAATGAACAAATTAAATGAACATTAAATCTGAAAATATTCAAAAAAATTAAGTAAGGCAAACCATGACTAAAATTGAATTATTAAAATCTATTCTAACTCCTGAATCAAACTCAAAAACTGAAAAACAAAACAATGATCTAAGTAGAATTAAGAAATATTAAATACTATTTAAAAAAACAATTTAAACAAATCCTAAAGCTATGAAGAATGAGGACTCGGCTCCAGGCTGCGGTGGATCCTTGCCATTCGCTGGAGAAATTCCTAAATTAACTCAGAGTTTAAAAAGAAAATTACAATGCTTATATGAAAACAAAACAAATGCAAAAGCCAAAATAAATTAAATAAGAACATCTAATCAAATATGAATCAATAAATACATTATCTGTTGCTGCATTACAATTATTGTGCTGGGAAATTTGATGCTGGATCTGCAAATTAGAAGAGATTAATTTAATTCTAAGTCTGAGAAAGTCGACTTTTACATTTGAGAAATCGATTTGATTTCTCCTTTGATCTCATGCCGGCTCCTTCATTCTAATGGATGACTCCCTCCTATCTGATGTGCATAGCGCTCTTTGATCTCCATCTATCTAATGCACAACTCCCTCTGTCTTATGTGCACAACCTCTCCCATTATAATGCATAGCTACTACCTATATCTGCGCACAACACTAATCATCACTCCATCTATATAATCCTCCTCCTTCTGCACCTACTCTATATCTTCATCTATCGACTTCTTCCCCTCTATAGCTACTACCTTTCTCCTTCCAGAAATTGTTATATATACATTTTTAATTAAAAACTTGGGCTTCAACCAAGAAAAATATAGAAATTTTTAGTTTAACAAATTTTTGAAATGAGAATTGGTTTTGACAGAATGTCAAATTCAGGAATTTGTTCCCCTTTTTTTGGGATTCTTCTGTTGCTGAAAGATGCGTTCCAAAATGACATTGTAATAGTAGAGAGCCTCCATAAATCGATCCATGAGATGCTCACCTTAGATGTATTACTCGATGAATCCAACAGCATCAGATGCAGTTGAATCTGCTTCGTTCATCTAATCCTATGTCTTGGGTCCTTCACTCCTTGTGTCTGATTCTAAAGAAGAAATAATCCTAAGCACGGTATTCTGGTCCTTGGGTCGGTGCCTCCATAAAGTCAAACTACCCAATCTTGATCTTTCAGGTAATCTAGTTGGAGATTCTGTTTCTCTATATTGAGGTCCAATAGCTGATGATGTTGGTGTTAACTTTTCAGAAACATCACTGCTTATAATGAGAACTAACACTCATTGCTTTTAGCCCCTCGCGAGTATTAGCACCTCTAGTAGTTAGCACATGGCCATAATCTATGCTAGATGTCGCACTAGAAAGGAACGCACTTTGGTTGTGCCCTTTAAGCTTTCTATGACCATGATTTCTATTGAAAGCTTCCTTAATTGACTGTAACTCATGTCCAATTTCAATCAGAGTTTCACTTCTCGTGCTTGAGTTTCCTTGTTCTTCACTGGCTTTAGAAGAAAAACCCATGCGTTCATTCATAGAGGCATGGTCTTCTTTAGGAATTGATAAGTGTCTTGATATACACTGTGAAGCTGGAATATTTCCCGAGGAGTCATCACGATTGAATTGTTCAGATAAACAAGAACGCATATCATTATCTGACTCATTTTTTTCTTGGACATGTCTAGAAGGTTTGGCTTTGATATGGAGTGCATGGTGGAAGCTTTAAGTTCCAGGGGGGGGGGCAGTAAATCTTGGGATAGGTACTAATAAACTCCTACAGCCTTTCTAGAAAGGGTAGAAGATTCAACAAAATATGAATTCAAAATTTCCAAACCACTCTCACACAAGAGTGCACCATAAAGGAAAAGGTCCATTCCAAGTTCAAACTGTAAATTATCAATATGAAAGAACCTGGGGCCCCCAAGACTGAAGGTAGGAGATGAATTTAAGGCACTGGTCCATTGTATTTTGAGATTGGTGGTCCACTGAAGAATCTGTTACTTGTCTCCCACTGATTCAACGCTCATAACTAAATTCTCCAACAAAGGCAATATAGCTCGAGCTTTTGCAGATCTTGCTGAATTCGAGGTGTTGTTCCACCTGCCATTTCTCTTGCAATGGTTGTTGTAACATACAACTCTCGGCCATCTGGCACGAATACAATCTACAAGTGGATCATGTTGTGAAGTCTCATCCACCATTCAAATATTCATGTCTCCCCTGACGACAACTCTTTCATGAAGCCAAATTTTGCCAAATGGTTTCTGGGTTATAAGAAAAATGGTGCTCTGAACACAACCCAAGTCTCAGAATTATATATTCTGCTCCATTTTTTTTAAAGTTGGATATTTTCACCTATAAAAATTCAACTAACCAGCGGCTGGTTTTATTCATTCGATCCATTTGTACTCAACTGCATTCCTACACCGAGCCTTCCTGCAACCAAGAAGAAATTTATTAAAAGAACTCATTAAATTAACTAATAACAAGAATAATAGCTATTGTTTCTAAATTCCTCTAATTGAAAACTTAATGGATTAATAACGTTTAAAAACACTAGGTATAAGTATGTATTTAGTTGATAAAAATCGTAAAAATTTGAACAAAAATGCAGCTCAACATCCCCCCACGCTGAACTTCTTGCACGTCCTCGTGCAAGAAAAACCTTTTAAGGTGATGAAATAATGTAGGGAAAATGTCAGCAAAGATTCTAGCAAGTAAAGATGAAGATGCTTGTTATTGTAATGCATTCACTCGCCGGCAATATTACTATTAGATTACCAGCTAAACCATGTGAAATGATAAAACAAGATCAGGTACCAAAAGTAGACATGATGGAGAAAATAGTGTTTGCACATATCTGTTACCTTGTCCCAAATTTTGTTTTTTCCCAAAGTCTTATGATAAAATCAAGTTTTGCTGAAGAGGTGCAATTTTACAAATACCACCATAGGTTTCATGCACCTACTATAGCAATCTTGTACCTAGGTCATTCAGCACATATGTGGAGGCAACTATAATCGATGCACATTGTCAGCAACCAACACCTTGTGAGTAGTCATCATTGAGCATTTCATCATTCTGAATACCATGAAAATTAAAGTGATTTTTGATACCAATGAGCAACCTCTTTACGTTGTCATCCGAATTCAAAAATAAATTTCCTCTTAATCTAGTACAATGGATTACCTTCACTAAGGGTACCACATCATTCAAAGATCCTTGATTTTTGACAGATAGAACTCAAAGCATCATATTCAAATTGTCTTAAAACCATTTCCCAAGAGAAATGATGAGTCTTAGGTAAAGAGAAGGATGACCAAGAAAATCATAGTATGGAGTTAACTTTAATACCACAGACATGGCCCTACTTCCCGCAGGTGTCCATAACCTCGACAGGGATGTATTTTAAGCTAGAAAAATGTTAGTATCCCACTTACTAGATATAGATTCAGATTTTGTTTATTTGACTTTTTAGATGAAGGCCATTGTCTTGGCTTGGTAACTAGCTGATGGCAGTGCCACTCACAAGAAGTAACATGGATGAACAGGCTGGCTCGTGATGAGACCTCCTGTCTTCCAACTTTTTGGCTGAAATCCATTACTCTGGCTTGGTGACCAAGAGCAGTAATGTCATGCATGCTAGGTCCCATGATCGTGGTAGGTCGGCTCATCACGAGACCTCCTATCCTTCCCTAAATCTTTGTAAGATCTGATTATGATTAACCTTAAAGGTTACTTAGTAATTGGGGAGACAGATCTACTACTTAAGAGTACAGGATGGCGTGAAATGTTTTTAATGACTAATCATTGCTGGCTAATTCCTCTACCCTAAAGACTTGTTAAAGATATCCCAGACAATGACTGAAAGATTCTTTGAGTTAAGAATGCTAGTGTTCTCCCGAATAGCTCATTATGATCTTTGCAAGAGTGTTCCACCATAGGGGTTTTCCAATAGTACCTCCTAAGGGAAACTGAAAATATATATCTGACATGAAAACTTATTAGAGCGATTAATCATGGTTACTTTTGCAAAATCATGAGGTATTAGAGTGAATTGTACTCAACAAGATTTGTCACAAATGTGTGTGTTAAAAACTAATGTGGATCAATAGTAGTTTTAACACGCATTATTTTAAAATGAAAAACCCTAATAACATTGCAACTGCTTTATTCATTTATTCTCCTACCCTACTTACGTTAAGAGGCGAAAGACTCATTTTCAAGTATATGAGTACTTCCAATGAATCCATGTGTGTAAAAAAATGCTGATTATACTCACACATAGTTTTAAAGAATAGACTTCAATACATACAAAAGCATGAGAAACCAGTTCTTTAATTGATATGGTACCAAGAGTTTCTGAATGCTGAGGAAACAAGATGTGTTGGTGAGTGCTCGAAACCAGGATTCAATGGAATCCACATATTTATGATTCTCCAGCTGATGCAAGTCTTCCACAGTTTGACAGTCACTCTCTGTAAGGCACAAAGAATCTGGTGAAAGACAAAATATAAATCCCTCAAGTTCAAGCTCAAATATTTGCTTTTCAAACTGACAAGAATGGTTGAGAGAGATTCTAGGGTTTTGAGTTTCAACAACATTTTTAGAACAAGTTCCAATGAAAGATTTCTCCTCTTATGTTCTTTGAATTATATCTTCCCGGGGTGAATGCTCTGTAGTAATGGGTGAAGTTTCTAGATTCATTCCCTTTTCCAACATGGAAGATGTAGCATTTTGTTCCAAAGGGGAATCAACCGAAGGAATAGGTGGCTCGAACTGTTGTGCAACCTGATGGTTTAGATTAGGGTTTATGATGTGGTTTGGGCTAGGGGGGTTTTGGTTAATGCTTGGACTAAGTTTTGGATTTGGATTGGGATTAGGTCTAGGGTTTGAGTTAAGGATAGGGTGTGAATGAGGGCTAGGTGTAGGGTTTGGACTAGGGTTAGGGTATCGATTAGGGTAAGGTCTAGGGTACAGATTACGGTGTGGACTAGGGTATGAACTAGGGTTAGGGTATAGATCATGGCTAGGGTAAGGATTAAGGCTAGGTCTAGGGTATGGACTAGGGTTAAGGTAAGGTTGCACATGCGGTTGGGACCATGGAAGAAGATAACTTAATGGTGCATTGGAAATAAATTGTGGTTGTTGTTGGTGCTCATATGATTGATTTTGCATGGGATATTTCCCTAGAGAGAAGGATCCAAACGATTCTTGAGGGAATGGAGATATTTGGCTCGAGGATGATGGCCAAGGCGAGGGCCATTGTAGCCATGAAGTAGGATATTCAAATGGAGGAGGATTTGAATTTTTCCATGAAATTCCAGGATTATAAACATGCAAAGTAACCTACTCAGGAAAATAATCATTATTACAAGTATCAAATGGTGTTGGGTTTTGAGTTATACCTGGAGGTTGATTCAATTTATTACTCGATTCCCTGAGTACCTTTCGTAATCGTGGCAGTGATGGGCAGTGTTCGGTTGCATGACCATCCTCAAAATTTTTGCAAACTTCCAGACCACTAAGTGGACACTTTCCAAGGCAGTGTTTCTTTCGACAGTTGGCGCAAAGGATAAGAAGTGGTTCTTCGTCCTTCTCTTATTCCTGCAAATCATCCAATTTTGAAATCAAAGATTTAAATTTATGTTCAAGCAAGATATTAAATTCAGCACTTTTGATTTCTTCATCGGATGAGTTGTTCGTCTCTATAGTAGCATAAAATCTCCTCATTGAATGATTCCTCAAAATACCATCTTCTAGTCTTCAACGAGCAAACTGGTACATTCTGTCATCACATGGATTAGTATGCAAGGTTTGTTACAGTACCCCAAAAATGATATATCATTTAAGATTGGATTATGAAAATAAATGAATTTTAAAATATTTTAACTGAAATATAACTCACCACACTTGCATGAAAGGAAAATGTCAAATCAAAGTGCTATTTAATCTATTAAAAACAAGGCAATTTGGAAATGAAATGTATAAAGCCTGTTTCTACTTCTACACATAAGCAAGATAAGGAAATAAAAGTTCAAGAGATAAGCAAGATGGCCAGACTTTGGAGCAACCCCACAATAGTGGATGCGTGGCTCTTCACTCACATCTTACCGTACACTCTCTGCCCTCTGACGTCCTGCAATACCCTTGAAACTCTATAAGAAAATTTGTACCTGAGCCAAAATACAACTCCCCGGTAACGGTGCCAAAATGTTGGTCAGCTTAATTGTTAGATTAAACCTCTCAATATTAATTATCAATCCGGGAGTCATAAATGCGAGTTGTACTGCGTATTGTCTCAGCTTACTGATCAAAGTATAAATATGTTCCTTGTACTGATAAAATAAACACTGGAATGAAACACACATTGGCTTGCAAACAAGCAATCGTGAAAAGGAAACCTACTTAACCAGTTTCTCTCAGTGAAAATGCAATTAAACTATAGTGAAATTCAAGACAATCCTCAATTATTCTCGCACTCGCATTAATCTCCTATGATAACTTAAAAACCTTAATCTAATTATTCCTCTTAAGAACCAACACTTGAACTTAATCTTGAAATAAGCAAAAGACCACACATTATAAATTCACACCTTAAACTAGCTAAAACTACTTGTTAATACAAATTCAAGATTCTAAAATAACAAAAGAAACAATCCTAACTGTTGTTAAAGGACACCTACTTTAATTTATGTAAAATAATGCTTAAAAAGATACTATTGAAAACAATTTATAATAACCTTCAATTAAAATGAAATAAAAACAAGCTTACTCTTAAAATCATCAAAATCATGTCACTCACTAACTAAAATAATGTCACTCAATAACTAAAACTAAATCACACTTAGATAAATCATTAATGAAAACTAAATCAGTGCTACCTACACAATCAAAAGCTCTTACGAAGAAATGATTTATACAAAAAACAAAAATAATTCTTATTAAAATTAAATCTAATTATTAACATAAAATAAAATGAACAGTAAGGCAAACGATGACTAAACTCGAAGTATTAAAATCTATTCTAACTCCTGAATCAAACTCAAAAATTGAAAAAAACCAACGGTCTAAGTAGAATTAAGAAATATTAAATACTATTTAAAAAATAATTTAAAACGAAAGATAATTCTACAATTTAAACAAATCCTAAAGCTATGAAGAATGAGTACTCAGCTCTAGGTTGCGGCGGATCCTTCCCTCTCCCTGGAGCAAGTCCTAAATTAACTCAAAGTTTAAAAAGAAAATTACAATGATTATATGAAACAAAAAAAATGCACAAGCCAAAAGAAATTAAATTAGAACATCTAATCAAATATGAATCAATAAATACATTCTCTTTTGTTGCATTACAATTAGTGTTCTGGGAAATTTGATGTCGGATCTGCAAATTAGAAGAGATTAATTTAATTCTAAGTTTGAGAAAGTCGACTTTTACATCTGAGAAATCGATTTGATTGCTCCTTTGATCTCATGCTGGCTCCTTCATTCTAATGGATGACTCCCTCCTATCTGATGAGCACAACACTCCTTTATCTCCATCTATCTAATGCACATCTCCCTCTGTCTTACACGCACAACCTATCCCATTCTAATGCACAACTAATACCTATATCTACGCACAACACTAATCATCACTCCATCTATATAATCCTCGTCCTTCTGCAGCTACTCTATATCTTCATCTATCGACTTCTTCCCCTCTACAGATACTACCTTTATCCTTCTGGAAATTGTTATATATACATTTTTAATTACAAACTTGGGCTTCAACCAAGAAAAATATAGAAATTATTAGTTTAACAAATTGCTGAAATGAGAATTGGTTTTGACAGAATGTCAAATTTAGGAATTCGTTCCCCTTTTCCTGGGATTCTTTTGTTGCTAAAAGATGCATTCCAAAATGGCACTGTAATAATAGAGAGCCTCCATAAATCGATCCATGAGATGCTCACCTTAGCTGTATTACTCGATGAATCCAACAGCGTCAGATGTAGTTGAATCTGCTTCATTCATCTGATTCTATGTCTTGGGTCCTTCACTCCTTGTGTCTGATACTGAAGAAGAAATAATCCTAAGAATGATATTTTAGTCCTAGGGTCGGTGCCTCCATAAAGTCAAACTACCAAATCTTGATCTTTCAGGTAATCTATTTGGAGAATCTGTTTCTCTATATCGAGGTCTAGTAGCTGATGATGTTGGTGTTAACTTTTCATAAGCATCACTGCTTATAATGAGAACTAACACTCAATGCTTTTAGCCCCTCGCGAGTGTTAGCACCTACAGTAGTTAGCACATGGCCATCATCTATGCTAGATGTCACACTAGAAAGGAACGCACTTCAGTTGTGCCCTTTAAGCTGTCTATGACCATGATTTCTATTGAAAGATTCTTTAATTGACTGTAACTCATTTCCAAATTCAATCAGAGGTTCACTTCTCATGCTTGAGTTTCCTTGTTCTTCACTGGCTTCAGAAGAAAACCCCATGTGTTCATTCATAGAGGCCTGGTCTTCTCTAGGAATTGATAAGTGGCTTGATATACACTGTGAAGCTGGAATATTTCCCAAGGAGTCATCTCGATTCACTTGTTCAGATAAACAAGAACATATATCATTATCTGACTCATTTTTTTCTTGGACATGTCTGGAAGGTTTGGCTTTGATATGGAGTGCATGGTGGAAGCTTTAGGTTCCAGGGGGGGGTAGTACATCTTGGGATAGGTACTGATAAAATCCTGTAGCCTTTCCAAAAAGGGTAGAAGATTCAACAAAATCTGAATTCAACATTTCCAAACCACGCTCACGCAAGAGTGCACCATAAAGGAAAAGGGCCATTCCAAGTTCAAACTGTAAATTATCAATACGAAAGAACCTGGGCCCCCAAGACTGAAGGTAGGAGATGAATTTATGGCATTGTTCCATTGTATTTTGAGATTGGTGGTCCACTGAAGAATCTAGTACTTGTCTCCCACTGATTCAACACTCATAACAAAATTCTCCAACAAAGGCAATATAGCTCAAGCTTTTGCAAATCTTGCTGAATTTGAGGTGTTGTTCCACCTGCCATTTCTCTTTCAATGGCTATTGTAACATACAACTCTAGGCCATCTGGTACGAATACAATCTACAAGTGGAGCATGTTGTGAAGTCTCACCCACCATTCAAATATTCATGTATCCCCTGACGATAACTCTTTCATGAAACCGAATTTCACCAAATGGTTTCTGGGTTATAGGAAACATGGTGCTCTGAACACAACCCACATCTCAGAATTTAGATATTCTTCTCCATTTGGTTGCAAATTGGATATTTTCACCTACAACAAGTCAACTACCCAGCAACTGCTTTTATGCATTCGGTGCATTTGTACTCAACCAAGAAGCAATTTATTAAAAACACTCATTAAATTAACTAATAACAAGAATAATAGATATTGTTTCTAAATTCCTCTAATTAACAACATAATGCATTAATAACGATTAAAAACACCAGGTACAAGTATGTATTTAGTTGATAAAAATCGTAAAAATTTGGACAAATATGTAGCTCAATAGTTAGGTTAAGGTTAAGGTTAAAGGTTTGGTCAATTTTAGGGTTAGGTTATAGTTAAGGTCAAGGTTAAGGTTATGTTAAGGGTAAAGTCAAGGTTAAGGTTAATGTTCAGGTTAGGGTAAAGGTTCAAGTTAAGGTTAAGGTTAAGGGTTTGGTCAAGGTTAGGGTTATGGTTTAGGTTAAGGTCAAGGTTAAGGTTAGGTTATAGTGAAGGTTAAGGTTAAGATAAGGTTAAGGTTAAGGTTAAGGTTAGGGTTAGGTTATAGTTAAGGTCAAGGTTAGGTTAATTTTACGGGTCTTAACCTTAACCTTCACTATAACTGTAACCTTAGCATAACCTTAACCTTACCCTAACCTTTACCCTAACCTTACCCTTAACCTTAACCGTAACCTTAACCTTGACCTTGACATTAAGCTTACCCTTAACCTTATCTTAACCTTAACCTAACCTTAACCTTAACTTTACCCTTAACCTTACCTTAACCATAACCTTAACCTTACCCTTAACCTTGGCTTAACCTTACCTTAGCCATAACCTTAAGGTTAAGGTTATATTTAAGGGTAAGGTTAGGTTAAGGGTAATATAAGGTTAAAGTTAAGGTCAAAGTTAAGGTTAACTTAAGGTTAAGCGTTTGGTCAAGGTTAGGGTTAGGTTATACTTAAGGTCAAGGTTAGGGTTAGGTTAAGGGTAAATTCAAAGTTAACGTTAAGGTTAAGGTTAGGGTAACGGTTCAAGATAAGGTTAGGGTTGAGGTTTTGGTCAAGGTTAAGGTTACGGTTTAGGTTAAGGTCAAGGTTAAGGTTAGGTTATAGTGATGGTTAAGGTTAAGATAAAGCTAAGGTTAAGGTTAAGGTTAGGGTTAGGTTATATTTAAGGTCAATGTTAGGCTAAGGTTATGGGTTTTAACCTTAACCTTCACTATAACCATAACCTTACCATAACCTTAACCTTACCCTAACCTTTACCCTAACCTTACCCTTACCCTTAACCTTGACCAAACCCTTAACCTTAACCTTAACCTAACCTTAACCTTGACCTTAACTATAACCTTAACCTTAACCTTAGCCTAACCATAACCTTAACCTTAACCTTAACATATCCCTAACCTTAACTTTACCCTTAACTTTAACTTTAACTTTACCCTCACCTTAATGTTAAGGTTAGGCTATAGTGAAGGTTAAGGGTAAGGTCAAGGTTAAGGGTGAAGTTAAGGTTAGGTTAAGGGTAAAGTTAAGGCTAGGGTAAGGTTAAGGTTAAGGTTATGGTTAGACTAAGGTTAAGGTTAAGGTTAGGGTTAAGGTTAAGGTGATGTTTAAGGGTAAGGTTAAGGTTAAGGTTAGGTTAAGGTTAAGTTAATGGTAAATTCAATGTGAAGGTTAAGTTTATATTTAAGTTAAGGTTAAGGTTAAGGTCAAGTTCAAGGTTAAGGTTAAGGTTATAGTTAAGGGTAAGGTTATGGTTAGGTTAAGGGTAAAGTTATAGGTTAATTTTAAGGTTAGTTTACAGTGAAGGTTAAGGGTAAGGTCAAGGTTAAAGGTAAAGTTAAGGTTATGGGTTTAGTAATGTTAAGGTTAATTTAATGTTAACATAAGGTTAAGGGTAAGGTTAAGGTTACCATAAGGTCAAGGTTAAGGTTAAGGTTAAGGTTTGGTCAAGGTGAGGGTTAGGTTATAGTTAAGGTTAAGGTTAAGGTTAAGGTTAGGGTTAAGGTTAAGGTAATGGTAAGGTTAAACTTAACCTTAAACTTAAACTTAACCTGAATAAACCTTAACCTTAACCTTAACTTTACCCTTAACCTAAACTTAACCTTGACTGTACCTTAACCTAACCTTAAATCCTTAACCTTAACCTTAACCTTAACGATACTAAACCCGTAACCTTAACCTTAACTTTACCCTTAACCTTGACCTTACCCTTAACTTTCACCTTAACCTTATCCTTAACCTTAACTTTATCTTAACCTTAACCTAACCTTAACCTTAACCTAACTATAACCTTACCATTAACCTAACTTAACCTTAAAATTGACCTTGAACTTAACCTTTACCTTAAACTTACCATTAACCTTCACCTTAACCTTAACCTGAATAAACCCATAACCCTTAACCTTAACCTTACCATTACCCTTAACCTTAACCTTAACCTTGAATTTACCCTTAACCTAACCTTAACCTTAACTATAACCTAACCCTAACCTTGACGTTAACTTTACCCTTAACCTTGACCTTAACCTTAACCTTAACCTTAACCTTGACCTTGACCTTAACCTAACCTTAACCTTAACTATAACGTAACCCTCACCTTAACCTAACCTTAGCCTTCCCCTAACCTTAACCCTAACCTTAACCTTAACTTTACCCTTAACCTAGCCTTAACCTTAAATTTAAACTTAAATTAACCTAACCTTAACCTTAACCTAACTTTAACCTTGACCTTATCCTAACCTAACCTTAACCTTAACCTTAGCATAAACCTAACCTTGACCAAACCCTTAACCTTAACTATAACCTAACCCTAACCTTGACCTTAACTTTACCCTTAACTTTTACCTTAACCTTAACGTAACCTTAACCTTAACCTAACCCTAACCTTGACCTTGACTTTACCCTTAACCTTGACCTTAACCTTAAATCTACCCTTAACCTAACCCTTACCTTGACCAAACCAATAACATTAACCTTAACCTTAATCTTTACCTAACCTTAACCTTAACCTAACCTTGACCTTAACTATAGCCTAACCCTAACCTTGACCAAACCTTAACGTTAACCTTAACTTAAACTTAACCTAAACCTAACCTTAGCCAAACCCTTAACCTTAACCTTAATCTTAACCTTACCCTAACCTTAACCTTAAACTAACCTTAACTTAACCTTAACCTTAACCCAACCTTAACCTTAAATTTACCCTTAACCTAACCTTAACAATAACCTTACCCTGAACCTAACCTTAACCTTGCCCTTAACCTTAACCTTACCCTTAACCTAACCTTAACCCTGAATTTACACTTAACATAACCTTAACCCAGATGTTACCCTTAACTTAACCTTAACCTTGACTTTACCCTTAACCTTAACTATAACCTAACTTTAACCTTAACCTTAACGTTAACCTAACCCTAGCCTTAACTAAACCTTAACCTAAACTTAACATAACCTTAAGGGTTTGGGAAGGTTAAGGTTAAGATAAAGTTAAGGGTAAGGTTAAGGTTAATGTTTAGGTTAAGTTAAGCTTAAGGTCAAGGTTAAGGATAAGGTTAAGGTTAAGGGTTTGGTTAAGGTTAAGGTTACGTTAAGGGTAAAGTCAAGGTTAAGGTTAGGTTAAGGGTAATGTTAAGCTTAGGGTTAGGTTAAGGTTAAGGTTAAGGTTAGGGTTAAAGTTAAGGGTAAGTTTAAGGTAAGGGTAAGGTTAACCTTAACCTTAACCTTAACTTTAACCTAACCAAACCTTAACCTTAACCTTAACTTTACCCTTAACCTAACCTTAACCTAACCTTAGCCACTTTACCTTAACCTTAACTTTACCTAAGGTTAGGGTTAAGGTTAGGGGAAGGTTAGGTTAAGGTTAACCTTGACCTTAACCTTAACCTTAACTATAATGTAACCATAACCTTGACCAAACCCTTAACCTTAACCTTAAACTTAACCTAACCTTAACCAAACCCTTAACCTTAACCTTAACCTAACCTTAACCTGACTAAACCCTTAAGGTTAGGTTAAGGATAAAGTTAAGGTTAAGGTTAAGGTTAAGGTTAAAGTTAGGTTGAGTTCAAGGTCAAGGTCAAGGTCAAGGTCAAGGTTAGGTTAAGGTTAAGGTTAAGATTAAGGGTAAATTTAAGGTTAAGGTTAATGTTAAGGGTAAGGTTAAGGTCAAGGTTAAGGTTACGTTAAGGGTAAAGTCAAGGTTAAGGTTACGTTAAGGGTTTGGTCAAGGTTAAGGTTAGGTTATAGTTAAGGTCAAGGTTAAGGTTAGGTTAAGGTTAAGTTTAGAGTTAGGTTATAGTTAAGGTCAAGTTTAGGTTATAGTTAAGATCAAGGTTAAGGTTAGGTTTAGGTTAAGTTTAGGGTTAGATTATAGTTAAGGTCACAGTTAAGGTTAAGATTAGGTTAAGGGTAAGGTAAAGTTAAGTTTAATTTTAAGGTTAAGGTTAAGGGTTAGGTTAAGGTAAGGTTAAGGTTAAGTTTAAGAGTTTGGTAACGGTTAGGGTTAGGTTAGACTGAAGGTTAAGGTTAAGTTAAGGACAAATTCAAGGTTAAGGTTAAGGGAAGGTCAAGGTTAAGGGTAAATTCAAGGTTAGGGTTACAGTAAGGGTAAAGTCAAGGTTAAGGCTAGGTTAAGCTTAAGGTAAAGTTAAGGTTAAGGTTAAGGTTAAGTTAAGGTTAAGATTAGGTTAAGGTTAAGGTTAATGTTAATTTTAAGGGTTTGGTCAAGGTTAGGGTTAGGTTAAGGTTAATTTTAAGGGTTTGGTCAAGGTTAGGGTTGGGTTATAGTTAAGGTTAGGGTAAGGCTAAGGGTTTGGTCAAGGTTAGGGTTAGGTTATAGTTAAGGTTATAGTTAAGTTAAGGTTAAGGTTAAGGTTAGGTTAAGGTTAAGATAAGGTTAAGGTTAAGGGTTTGATCAAGGTTAGGGTTATGATATACTTAAGGTTAAGGTTAAGGTTAGGTTAAGTTAAGGTTAAGGTCAAGGTTAAGGGTGAGGTTAAGGTTAGGTTAAGGTTAATATTAGGTTAAGGGTATAGTTAAGGTTAAGGTTAGGTTAATGGTAAAGTTAAGGTTAATGTTAGGGTTAAGATTAGCGGAAGGTTAAGGTTAAGGGTTTGGTCAAGGTTAGGGTTAGGTTAAGGTTAAGGTTAAGGTTAAATTTCAGGTGAAGGTTAAGAGTAACATTAAGGTTAAGGTTATAGGTTTAGTCATGTTAAGGTTAAGGTTAAGGATTTGGTCAAGGTTAGGGTTAGGTTAACGTTAAGGGTAAAGTTAAGGTTAAGGTTATGTTAAAGGTAAAGTTAAGGTTAAGTTTAGGTTAAGGTTAAGGTTAAGGTTGGGGCAAGGTTAGGGTAAGGTTAAGGTTAAGGTTGGGGTAAGGTTAGGGTAAGGTTAAGGGTAAGATAAGGTTAAGGTTAAGGATAGGTTAAGGGTAAAGTTAAGGTTAGGGTTAGGTTAAGGTTAAGGTTAAGGTTAGGTTAAGGGTAAATGTTACACCATTTTTTGGTCATCTAACCTATTATCATTAGATGGACCCAAGTACATCATGTAAGACCAATTTTACTCAAAGTAAAATTTCTTTCACTATGAAAATATCTTAGTAAATCACCTTTATTAAGTTGTTTATGGTCTAAACAGGAAACCCCATAAGGAAATATTAAATAAATATACATTTGTTTGATTTTCCTCAAGAAATAATTAGTTAAACAATAATTTAATTAATATTTCTGTTTATATTTAACCCAAAAAAAGGAAATTAATTTGATAAATCATTATTTATCTTATTATTTTCTACGAATAATTATTTAAATCTTATTTAAATAATATTCTTTGTTAAATATGACTAATTCACCCTTAAATTATTAAATAAATCATTATTTGTTTGATTATTACTCAACCATATCCTTAAAATGATAAATAAATCATTTATTTATTTATTATTTACAAATAAGGGGATTTGACTCAAGTCAAATTTCTTTTCCCTCCAACAAATATAATAAAATATTCCACAAAAGTTGGATCTAGATTTGGTTAATAATATTTTAATTATGCACCAATCTCTAGACTAATTCAATATTTTGTTATAAATAGAAGGGTTTTCCCATTCATTTGTCACCTTTTGTTGCCTAAAGATCACATTGGATCTCTACTCTTGGTCTGGCTATTGATCCACCATCATATCCATATTTTTCCATTTTTGTCTGGGTTTTCTACACCATCAAGAGAGAGGAATTATAAATCTGAAGTGTTGAGGACTTACAAGAACCCATCTCATTGAGGAGAACAGGGAACAACCTCTTGTGTTTTCCTCCCAGGTGCCATTAATAAAAATTTCATTGGATATATTCTTGTCTTGTCTGTTGGATCTATGGAGTAAATCTTGTTTTTCTACTGTTTAATGTCTTTTAATGCATAGATCTATATTTTTTGTAGCATTTGTCTTGATCATCTAATTGCAAATATGAAGATATTAGCAGTCATTTATGTTGTTAGGGCTGTTTGTTATGCGCAGCTAAAGTGGTATTTTTTCGTACGCTTCAAATCAAGATTCATACTAACAACTGGTGACTCCACACAGGTTTACCATTATGACCGCTGTCATTTTTCTGATCCTTGCATATCCAACTGCTTCAAGCCCTAGGATTTCTCTTCAGTCCCTTGTTTTGCTTATTCTTGATGTTTCTTTTAACCCATAAAACCATAAAACGATAACATTCTAACTTCCACGTGTTTTCGGACCCATTGCGCAGGTGACAGATATCAGTCGAAGCTGAGACGACAATTTTTTCTGAAACCTGCTGCCAAGAGTGACAGAAGTGAAAGTCGCACTTTTCTTCCCAAAACCTGTGACTTGGACCTCCAGGGCACACTTTACAGCCCAAAAAGTGCGACCTCTACTGAAAACAAGCCAAAAACTACAACCTAGACTTTTTGCAGGGATTTTTCTGAAAGTTTTCTGGGTTTTTCTGAGCCTCTATTCAGGGTTGTATGAACTTCGTCTCTGCCCCTTTGGACCTGTACTTGTTATGTTTCACTCAAATAAGTGGGAACCTAGCCCCCTAGGGCTTCAGTACCCTCCACTTTTTGTGGAAGAGTGTTTGTTGTTGCAGGTTGTCTGAAATTTCAGAGACCCCGACCATTTTTTCAGATCTGATACCTCATCTTCAGATCCAGTTCAAATCTGCTTTTTATCCATCCAAATCTCCTCATTTAGATTGGTTTCTATTTTCCTTTAGGGTGCACTCCGCTTCCCTTCTGGAGATGGCCTTTCACCACCATTTTTATAGCAATTTTCCCTCTGATTTGTTGTTGCGTTCTGCACCACTTTCCAGTAGATTTTGTCTTTTAGATCCCTGTCCCTCTTGACCTTAATCTATTAGCGTTTTTATTGTGTATTGATTATTTTTTTACTCACCTATATACTAGTTGTTGAGAGACCCGACTCCTTGGGTTTAGATTAGTGCATTATCAGCTGTTTATTTTCTATTTTTGCAGGCCCATATACTGACATTTGCAGGTTTATTTACAACCATACAACACACTTTTTATTTTTCTCTACAAACGTCTGGGTTTAAAAATTAAAATTTACACACTTTTACACACACACCCTAAGCGAAAAAGGGCTTGGTTAACACCGCCAAGCAAAGACTCTAAAACATTGAAATCAATTGATCCTGCACCTTTTTGGCCTTATTTCGACATTGTAATCAGTTGATCTTGCACCTCCCTACCCTGGTTGGTCTCTTTTTCCTTTGTGCCATGTTTGTGTCATCAACATTACCTCACCAAGGCATTTATCCCGGAGACTTATTGGCATTCATCCTCAGTTTCTGATAGGAATACTTGCTCCTCCGCATAGGATTCGAGGTAGTCTTCTACCGAGTCCGCACAAGGACTCTTCTTTTGGGCCTTTGGGTTCTCCTTCTCATTCTTCCTTCAGTTCTCCCCCTGACACCTTCACCATGTCTAGTGTAGGACCTTATGCGGGTGGCAACCCTGACCCTTAGGTTGGGAATACCACTAGTGGCACTACTATGGACGCTACCCCGGCTGCGCCATTGCTCCCTTTCATGGCAGGCCTTAGCCTCCCTGACTTGGACCGGTTGATAAATGACCCTATACACCATGATGCTAGTTGGCCTGCTATGCTGACAAAGCTCCCTTCCGACATCCCAAAGTTTGAAGGCCTTGCTGGAGAATATCCTTCAAATCACGTTCGATCTTTCCACGTGTGGTGTTCATCTAACTCCATTACCGATGACTCTATCCATCTTCGGTTGTTCCAACGAACACTTACAGGTGAAGCTTATAAGTGGTATGTTGATCAGGCCACCTCCTATCATACCACCTTTGTGACTCTTACTCGAGATTTTTTATCTTACTTCCAGCTTCCTCTTCGTTATGACATTGGTATCGAACTTTTGACTATTTTCCGTCAATCATCTGCGACCCGCCTATCCGATCATGTTCAGGAATGGCAGAGAGGAAAGCACCTAATTCAATCACCGACCTTCGAAGACCATGCCTACATGGACTAGTTCCTTAGATATCTCTTGCCTCCTATCGAGAAAGATGTCGTATCGCATTTTCCTCAAACCGAAGAAGCTTCCCTCTAAATGGCGTTAAAATATGACCTAATCTATGCTCAGATGGGTTATTTTTATACCATTATCGTAGACCTAGTGGTGCCAATGCACCAGGGGAACCTCATGCAACTGATGGTATCGTTGGAGCTCTCTCTCATCCATATGCTCAACCTCCCATGGGTTGTGGTTTTCTTAGGGGAGGGGGTAGCACCTCCTGCATTTTTCCCCGTCCCGGTAGCACGTATCCAGGATACGACATGCCTCCTCTTTTGGCCCAACCTCCTATTTACCACACTATTACCCATCCCCCTTATCCGTATCTGCAGCTTGGTGCTCCAACTCCTCCAGCATTAGCACCTCCGCCTCCCTTGCCTTATCAACCCCCGCAACAGTAGCCATGCACAGCAGGGATTTGTCGCTACCCAACCACCTGAAGGTCAGGTGGCCACTCAACCTCTTCCATTTGGTTCCCCCAATATCCAGATTCTCATGATGTCCTCTGATCAGCCTTATGAACCTTCTTCTCCTGGCCCTTCACCTTCAGCTAGTACTCATCAGCCCCTTTATCCTCCTGGAACGGTTCCTCCAAGCCTTAACCATCTTGGAACTGTCCCGCCTAGTCATTCCCCCCTGGTCAGATACCATTCCTAGCTCCCCCACTAGGAGTGTACATAGTACCTATTATGGGCACCCTCTCTCTTCCTAACCTAACCCTTGGGATTCCCATCTAGTACCTCGATCCTCCAGCCGATACCTTTCCTAGTGAACTCAAACCTTATCTTGCTTTGACCCTGATCCAACCGATCCCTGTGATTTCTCCCACTGCAATAGTGCCTCATTCACCTCAATAAGAAACACCTCTCGTTGCGAATGCTTTGGGTAAGAAGGGAAAAGCTCGCAAGGGGGCATCAAAGGACAAGGCTACCCAGCAAACCCTGCCCCCTCTCAGCCTCCAAAGCATACCATCTAGTGTGCGTTATGTGATGTTGTTGGCCACACCACCCATACTTGTCCAAAGCTACCTCACCTCAAGTCCATGGTCAATGAGACATTTCCGGAATCTGATATCCCAGAGGTATATGTCACTATGCCTGATTCAATCCCGAAACTCAAATCATTGTGCACAAATCACCCTTGTGCTTTGTGTGATTTCCATGACCACTACACTCACCTCTTTCCTCACCTCAAAGAGTATCATTTCTCTTTAGAAGCATTATGCCAATTTGAGGCCAAGCGCAATGAGTCCACCGCTCCCTTATTTGCGTGTTTTACTTCGACAAAACCAGAGGGCACGGATGCTCCCATTGACATCCCCTCTCCTAATGTCGAGATGATGGAGCCTTCATCCACCATTTGCTACTTATCATCATCCATGAGACCCTTGGTGGAAGCCCCCTTGGATACTCCCCCTGATGTTTCGTCTAAACTCCCTTCAGCGATCACCCTGGGTGTTAACACTGGAAAATATTACAGTAAAAAACGACATCAAGTAATGGCGAGCCCAAGGATTTACAGGACAGAGATACATTATGGAATAAAAAATATTAAGAATCTCTAAGGTTTGGAGCAATTCAAGATTGAACTAGTCATAAATGCATGAGTGTCGCTTTGTCCTTCGATAAGTGCGCCTTCTACGCGCACTGGAGCCCGATAAGCACGCATTCCTAGAAATGGAAAAAGGTCCCTTTCCGGGACCACAAGCAGGCAAATGACAGTTTCCCCTTATGTGAAAGCCGCCTAAGGACAACACCAGTGCCTCCTTAGGCCTTGTGTGAGCACACAAAAGCATATTTCAGCCCTCAATGGAATATTTCCCCTCCCTTGGGTCACTATCCACCATGTACCAAGGGAGGGAAGGTGGTTTGAAAGCTCAACTATATAAACTCTCAAAGAGATGAAAAATTGGTGAGCAGACGGTTATGCTTGCCAAAGTTGCCCAAGCAACACCAACTGTTTGTGTGAACCAAGGAACAGGAGCTGAAGAAGAGGACTCAATTGTTGGCTACCCAACAATTTCAGTCTATTGTAGGATAGAGAGAGAGTTGAACTGTGTCAAAAGGTAGAACTTGAAGGAAAAACATCCTTGCGTCAGGTCCTAGAGCCTCTCCCTAGGCCCTTCGGCAAGTGGGTAAGATTTGTGTTCATTCCAAGCATTCAATGAGAAGAAGGCCATCAAGCCATTGTTTACCTTGTTATTGTTTGGAACTCTCTATTTAGCTTCTTTTTTATGTTTTTAGTTTTACTTTTTCAACAGAGCATACTGGAGTGCATTACTTCATTTTAAGTCTTATACTTTTGAGCTCCCCCCAGATACTGCCTGTTACTTATGGTTTAGAGAAAATACCAGATTCTCTAAATGCGTGTGATTTCGTACACCTGAGTGTCAAATCCACTACAACAGGATTGGAAACTCCACTGACGTATTTCAAGTTTATGTGGTTGTGCCATTATTTGAAGGAGACCCTAAGTCTATGCTGGAGTGGAGTTGACAGTCCTCTAACCCATATTCTAGTCCCTAGAGTCACTGAAGTGATAGACTGAAGAAGGAAGCTCCTAATTTTTTACTTGCAGGAATTTCATGCACTATTTTTACACATAGACGCATAGTGCGCGCGTTCAGGAGTGACCTGCGCGCAGGAAGGCACACCTGTCAGAAGGTGTTGCGTGCAATTTGTAGAGAGATTTTTTGTCCATATCTGCTGCATTTTTCTACTTGTATGTGTGTTGGGCAGCCCCTAATGTATCTGCCAACACCTGTTTTGATACTCCACGGCTTCTGAAGATTGATTTTTGCTACTTTTTGTAGGCATTTAGTTAGTTTTCATTTAAGTTGATTTTTTGAAAAAAATATTTACATAGTTTAAGTAGGGGGCGAATTAACCATTGCTTTCCGAACAATTTATGTTTTTGCAAATTCTGGTATACACACTTAGTTTAACTAGTCCAAGTAAGTGGCTCATGACCACACATGCATAAGCTAGTGTAGAAATTGTTTAGTTTGAATTTCAATTTTTGCATTTAGGAAATTGCGAGACTAGGACTTAATTGGAAGTTAGAGTAAGTAATCTCTGCTATCTTTGCACCATTGGGTGACCCTAGACAAGCATATGAACACTCTACATTTGTGATTTTCCATCTCCCTTTAGTCACTCACATAGACTAATTAGGAGGTTTTGGAAGCGGCCCATTATCTGCGAATGCTTTTTATTTGAGCAAGGAACAACGTCACATAGTTTAACTAGGGGGGCATTTGTAACGGATCATCGATATCCATATGTTCAAATTATGAGATTTTTCACCATACGCTCACACACACTCACCCACTAAGAAAAAAAATCCACCTAAAAATAACTTAAACCAACTCACTAAACTCTCCGCACAGGGGCCACAAGAGAAATTATAGTTTAAGTTAGGATCAAGGGGGTAGGCATCTAATAAGCCACCTTGATCATGCTTCACATTTGAAACATAGAAGTTTCATTTTTAGGGAGCTTAAAATCCACCTATCAGCCCATGGAAAAGAAAACCCAAGCGCGGCAGAGACCCGATTCAGAGGGGGTTAGGCTTAGGCGCAGTTCGTGTGGTATTAGTTGGAGTTACCTGACCCGTCTGATACTCGGTACTATTAGCTGGCTACCAAGAAGCCCAAGACTTGAACGCTCATGTGGGATGGTGATTCTTAGTGGCCAAAACAAGGGCATCCTTTACCCTATAGGTGATGGTGCAGGCAAGCGTCAAACCCTCTACCCTTACCTTGGTTGATTCTCTTCAGATGACTAGGGGCATCGCTAGTTCTTTTGGGACATTGTGCCAACACTCGCAAGAAATAATCTCAAGGTCTAGTTACTTTTGAGAGTGTGAGGATGTCATTAGGTCTTCTAGGATTTTTTTTGAGTATCACGCGCAAACAGACGAAACCATTTTTTGTTTGACTGATCACATAGATTAAATTAAAGGAAAAATAATTTCTTTTTCTCTTTGTTTTATGTATGTGGCCATAAATTTGATGTGATCATAAACTCAATCCCCTAAAAAGGTTTGGATGAACCTCAAATAGTTCCAATGGAACCTCATCAGTCCAAGCATATTTTGGACCTCCCCCCATTAACGGGAGGGGTTATAGGTCTTTCTCCATTTAGGTGTCAAAGACGGAACATAGCCGTAGTGGTTGGTTCCTCCTTTCTTGGAGCAACCTTCGTTGGGAACTGTTACACAACAATTTTTCATTGTCCCTGCAATCCCCCGTCTCGCACATTGGAGGGCTCATTCTGTGACCTGTGAGCAGTGACATAACCTGAAAACACTTTCATGGCATTCCCCTAGACATGGACTTTCATTCCCCTTAAGACATCTCCTTGTGAAAAACCCTAAAAATAGCCTTTTCATCCTTGGCGTGACTAGCCAGTGTTATACCCTCGCCAATGGGGGAAATCCTCCAAAGAGGGCACGCCAATTGGCACTCTGTCTCAGAGTCGCACTTGTGCCAGGCTTAATAAAGGGTGTTTTTTAAAAATAAATGGCGGAAGATTGACTTTAACCAACTCCTGAACTGGTCTCTAAATTGAGTTGGGACATTTGGCTTCGGATTTCCATGAAGAGGAAGTAGTTTGCCACCTCTCATGGAATCTTCCTTGAGGATAGGGCTAATCCCATGATTGTAGGGATCCCAACTCCTCTTCCACCATCTGTATAAGCTTTCCATTTCCCTTGCAAGCTAGTCTCCAAGAGTCTCCAAGAGTCTCCAAGAATCTCCAAGAGTCTCTATATCCTAAAGAATGTTGAAATAGCCCTCATAGAGCCAAATCTATAGCAAGGATATTGACGATTGAAGAGAGAGGCTTGTCCCCATCCCTGACAAGCTTTACCGAGACGTATTCTGCTGACGACCTACCGAAGGAAGATTCAACGTCAGAGCTAGGTTGTATTTTCCTTTGTATGAATTAATGATAAGCAACTTTGGTTATGGTTCCACTCATATTGTTCAGTATGATCATGAGTTGTGTCTTCTCTGACTAATACATGGTTGTATATATTGGGTTTTACACTTGTGTTTGTCGTGTTTCTTGTGTGTGTAGGTGTTTGATCGCGGCGAGCAAGAGGATTGTGATATGCTGGAGTAAGGAAATGGGAGCGCCATCTTCTCTACGAACAATAGCATTGGACTTGAGGTAAGCCTTCTTCGCAAGTTGGTTTATTGCAATTAGGGACTTGCGCCATAGCATGTTACGATTGTTGCTAGACCCACTCTAGGCTAGTAAGGATCACCTCTGTCCGCAGAGGGGATTTACCTCTACAACAAATTGGTGACTTCGCTGGGGAGACGCTTGTTGTTTTCTTTATAAACTACAGACGGAGCCTGAAGTTAGCCAGATAGCCTTCGAAACGCTCTTGATTTGCATTAGCGAAAGTAGATGAATGATGCTTCAGTCAATCTTTGGTCTAGTTTATGAACTGAACACTTGGAGTATTGTCTTGTCTTTTCGGCCGATTCTTGTCTTTGTCTACTTGATCAGCTCTTTTGAATGGCTCTTTCTGTGTGTTTGCATTTTGTTTAGCTTTACCATCACTAGCCTATTTCTTGGATTTCTCTTTTTTATTTTTCCTTAGTAAACTCGACTGGCGCGCTTATTAGCCTGATAGTTGCACCCATTGGCACATGTTGCCAGTGTATTACCCGCACCAATCGGCGCTAGATTCCGCCTGACAGTCATGCCAATCCTGAAAGGTGCTAAGGTTTACTCTGTTTTGAGCTTTCTGAGCTTGATCTGTGTTTTTGGTTTTATTTTTTCGACTGCCTGAGTGTTTTGGAGACTTGTTTGACGACTGTGACCTTCATCCTTTGGTTGTTTGCTCGTTTCTGTCGATTTTACATTCTAGCCCTAGGGCATCTAGGTGCTATTGTGTGTCAAGCCTCCCTTGGGAGTTTTTGGTTTCTATCTATTTAGTAAACCTTGTGATTTCTTCTCTGCATACGTTTGGTGGTTGTCTATCATTTTATTACGCTATTTGAGTGATTGGTTTCTTCTTCATTCAAATTTTGCTTTGTCTCGCTTTGAGCCTAGATTAAACGGTTCATTTGAGTCTTGGAGATTCTGCTTGAAGTGGTGAGTCTGGTCTTGGTTGGGAGAAATTCTTTGTTTTTTCATTTTTAGGCGTTGGCGCTTGTTGTTTGTTAGCAACCCGCACCAATTTTCCATTGGCACTAGTTTTCAGTGAGCAAGTCGCGCCAGTTGGTGCTAGTTGTCAATGATAAAGTCGTGCCAATTTCAGGGTGTGTGAAAATTGAGATTTTTTCCCTAAATCCTTCACCATTGTGTCTTTCCCTTCCGGTCTTTTCACTGTATGAGCATAGATTACATTGCTCATTGTTTGAAATGTCTTATTTCCATGATTTTTTGATGTAAAAGGGAATGAATGCCTTGTTTTGATCTCTTGCTTTGGAAGTCCTCTTTGTGTTTGACCTCATATTTTTTGTCACCTTTTGAGGAATTTCATTACAAAGTGTTTTGAAACAATGATTGCATTCTTAGTGTTTGATTACATCCTTTTTTCATTCATCCTTCCATTAAGAGATTTGCGTTTATTTAGTTTTTGTCTCAAAGTGTTCTTTTTGTTAAAATTCATTAGATCACTTTGCATTGGAAAGTATTTTTGAGATCCATAATTGAACTTAGATTACATTGCTTAATCATTGAAAACTAGAAATCGCTTTGATTGCATTCTCTTTTATTAAAAGCATGCATTAAGTAGACTCTCATTTCATCGAAAAATGCATTGAGTGCATTCTTATCATTTGAAAAGGAAAAGGAAATTGTGCATAGATTACAATTGCATAGTTTTCAAAAAAGAGGATTTTGCATAGATTACATTGCATTGTTCACATCGTTGAATGTTCGAAATTACTTTTGGATAGTGAAAGTCATCTATTTTTAAAAAAATTTCGTTTACAGTGTTGTTGTTTGTTGCATCATTGTTTGAAGCTCTTCCCTTAACTAGATAGCATTCATCGAATTAAAAGTTTTATTTTCTCATATAGCTAAATATAGGAGATTGCTAGATGACATTCGGTAGGGCCTGAAAAACTGAAACATAATTGAAAGATTACATTAAAATTTATTCAATTTACACTAAGGCAACATTGAAACATTAACAAAATATTTAGAGGTCTAGGTTAGAGACGTGTTCCGGCGTTGTTAAACCTAGTAGTTGTCGTTTGCCTCTTGGCTTTAGACAGCACTAGTACGGACTTGTGCTCCCTGTACCATCGCGTGTATAAAGGGAGACCCCACTAGGTTTCCATCCTTTATCCATAGGAAGACGAGTCTGCTGCCCTATACCCGTGATACACCAGACACAACATTAGGGGAGATTTCCTGCACGTACGTTAAGTCCTTGGTTGATTTCTCTTTCATTTTGAAACCAAGGTGTATATTGCAGTTCATGGTTATTTGGTACACCCTTTGCCTAGAATTCCTGAGCAATCATTTTGATCTTATCTGACTCCTTAAATTTTAAAAGATAATCAAGCGCTTGTCCTTTCATGCTTGTTTCCAATCTAAAAGTGATAGAGTCACCTTTTGTCTATTTCTCGACTCTTAAAAGATGAAACAACAGAGTTTTGTTTCAATTTTTTAAAAATTGACTGCCCACGAAATATTCCTGGTTAAAGTTAGTTTCCTTAGGGTGTTGTGTTGAGTTTTTTCTAATGGAAACTTTTCCAGAGTTCACCAACCAAGGAATCCCCTCTGATGGGAATCCAGGCCCTTTTCCTCCTTTGGGAAATGTTGGTGCTCCTTACATGGCAACGTTGTCCCTTCCTAGGTTAACTGTTGGGTTGCATGTTTGGTTGTTTTCAACCTCTATGGTCCCGAATGTCCCACCTATTTTTCAATTAGTTCCTTCGCCTGAACAACATCATGTTGATTCTAAGGTGGACCTCTCCCCTTCTTCACCTGTTTCTGTGTCCTCCTCTTCTACTTCACCTAGTGAAAGTCTGGATTCGAGTAACCGGGTGGCTAAGAAGAAGAAGAAGAATAAAAAGAAGAAGAAGTCTGATAAGCGAGAGGCTAAGAGTGCAGCTACTTCTTCTTAAACATCTCTTCTTGACAAAACTCCCAACCCTCCATGGAAATTCAAGTTCCCTTGCATGTTGTGCACGGGAGACCATCTTCTTCGAGATTGCCCTAGTATTCCCAAGGTGCTCAAAGTATGGTCCAACGGTCGTCCATCATTGCCTTTGGCTTCTAGGAGTCAGGTCGGGGGCACGTCTTCAATTGGTACTTGAAAAGCTCCTAAGAAACAGGGTAAGCTCACCAATCCCTGTAAGTTGTGTGAAGGACATCATTCCATTCACCTTTGTCCATATATGGATGAAGCCAAGAAATTTTTGGACAACTCGGTTGTTTCTGCGCTGTGCCTTCCAGCTGGTTACAAACAACTTTCTTTGAGTCCTCCACCAGCTGATCCTACGATTGGTCAAGAGTCATCCTTGGTCAATCCCGCTCCCTCGGAAATTCAAATTCAGGAATTTGTTCCTAAACAACCATTGGTCATAGGATCGGTTAAGCTGGCCCTGTCTACGGTGCACTAGGTCTTTTCCGTTGAGAGTGGATCTCACATCCCTCAGGTTCTTCTTGTTTCTTTAGATTCCTCAGACTTGGAGAAAGATTCTCCTGTCCCTATACCTCAAGAAGTTGCTCCTCCACCTCCCGTGATGGAGGTCCCGGAGGATACTCCTCCCGCCTTCGAGATGGAGGTCGTGGAGGATGCTTCTTCTTCTTCCGTAACACCAGGGGAAGACCATCTCAGTTTGATGGTAGCTCGTCCGAGTAGTTTAGTCGCTTCCTTTGATTGGAATCAATTTACAGGATATCGCCTTCCGTCTTATGTGCCTTTTGAGATAACGTTACAGGCCTTTGGTTTGGTTGTACCCAGTACCATTATAGATGAAGGCGCCTCTTTTAGTGTTCTATCCTCAACTACCTCGCAAGATTTCAGTTCACCTCCGCTTGTGCCTGTTACGCAGAATCTGTTGGAATTTAACAAAAGAAAGAATCAACCATTAGGGGTCCTTCCAAGGTTACTTGTTACTTTGGGGGGTAAAACCGTCCATATGGATGTGATGGTTGTTCTAGGCCCCTTGGATTTTAATCTGCTCTTGGGGCGTGGTTATACCTATGCCATGGGAGTGCTTGTCTCCTCCCTTTTTCATGTGGTCTATTTTCCACATGAAGGACGGATAGTGACCATTGATCAGCTTTCGTTCTTTGGTCCTGATATGGCAACTGGCCCGCCATCATCCCTTCCTTGTTTTTATCCACCCGTTGTATCTACCCCACCACAGGTCAACTATGTGGCTACCTACCCTGTGCCTGTACTCAGTGATAGTGTCGTTGTGCATCAGTTGCGGGGGCATTGGGTCCTGAATTCCAGGATGTTTTCCTTCCATCGGGAGTGGAACTCTTGGAAGCGATGACTTCTTGTTCATTATGATGAGGTCCATCGGAGCAAAGTTTGTTTTCTTGTGTCAAGCTCCTTAAAAAATGTAACAATTTCGTCGGAGAAAATTTTCTTGATTTCAAGCTCCCTAAAAAATGAAACAAGGTTTTCGGAGCAGATTCCTTGTCTTGTGTCAAGCTCCTTAAAAAATGAAACAAGGTTGCCGGAACACAGTTCGTTTTCTTGTGTCAAGCTCCTTAAAAAATGAAACAAGGTTGTTGGAGCATAGTTCCTTGTCTTGTGTCAATCTCCTTAAAAGATGAAACAAGGGTGTCTGAGGATAGTTCTTTTAATGTGTCAACCTCATTAAAACAATGAAACACTTTCTCGTTCAATTCGAGTCTTTGATAAGTTCTCGTAAAATACCAGTCGAGTCTTTTCCTTAATCTCATAACTTGAACCTTCAGTCCATCTACCTTTCATATGGATTGAAGCTTGGGGGGCATGTACCTTGAATTGAGTCACCATGCTGGGGGGCATGCTTACTTCTTCAAGCAGATTTTTATGATTTCAAGCTTGTGTAAAAATGAAACTATTCATATTTTACCTCTTGTGATTGTCATTTTGTCAACCTATTTTGTCAAATGAGCCTTGGTTTTCTCACTCCATCATCACTATCTGCTTGGCCAATCATATGCCTTCACTTGGTTGTTTTACCTATTCTTGAGGAAATGCTACGATGAGTGATCTTGTTAGCCAGCCTCTTAACCTTTATTTTTTTTGAGCAGTTCCACCATCACCAGAACCAGTATCTACCCTTTATACCACTCGTTCCTCCAGGAGGAGTCATCTTTCAACTCTTTTCTGACTCTCTAAATATGAAAATATTGCCGAGCCCCTTGTCGTTTTGATCTCGTTAAAGTGGCTATGAAACGACATCTACCCAGTATACGTTTACCCCTTTTTTGGGCTGGGATAGATTACTTACGAAAAAGGAATACCATAGCCTATCGTGACAAGGAGGTTTTCTCAGACATTGTTTTTTATCTTTTCGGATCTGAGGAACTATTCACGAAAAGGGACCATTAGAGTTTAATTTTCCGCTGTCTTTTCAAACTCTCTAAACATGAAAATATGCCGAGTTCTTCCTTTGTCAGACTCGTTAAACCTAAATGACATCGGAAATTGTCAATCATGACGTTATTCAAGTTTCTCCTTCCCAGGGCCTGTTAAATGTACTAGGATGGATTCGTCCGAAGGACAGACTTATATGACAAGCATATGGTATCCTCTTCAAGCTTGTGTAAAAATAAAGAGGTACTCGCGAGAAATGGTGGGAGAAAAATGGAACTAGCATCATTGTCGTGTCGGCAGTATGTCGCTCTTGAACATGGCACTTGTCTGCATTCGTGTCGGGTTGGGGACATCTCATCTCGTTTTTCACTTGCCTCTGTGGGTTTGGGTGATCCTTTTTGGCTTCTCATCTGCTCTTTGCCTCGTCATCATGACCTATGATATTTTTATGTCAAATACTGCCAAACTCATTGTCGTGCCGCCTGTATGTTCAAGAGAAGTTGACCTCTGCAAATCTCAACCTTCCTCTGATTCTCATCTGATCCTGATTCACAAAAAAATTTTGGTTCCTCTGTCTCATGTCAATGATGTGGGAAACACTATGGCCCAGCTTCGATCAAGGTCACTTCCTGTCGACTTTAGCTCATTATCCAGGAAGCTGATCTAGAGACTCCCTTCTGGTACCTTGGAGCCTGCATGCCTCAATGGCAGGTTCTTCGCATTCAATGCAAGGTTTTCATCATTGACCTTCGATCAGATGATTCTGCGGGTGTTTGACACCATCTCACTGTTCACATGCCGTAGATTGTACCTATAGTACCTTGAGGGCCATTTTCATTATTGGTGGTACCTCTCATGTTTGTTAACAGCTTTCATCATTGGCTGGTAATCAGGAGATGTTCTTGCATGTTCGACTTCAGCTCACTTATTCGCATGCTTGAACTTGTACTTTGTTCGGGTCGAGATGGAGCATAAGACCCTGGATTTTATCTATTAGAATCCAGGCTTGGATTACTATGATTGGTTACATGACTCATTCATTGGATGGCTGTGACCATACCTGAGTCTATTTATCGATCCTCATTGGATGGCTATGTCCATGCCTGGGATCTGGATTATTGTATACTCTGTTATGGATGGCTGCACCCATACCACATATGTCATGTATATTGAGATATCATTTGTACTTCTCTACACAGGTTTTTCGATGGCGGTGTTTTCAGTTGGACACGTTCTCGTAAAGAATTTCACCCCTCTCTCTCTCTCGGGCCTCATGCTTTAGGGGGCATCTGTTACACAGCAATTTGTCACCATCCCTGCAATCCCTCGTCCCACACATTGGAGGGCTTATTCTGTGACCTGTGAGTAGTGACATGACCTGAAAACACTTTCATGGCATTCCCTTAGACATGGACTTTCATTCTTTTGAAGACAACTCCTTGAGGAAAACCCTAAAAGTAGCCTTTTTATCCTTGGCGCGACTCGTCAGTGTTATACCCGCTCCAACGGGGGAAATACTCCAAAGAGGTCGCGCCAATTAGCGCTCTGTCTCAAAGTCGTACTCGCGCCAGGCTTAATAAAGGGTTCTTTTTAAAAATAAATGGCAGAATATTGACTTTAACCACCTCCTAAACTAGTCTCTAAATTGAGTTGGGACGTTTGGCCCCAGATTTCCATGTAGAGGAAGTAGTTTTTCACCTCTCATGGAAGCTTCCTTGAGGATAGGGCCAATCCCATGATTCTAGGGATCCCAACTCCCCTTCCACCATCTATATAAGCTTGCCATTTCCCTTTGCAAGCTAGTCTCCAAGAGTCTCCAAGAGCCTTCATAGCCTAAAGAATGTTGCAATAGTCCTCATAGAGCCAAATCAGTAGCAAGGAGATTGACGATCGAAGAGAGAGGCCTGTCCCCATTCTTTACAAGCTTTAATGAGATGTATTCCATTGACGACCCATCGAAGGAAGATTTAGTGTCAGAGCCAGGTTGTATTTTCCTTTGTATGAATTAATGATAAGTGACTTTGGTTATGGTTTCACTCGTATTGTTCATTATGATCATGAGTTGTGTCTTCTCTGACTGATACATGGTTGCATATATTGGGTTTTACGCTTGTGTTTGTTGTGTTTCTTGTGTGTGCAGGTGTTTGATCGTGGCGAGCAAGAGGATTGTGATCTGCTGGAGCAAGGAAACGAGAGTGCCATCTTCTCTACGAACAACAACGTTGGACTTGAGGTAATATTTCTTCGCAATTTGGTTTATTTCAATTAGGGACCTATGCCATAGCGTGTTATGATTGTTGCTAGACCCACTCTGGGCTAGTAGGGATCACCACTGTCCGCAGAGGGGATTTACCTTTACAACACCATGTTACAGGATCTTTTCCATCAAACTTCCTCATATCCATTTTTGGAATATGGTGGTTCTTCCCACCAACATTAGAGTTTATGAAGTCATGATTAACATTTATTTTGTTCTCATCATGAGTTTCCTCTACTACCTTTTCACCATTAGGAAACATTTCTTGTATGAACATTGTCAAACCTTCCATGTCTGCTTTTAGATCATTCTTCATGTTTTCCATGTTGTCTTTCATTTTTTCATCGATCTTATCTTCCATGTGATCCATTTTAGATTCCATGCCAGCTTCCATGCCATCTATCTTAGATTCCATGCCTTTCTTCAAAACTTCCATTTCATTTTTTGTTGCTCTCTGTGAGAGCGAAATTTGGTGCGATTGCTCTTGTAATTTTGATAGATCATGTTGCAATTCTTCATATTCATGAGTCATAGTAGAGCCTTTTGAAGGCTTAATGGGTGTTGAATTATTTTTATAGGTCATTTTTTAGAATCCAATACTAATATCTATTCTACAATATACCCTTGGAATCAATTCAAATTGATTCTTCAAACAAGACTTATGCAATTCGGAAAAACAAATACACACCTTTTTCTTGCTTTTGAGGAGCTCGATATTGAAATTAGATTATCTCTGTGATTACGGCTCTTAAATATCTAAAATTTGGTAATGAGGTAGCCTTATGAATTATATTTCACATGCCATAGGTCTGACTTGATTTGGATACTCCAAGGTAAAGTTATGTCCAGTCTCCCACAATGACCTAATTATGGACTAGTTCAGTAGTGCAAACTTGTACGACTTGCCACGTGTCACTGTTTCATATTTTAGCTCTACAATTGATAGAAAAGAAACTATAGTTTGTGTGCTTGTGATCAATTTTTACGGCACTCCTATACGATGCACAGAGACAGAGTTATGAATATTTTCCCACGATCACCTCTTTGAGATGAAATTTAGGAGCCTAAAAACACACTACCTTCCATAGATCATATCTCTGAAAATATTGCGAACCAAGCTCTGAAAGTTTGCGATGAATTTCCTCAATATTTCAGCTTCACGCCCTAAAAATTTCAGATTCTGAACCTTCGTAGAAAAAAATTTATACCGCAAATTCCACGATGACCTGTTTAGATTAAATTGAGGAGCCTGCAAAAAGACCTAACTTCCACAGATCATATCTCCGAAAACATTGGGAAAAAAACTTTGAAATTTTGTGACACTGTTCCTCAGGATTTCGGTTCCACACCCTAAATATTTTAGCTTCTGAAACTTCATAGAAAAAAATATATAGAAAAAATTCGATGATGACCTATTTGGAGTAGCAAAACCCTAGAATCCAAAGCTATGATACCAAATGTTGTGAAGCTAGCTCCAAAAATATAAGAAAAGAGATATCAACGCCTTAGAAATAAGACACTTCGAGGGGGAAACCTCCAATACATTGCATGAATGAACAATTCTTGGATGATAAAAATTAGAAAACCTCCTTTGTATATATAGGAGTCCATGGGGCCATAATGTAATCCTAGCCGACCTAACAATAATAATTTAAGGGCACAATAATAACAATATGGGAGTTACAGAGGTACAATAATAACAATAAGTGGGTTATATTAACAATAATAAGGGACTGTACTAGTAATATAGAGACCTAACAAAGGGTAAGGTTAAGGTTTAGGTTAGCTTAAGGGTAAAGTTAAGGTTAAGGTTACGGGTAAGGTTAAGGTTAAGGTTGAGGTTAAGGTCAAGGTCAAGGTTAGGGTTAATTTAGGTTAAGGTAAGGTTAAGGTTATGATTATGGTTAGGGTAAGGTTATAGTTAAGGTTAAGGTTAAGGGTAAATTTAAGGTAAAGGTTAGGGTTCGGTTATAATTAAGGTTAAGGTTAGTTTAAGGGAAAAGTCAAGATTAACCTAACCTTGAACTTAATATTAACCTTACCTTTACCTTAACCTTAACGTAACCTTCCTATAACCTTTACCTTAACCTAACTTTAACCTTAACCTTCCCCTAACCTTAACCTTAACCTTAGCCTTACCCTAACCTTAACCTTAACTTTACCCATAACCTTAACCTTACCCTTAACCTAACCTTAACCTTGACCTTGACCAAACCCTTAACCTAACCTTAACCTTAGCCTAACCTAACCTTAACCTTAACATTAACCTTGTCTTAACCTTAACCTTCCCATAACTCGCAAGCTTAGCTCTTAGAAACTTAAGGTCAAGGTCAAGGTTAAGGTTACGTTAGGTTATATGGCAGTTTAAGGTTAGGGATAGGTTATAGTTAAGGTTATGGATAAGGTAAGGTTAGGGTTAGGTTATAGTTAATGTTAAGGTTAGGTTAAGGTTAATGTTAATGTTAAGGTTAAGGTTAGGTTATAGTTAAGGTTATGGATAAGGTAAGGTTAGGGTTAGGTTATAGTTAATGTTAAGGTTAGGTTAAGGTTAATGTTAATGTTAAGGTTAAGGTTAGGTTAAGGTTAAGGTTAAGGTTATGGTTATGGGAAGGTTAAGGGTAAGGTTAAGGTTAAGGTTAAGGTTAGGTTAAGGTTAAGGTTAAGGTTAAAGTTAAGGCTAAAGTTAAGGTTAAGGTTTTGGTCAAGGTTAGGGTCAGGTTATAGTTAAGGTTAACGTTAGGTTAGGTTATAGTTAAAGTTAAGGTTAAGGTTAAGATCCGTAACCTTAACCTTGACCTTACCCTTAACGTTAACCTTAACTTTAACCATAACCTTCACTTTAACCTTAACTTAAACTTAACTTTCACTATAACCTAACCCTAACCTTGACCAAACCCTTAACCTTAACCTTAACCTTACCCTTAACCTAAAGCTTAACCTTAACCTTACTAAACCAGTAACCTTAACCTTAACCTTAAACTTAACTATAGCCTAACCCTAACCTTGACCAAACCCTTAACCTTAACCTTGACCAAACCCTTAAACTTAACCTTAACCTGACAAAACCTGTAACCTTAACCTTAACCTTAACCTTAACTATAACCTAACGAAAACCTTGACCAAACCCTTAACCTTAACCTTAATCTCAACCTTCCCCTAACCTTAACCTTAACCTTAATCCTTAACCTTATCTTACCCGCTTTACCTTAACCTTAACCTTAACCTTAACATTAACCATAACCCTAACCTTGACCAAATTCTTAACCACAACCTTAACCTGAGCCTTTACCCTAACCTTAACCCTAACCTTAACCTTAACCTTAACCTTGACTATAACCTAACCCTAACCTTGACTAAACCCTTAACCTAACCTTAATCTAAACTATAACCTAACCCTAACCCATACCAAACCCTTAACCTTAACCTTAACCTATCTAAAACCATAACCTTAACCTTAACCTTATCTTAACCTAAGCCTTCCCTTAACCTAAATTTAATGTTAACCTTCCCCTAACCTTAATCCTAACATTACCCTAACCTTACCCCTAACCCTAACCTTGACAAAAAAATTAACCTTAACCTTAACCTTAACCTTAATCTTACCCTTAACCTTCACTGTAACCTTAACCTAACTAAACTCGTAACCCTTAACCTTAACCTTACCCTTAACCTTCACCTTAAACTCAACCTTCACCGTAACCTTAACCTGACTAAACCTGTAACCCTTATCCTTAACCTTACTGTTGGGCCTCAAAATAGTCTCTATTTTCACTCCATTATTCATCAATATCTTCACATTTTACCTTCATGTCACCTCCATTCCACCTCCATATCATTACATTCACTTCATTATTGGGTCATAACTATGTTTTTCCAAAGTTTATTAATTCTTAACATTTTAAAGTGAATTTATGGCTAAAACTTAGAAAATAATATGCTTATACTTATGCCTAACAATTAGCATGAGTTTGTTGACATGTGTAGGCACAAAGGAAGCTTCCAAGACACCTTTATGTGGCCTTGGATGATCAAATTCGAATTTAAGAAGATAAACCTCATGGAAAAGATCATGGAGGAGATTATGGAGGATAGGGTTATGTGTTTAGATGGTTAGAGATATTAGTGGATGATCATTATGAGTTTGTTACTACTCTCATTGTATAAATAGGAGTACCTCCTCCATTCCAAAAAAAGGACTCTTAGAGCATTGTATCCAATTGATGATGGAATAGAATAAAGCTTCATTTTTCATATATTTCCATTATGTAGTTTTAGATGTAAATTGTGTTAATGTAGAATATGAATTTATGGAATTTATGTAGTTTTAGATATAAGTTTCCTTAATGTAGTATATGGAATAATTTGTCTTGTTCTTAAGAGAATTGAGCTCACTCTAAAAAGGATGAGAGAAACATTTTATTTCATATTAGATTTTGTTTCATTTCATTGCTTAGATGTTTAAGGATTTGTGTGTGATTTTGTTTGTGTGCAAGTAGTTTCTTGTTAAGATTTTTGATATTAAGATGAATGAATTATAATGGAATACTTTACATGTCTCTTAAGTTAAGAGCTTCTTTCATTAATAATTTATCCATCTTAAGTTCTTGGTTTTAATCTCTGATTCATTAAGTGGTAATTGAGGTGAAAGTGGATTTCTTGAGTCAAGAACCATTTCAATATTATTCCTCTTTTTAAACTAATTGAGTTAGAGTTATAGAATATATTACTTTCGGCTTTTGAATAGCCTTGTCTTTATTTCAAGTTTCTGGTTTTATGAATGATTTCTCTATGATACTGTAGGGAAGGACAACCAGGACCTCCTAAGTTAGGAGCCTCTTCCCTTGCATATTATATTGAATCATAAAAAATTTAGTTAGACATAGAGTTAGTTGCCTACTCCTGCATATATATTGCTGGCACCATCACAAGCTCACGAGTTTCCCTGGTCGATAATTTAATGCAGCAATTTGTTCAAATAAATTGCCCAACATTTTGGCGCCGTTGCCGGGGAATGGTGCTAAGGGATTAGGCATTAGAAATTTAATTTAGTACTAGCATTTTTCTTTAGACAAAATAATTTGTGAACCCTGGTGACAGCAGGATCTTCGCAAAGGAGTTTAAGTTTGAATTTTCTGATGTTTTAATGTTTAGCTAGTTTTAAATTTCGTCATTTCAAAAACACCCTCCTGCATAAATAAAAACAAATCAAGCGATGAGTATGCTCTCTTCCTGCGCTTCGTGCGATCAGGAAGATCAGAAAATCAATTGATTTATTCAAATAAAAAAACTCTTGCTGAAAAATTGATCTGCGTACCGACCTTAACTGGAGACTGAAATCCTCCAATAAGAAAAGCTGGGTGGTGTATAATGGATGCATTAAATAGTGGGTAATTGCCTTAAGAGTTGATTAGTTCTCACAAAAAAAAAAAAAAAAAAAAAAATCACAACTCTGAATTTGCTCTTTCATTGTAAACACATTGTCAAGTTGTTGGCGTGAATGACAATCAAATATAGATCAAAAGCTTTATTTCATTCCTTAAATTCTTTACCTTCGTATGCTGGACTCCATTACCATGCACAGCAATTGATTTCTATTGCCAAAAGCTTCACGAAATCGCACCAGTTTCAACACGCGATTTTAAAATGGATTTTCTGAGCAAACTAAGATGAATTAAAAAAAACTGAGACATGGGTTTTCTCCAAAACGGGGGTAATTAGGTGACTCGTGAGAAATTTCCTGAAATTTGCAGCGGTTTAGGAGAAAATTGAGGTTCTTTCAATCCTACTTTAACATATTGCGCCCAGATCCGTTTTTTTTTGCATTTCTTTTGGTTTGTTTTATATTTTTAGATTTAATTTGTTTTTGTTATAAATCGTATTTATTTTGTTTTGATTTAGTTATTTATTTTTAGTCATAATCTATGTTAATGTTTGTTATTATAATTATATTAATATATTAATATGTTAATATAATTATAATTTGTTATGTTTGTTATTTGTTATATATTGTATATTTGTCATGTTGTAATTAATATAGTTGTAAATTTTTATTTTATTTATTAAATTAAAATTTGTTGTATATAATTGTAATTATGATTTGTTATATATGTTTGTTTGTTATGTTATTTAATTATTAATTAATGTTGTTATAAAAATTGTATTAATATATTAATATATTAATTGTATTAATTATATTAATATGTTAATATGTTATTATAATTCCATTAATTAATAGTTATAATTTCATATTATTTGTTGTATATAATTGTTATGATTGCTATGTATTTTTCTTATGTTGTTTTATACTAGATATGATATTATGTTTGTTATCATTAAAAAACAAATAAAAAATAAAAAAATTTTGTTATGTGTTTTGTGATTGTTTTGAAGGATTTGAGGGGCGAATATTGGCATTTTATAAAGTGAAGAACATTGGCATAAAAAAAAAAAAAAATTTGGTGATATGCATATTGAGAGAATAATGGAACTGGATGAAACTGCAACAGTTGGAATAAGGGAAAATTAAAAAAAAAAACAAACAAACACACTTTTCACAAAATTCACGCAGATTTGAAAATAAATAATGGAACACTTGGAAACAAATTTCGAGGATCGATTTATCAAACATTTGGAGGATTCTATAGATGATGATTATCTTGTTTTGATAGCTTCAAGTTGGCATTAAATTCATAATACTTTCTCTTGAATGCTTTTATGTGACATACTAATATGCAAAACACGACAGATCTTTCTAATGCCAACCTTTTTGCTGAGCAAATTTCAAGAGTTATCCAACACAAACAGGGAGTATTATTTTTCATGGTTATTTTTAAGAATGGATTGATTTTAATATCATGATTAAGTCAATTTCAACACCTTTGATTGTCCTTAACATGTTTTATTTGGTATGAATTTTTGCGTAAGAATCATGAAGGAACTGGCCATTCCTTCTTGAACACACTTATGTTTCTTTCTGCCAAGTTTTTTTTACAGGTTACAGGACGACAAAGCGATCATTACGGAGACTACATTGTGACGACAATTAGTCTTCCAAAGACTAAATTCATGAAAAAAATTCTCAAGACAAATCCATCTCCACAACCATTACCTTCCACCTCCCTTTCTGAAAAGATTTTGAATCCCATCAATTGTACATCTATAAAGCATACCATTTCCATGTCCATTTTTCATAGCAAGAGTTCTTCTTCATTCACCATGCTTCCTAACTCATCAATAAAAACCATTTTCCATTTCCATTTCCCTTTTCATACCATTTTTCATTTCCGCCAATAAAACACTGCTTGAGTCAAAGTTCTAGAGTCTAAGTATCATTGAAAAACACTTAGAGGCTTGCATGCCTTAATGGCAAGTACTCTTGCCAATGAACAATGGGAGTACATTAATATCCCTTGTTCGTTGGATCTTGTAGGTGACTCGACCACGAAAAATTTATTCGTACCTACAAAGATGTGTTAGGCATCCTGACTCCCATTGGAATCAATGGTGGGAGCTCTTGTGTTGGCTAGGGGCATTCATTAACGGCCACTAAGTCAACAACTTCTTGTTATGTTCGACATCGACACATTTAATCACATAGCAAGATTTGTGCCATCGAGCGTTGAAGACTTGAAGACCCATATTTTGCAGCAGATGAAGCCAATTTCCATTCATTGTATTTCCATTCATGGTATTTATTGTATTTCACTTGAGGACAAGTCAATAAATAAGGCTGGGAGGAAAATGTAACTTCTATATTTTGTATACCTTCCAAGCCTTATAGATTTTCAGCCATATTCAGCAAACTCATCGGATTCATCATCCAGCAGCAGATACAACTTTCAGCCATGTTCAGCAGACTCCTCAGATTTTTCATCTAGTAGCAGCGGATCCCGCAGCTGATACGACAATACATATCCATCTTTCATCCACCATTTTCACAACAGTTTGCAGTCACACATGCACGACTCTCACCTATTTTTGGAAGGGTAAGTTAAGGTATGCTATTTTCTAACTTTTAACCATTAAATTCCTTGAAATGTTAGAATAATAATTTTTGGAAAAAAACTTCACTTCCTTTCCTTTCATTGCCAAAGCCATCCGTTTAATGGGAAGGATACATTTACATACATGCTTTGTCACATTCATATCCGCAGTTATATATCACATTCTAAACCCACTTACCTTCAAAATATATTTACTATTACATGAGCATACAAATGGCTTTGTCTAAAGTATTTAAAAGTTAATTGGATGCCAATAGAATCATGGTTGTTACACAAGAACCAACCATGATGCATTCCAACAAAATACTCTGCGATAAAAAGCACATTATCATTATGCAAAGATCATACAATGAACGCAACAAACAAAATATGGTTGAAACACAAGAACCAACCAAGTTGTAGTTCATCAAAATAACGCTTTGCAAAAGTTAAGTAAATGATCTCATGCAGAGTTTAAGCCAAAGCTCAAGTACTAAAAAGTAATGTAATAGATTGCATGAGGACATGCAATACCTTCAGTTTGGGGGTATGTTGGGCCTCAAAATAGTCTCTATTTTCACTCCATTATTCATCAATATCTTCACATTTTACCTTCATGTCACCTCCATTCCACCTCCATATCATTACATTCACTTCATTATTGGGTCATAACTATGTTTTTCCAAAGTTTATTAATTCTTAATATTTTAAAATGAATTTATGGCTAAAACTTAGAAAATAATATGCTTATACTTATGCCTAACAATTAGCATGAGTTTGTTGACATGTGTAGGCTCAAAGGAAGCTTCCAAGACACCTTTATGTGGCCTTGGATGATCAAATTCGAAGTTAAGAAGATAAACCTCATGGAAAATATCATGGAGGAAATCATGGAGGATAGGGTTATGTGTCTAGATGGTTAGAGATATTAGTGGATGATCATTATGAGTTTGTTACTCCTCTCATTGTATAAATAGGAGTACCTCCTCCATTCCAAGGGGAGGACTCTTAGAGCATTGTATCCAATTGATGATGGAATAGAATAAAGCTTCATTTTTCATATATTTCCATTATGTAGTTTTAGATGTAAATTATGTTAATGTAGAATATGAATTTATGGAATTTATGTAGTTTTAGATATAAGTTTCCTTAATGTAGTATATGGAATAATTTGTCTCGTTCTTAAGAGAATTGAGCTCACTCTAAAAGGATGAGAGAAACATTTTATTTCATATTAGATTTTGTTTCATTTCATTGCTTAGATGTTTAAGGATTTGTGTGTGATTGATGAATGAGTTTTAAATTAGAATCTTATCAACATGTGAGAGGATATCAAAGGGTCTAAGTTAGGCTCTCTCTCTATTTGATTTCTATGATAATTGAAATTCATTCTTTTGCTTTTATGTTTCAAGTCATTTCATTTCTTATGCTTATGAATGAATCTTAGTTTAGTTTGAAGAACCATTTCAATATTATTCCTCTTTTTAAACTAATTGAGTTAGAGTTATAGAATATATTACTTTCAGCTTTTGAATAGCCTTGTCTTTATTTCAAGTTTCTGGTTTTATGAATGATTTCTCTATGATACTGTAAGGAAGGACAACCAGGACCTCCTAAGTTAGGAGCCTCTTCCCTTGCATATTATATTGAATCATAAACAATTTAGTTAGACATAGAGTTAGTTGCCTACTCCTGCATATATATTGCTGGCACCATCACAAGCTCACGAGTTTCCCTGGTCGATAATTTAATGCAGCAATTTGTTCAAATAAATTGCCCAACACTTACCATTAACCTTCACCTTAAACTTAACCTTGACTTTACCCTTAACCTAACCTTAACATTAAATATAACCTAACCCAAACCTTGACCTTAACTTTACCCTTAACCTTGTGCTTAACCTTGACCTTGACCTTAACCTAACCTTAACCTTATCTTACCCTTAACCTGACATTAACCTTAACTATAACCTAACCCTCACCTTAACCTAACTTTAACCTTCCCCTAACCTTAACCCTAACCTTTACCTTAACTTTACCATTTACCTAACCTTAACCTTAACTTTAACCTTAAATTAACCTAACATTAACCTTACCATTAACCTTAACCTTAACCAAACCCTTAACCTTGACTTTAACCTTAACCATAACATTAAATTTAACCTGACTAAACCCGTAACCTTTGTTTGGTCAATTTAGTGTGTCCTAAATTGCTACATTAATTTGTCAATCCGGGATTCGTAAGCTGACGAAGTGTCGCGCATTATATGTGCAAGATAACCTATCTCTTACTTTTTGTCGTTTTTGGGATTTTATTTATCTTGGTTGGTTTCCTAATGTGAGATGGAAATTCTAAAAGACAAGTATGGTTATGAATTTTCAAGACAATGATGTCCTTTATAATGATTTCCCAAACTTCAAACTTCAAAAGGATTTTGAAACATATAATGAAAAAAATAATTTCTAAAAGAAAATGAAAATGTGCCACTATTCTAATTAAACAAATAGTGAACTATTGATCATGAAAACCATTACCCTTGCTGTTGTCTAAACACAAAAGAAACTGTACTCAAAGAAATCCAAAGATTGCAAGCAAAGTAAAGCTAAAATCAAATTACATCAACTCATATTCTGACCCCTCACCATTAGTCTCGCTATGGCTTTCGGAGGTAATCATAAACAACTTGAGTAATCTGATATCTAATTTGCAGAAAAATAAAATAATACCAAATTACACACTCATACTTCAATCCCTCACCATTAGTCTCGCTATGGCTTTCGGAGGTAACTGATAATGACATGAGCAATTTAATATCTAACTTGCAGAAAAAATAAACTAATATCAAACTACACATTCATACTTCAATCCCTCACCATTAGTCTCACTATGGCTTTCAGAGGTAACTGATAATGACATGAGAAATTTAATATCTAACTTGCAGAAAAATAAACTAATATCAAACTACACACTCATACTTCAATCCCTCACCATTAGTCTCGCTATGGCTTTCGGAGGTAACTGATAATGAAATGAGCAGTTTAATATCTAATCTAACTAGTAAAGAAAATGTACAAAACTGAAATGAATAAAACAATGCTGGAATTAAAAACTAAGAAAACGAAATCAACAGAAGGACAAAATTGATTCCATGTCATTAGTCATTGTAAACTATGTGCAAATTCCCGGGCTGCCTACTATAATCTGGAACAAAGACACTGATAAATTAACAGCAGTATAAAGTATGAAAAATTATGAACAGAAAAAAAACATTAATACCATAAGAAATGTAATATATACACGTGAATGACTATGGCACAATGAACATAAGGAAATGAAGCATGAAACTATACAATAATACACAAAACCTCGGCATGTGCAGGGACCCTCTGCACAATCCTCGGGAAGCAGCTATAAAATACGAATTATGCTTATGAACAGAGTCTTCTCATATATTTAAAATGCAGTCATAACAAAGAAACAATGTCATGGCACAGTGGGCTTTCTATCCAACAAATTACATTACAGCAACTAACTATTATGCGTATGAGAACACATTATTTATAACAGAGAATGTCATAACTGATTTCCTACATTCTGCGCTGATACAAGACACGTGAACCACCACGTCTAGAATTCTAGCATCATGGCTGCCGTGAAGATTAAATCTATGGAGAGTGGTCGTTGGATTCGGCTTATGGAGCCGTTTACAGGTGTTGATATGTCTCCCGTGATTTAGAAATGGCCACGGAAATCTTCACGTGGTGAAAAATAGAGTTCTGTCACCGTGGGACTCTTCGGTTGACCACCGCTTAACAACCTTTGACCACAACCTTCTTAGGTGAATTCGACTGAGCCAATAGGACTCGATCCATGTCCATGTCATTTCCAACTTGCCCATCTGGCTCGATTTTCCTGAAGACACCTGCAATATAGATTTTAACAAAATGGCCGCGGAAAGTTGCAGCAGCTGCGGAAAGTGGCAAGATTCCGCAGCTCAATGAGAAAAAATCTAATTCAAACAACAGACACAAAAAATAGTTAAAAACCACTTTAAATGCTCTTTTATGATTAATATGCAATGATATTGATAGCTTAGGAGGTCCAGGTAAATGGAAAAAGTCTAGAAAGGTGTATAGGAAAGATGCAGATTTGAGACTCAACATACCCCCACTGTGAAGGTGTTGCATGTCCTCATGCAATCAAAATTTTTGTCATCCTCTTTCAATTCATATGCCTTGATACCTCCGCCAGTACATCCAGTCCTCTTCTCCTCTTCCTTGGTGCTGCTAACATCCTGGGCTTCTTCATCAAGCATCTGAATTTGATATTAATCAGTGCTCTACTTAACTTCTGGCATTTCTTCTTCAATTTCCTGTTCTTTTTCTGCCATAGTCCCAGATGTAGCATGGTATTGTCATGAATGATCTTGTCCAGTTTGTTTTTCTCCTTTAATGCTTCATTTTCATTTTTAATATGTCTATTTAAAACCTCTAACTCAAAGACTTCTTGTATCAATGATTTGACTAGAGCTTCTTGCACTGTGTGAGGCTGAGTGGATGAAGTGCTGGGACCCGTGGCTTCTCTTTCTAAAAATTATATGTAATCATACACTTCTTGCTGCTTTGGATCTATCTCGGGTGTCGTTTTCCTTAGGATGTCCCCAAAATGCTATGGAGGAGAATTGACTTCAAAATCTGGCTGAAAAGAGCTCATGTCAACGTCTTGAGGACTAGCTTCAACGTTTGGCTGAGAATGAGGTGGAATATGTTCAATGTTTGGCTGAGAATGAGATGGACTATGGCCAGCTGGAGTTTTTTCAGGTGTTACTTCTCCCAAATCAATAAAATGAGGTCCTTTTGTTTGTGTTTTCTTCCACTTTCCTTTAAGCCTGCTGCTTCTTCTTACATACTGTGGAATACTGTCTTTTTCCTTTTGTTTTTCTTTTCCTCTCTTTTTGGCCATAGATGACTGTTCTTGAAGGTGAACTAGTCTCTCAGATAACACTTGATGATCTTCTTCTGAGGAAGGGGTTTGATACAAAGCCTCAATGCTTCTTTTCTCTTTTGATTTTATTGGCTTTTTATCCTCAGTCTTTTCCTTCTTCCTTTTTGACAGTCTTTCTTCTCTACTAGTTCTTTCAACTATGTTAGTAGGAGTGCTTTGAGTTTTATCATTTGTTCTATTTCTTCTACTTCTTTTTGATGTACTTCCTTCAGGAGTTTCTTGAGGTTCTTCAAAGAAATTTCTAACTAAGAACAGCTCCCAAGTGTCCTTTTTCTCCTTTAATTGTTTTTCTACCAAAATTTTCACGAGACCATGGTGATACAAATGTGGTTCTACGTCCCCTAGATGCTTCTGGACGGTTACAGACATCTTTTTCAAACTATTTAATAAAAAGTATGACAGATTGAGCGACTGGTTGTCTAGGAAGTTCATCAATAGTCAGGTATGATACATGTACATTGACCCAAAACGGCCCTCACAGGTAATAAAATTTTGAATAATCAACAGTAAACTGGCCCACTCTTCTTTTAAAGCATGAACAGGAATTCCCTTTTTGAAAATGGTTACATCCATACCTGGGTTACGTAGAATCACTCTCCAGGCTTCTTCGGCAATGCTCTTGTTCTTGAACCAGCGTTCACCTTCTTGAGGGAGTTCTGTAGCTGCTGATATGGATGCCTCAGTCACTGTAATTTTTAGGTCCCCAATTTCTACCTCCAAACCATTGAAAGACATCGCAAACGTTTTTGTTACCTCCTTATTGTAGCCTTTAAACTTTTGAATAAACCGAAGCCACTTTGCCTTTTTCAATATATCTCTGACTTGCGGGTATCCTTCCATAAATTTGGGTCCCTCTGGTTCTTTTCTCAACAACTGACCCATCCTTTCTTCTGTACTTTAAAAATTTTCTGCGTGAAGAGGGTTTAATGGAGGTAAAACGGCAAAAATGATCAAGTTTTATGAAGGAGACCAATGACTGTAAGCGGATATCAGAGAATAGGTACACTGAATAAAGCGGATCAGAGAATAAAATGGGGTGAAAGCTTATATGAGAATGATGGAAATGCAGTCGTGAGATCAATAGAACAGTAGGGGGAGTAAAACGCATCCAACAATATTTAAAATTGGGTGGCCACAGAGTAGATGCAAGCACGTTTATGCAACGACTATGGATTTTATGCGGCTGAGAGAAGCCGTAGTCAAATCAACTACGTTTCTTAACTACAGGTGGAGTATCAACGTATAGCTGAACACTAATGAAGACCGGAGGCTTGATTATGAGGCCATTTAGAAATGAATGCAAGGATTGTGGGGAAATCGTATAGAGATCGTGGGATGGTTACAGAGTTATCAACGCAATCATTGCATATAATGGAGCTATGGCTTATAACTATGTAAAAATGTGCTTAAATTCCATTTGAAATAAATTTTTACTCATACCTTGGAATTCTTGCCATTTTTCATTGGTCTTCAATCAGTTGCTCCTCATTGATTTCTTTGAATGCTCCATGTCTTCATAATATGTATTCATACCTGCATTTGATTTCATGATTGTTGAACTAACATCTGACTGTGATTTTTTTAAAAACAGAGTGGTGGCTGCAGAAACTGCTTCTGGCTACGGAAATTGGTGTCAGCTGCGGAAACTAACACAGTAATTATTTGGGTGAATGGAGATGGATAGATGATAACTGTCTGAATGAAAACGGTCATGAAAGAAAATTTTATTGATTAAATTAAATTAAATAGATGAAATGGAGTAAAATGAAATGAAGCGGAGTGTAATGAAGTGGAATGAAGTGACATGAAATGGAATGAAATGGAGTGGGTTGTCATAAAACTTGTGAAATAAGAGAGAGAGAGATTTTTTTTGGAAAATATAGGGTGTCAGGTGTTCCTGATTTTCACTCTACATTTTCTGTATAAGACTGCCAATCAGTGATTGGTTTTTAGGCTTATACTATTTTTTTTTTTTTTTAAATTTAACTAAAAAGAACAAAGGCTAGGCTGGTGGAGAAGAAGGATTCTTCTTCACTAGCCTTATTGCAGAGTTATCTTGAAACATTTTGACAAATTCTTCTTTTGAGAGTGGCTTCTGATAGATCTTTAATCTGTGGCCATTCAAAATAAGAGGAGTTTGAAATTCATCAATGGTCTTGATTCTTACCGCTCCATTGCTAAAGATCTTGTCAATCTCATATGGCCCAAGCTAATGAGTCTGAAATTTTCCTTTAAAATATTTAAACTTGGAGTCAAATAGAAATGCCCAATCTCCTTCTTGAAACTTCTTCTCTTTGATGTATTTATCATGCCATTTAGCTCTTTGATATTGAACTAAATTAGTTCTTAGAATTGCCTCTTGTCTGATCTCATCTAGCTCATTCAACTGCTCCATTCTATGCTTTTGGGCTTCTCATAGATCCATCCCCAACTGAACTGCTATCTTGAAGGTTTTGACTTGGAACTCAATGGGGAGCAGGACTTCTTTCCCATAAACAAGTTCATAGGGAGAATGTCCTGTTGTATTTCTCCATGTGGTTCTATAGGCCCACAAGGCTTCAGGAAGCCTTTCCGCCCAATCTCTTCTGTGAAGATGAACAGTTTTGGTGATGATATTTTCAAGAACTTTGTTTGTAGACTCCACTTGACCATTTTCTTGCGGATGGTAAGGAGTAGATTTTATGTGTTTGATTTTGTATTCTTCCATAAGCTTCTCCACCAAGTTGGATGTGAATTGGCTTCCCTGATCTGTCACAATTTCTCTTGGAACACCAAAGCGAGTAAAAATATCCTCATAAAGAAAATTAACAAATGAATTTTCAGTAGCAGACACTAATGCTTTGGCTTCTACCCATTTAGTAACATAATCAGTACAAACCAATATATACTTCTTTTGGTTAGATGGTGGATTAATAGGTCCTATGAAATCTAAAGCCCATTTTTCAAAGGGTTCGATGAGTACCTGTGGTTGCAATGGCATTTCATTTGAAAGGGTAGTTTTCCCTACTCTTTGGCAGCTGTCACACCTTTTGACATATTGTTTTGCAACTTTGAAGAGGGAAGGACAATAATATCCTAAAGAGAGGATTTTATAGGCTGTCCTTTTGTCAGCAAAGTGTCCGCCGCATGGTTCATCATGACATGCCTTGAGAATATGAGGCATTTCATCTTCCCTGACACATCTTCTGATCACAAGATCTGGCCCTGTTTTAAACAATTCGTTAGAAATCCATGAATATTTTGAGCTCTCCTAAATAATTTTTCTTCTTTCACTTGGAAATAAATGTGGAGGCAGTTTCCCTGTAACCTAATAGTTAGCAATATCTGCATACCAAGGGGTCTTAATAGTTACTGCAAACAAGTATTCATCAAGAAACTTATCCTCTACAGGAGAATCTTCTTTAAAATTCTGAATCCTAGACAAGAAATAAGCTACTGTATTTTGTTTTCCTGGTCTATCCAACATAGTAATATTGAATTCCTATAAAAGTAGGAGCCATCTTGTCACTCTACCATTAGTAACAGGTTTTTTCATCAGATATCTAATTGCAGAATGATCAGTATTAATGAAAGTTTCATAGCCTGTTATATAATGTCTAAACTTATTGATTGCATGAACAACAACTAAAAACTCTTTTTCAGTTACAGTATAGTTCAACTCTGTGGGAGTCAAATTTTTACTGGTATAGTAAATGGCATAAGGGACTAAATCTTTTTGACCCAACACAGCTCCTAGAGCTGTATCTGAAGCATCTGTAGAAATATGGAAAGGGAGTTTCCAATTTGGTCCTCTTAAGATAGGTGCTTCAGATATTCTTATTTTCAAAGTTTCAAAAGCTGATTGACAATCAGGATCCCATTTGAATTCACAGTCTTTTGTAAGCAGTTTGAAGAGTGGAGATGCTATTTTAGTGAAGTTTTCTATAAATATTCTATAGTATCCAGTAAATCCTAGAAAACTTCTAACATCTCTTTGACAATTTGGAATAGGCAACTTGGAGATGACTTCAACTTTTGATCTATCAACCTTAATTCCATCTCATGAAATATGATGTCCTAAAACAATCCCTTCAGTAAACATCATAAAGCATTTTTCATGGCTTAATGAAAGGTTTGTTTCTTTACATCTTATGAGAACTTTTTCCAAATTTTCTAATGCCTCTTCAAATGAATTACCATAAACTGTAAAATCATCCATATAAGCCTCTACACAATCATGGATTAGATCAGAAAAAATTCCTAGTACTGCTCTTTGGAATGTTGCAGGTGCATTACATAACCCAAAAGGAAGCACTCGATAGGCAAAAGTTCCCCATGGACAAGTAAATGTGGTCTTATCTTGATCTTCAAGTGCTACCTGAATTTGATTATAGCCACTAAAACCATCCAAGAATGAAAAGTAATTTTTTCCTGCTAATGTATCTAATACCTGATCGATAAAGGGCAAAGGAAAGTGATCCTTCAAAGTTTCTTTGTTCAATTCCCTGTAATCAATGCATACCCTCCATTTACCATTCTTTTTAGGTACTATAACCAAAGGAGAAACCCATCGGCTATCTGAAATTGGGTAAATGAAGTTTACATTGAGAAGTTTTTGGAGCTCTTCTTTCACTATCTCCCTAAGATTTGGATTCATCCTTCTTTGAGGTTGTCTGATTGGTCTACTGTTTTCCTCAATATAGATATGATGGATGCAAGTCTTAGGATCAATTCCTTTCATGTCAATATACTCCCATGCAAATGCAGTAGAATGTTTTTGCAAGATTTTGGTTAGTTCTTCTTGTTGTGACTTTTCCAAATGTTTGTTGATATTCAATGTTTTTCTGGAAAAATCTCAATGGTAGAACTACCAAACTCTTCCATAGAGTAAAGAGACATTTGTCTTGATGATAAATATTCTATGTCAGATTCCAACTGAAATTGTGTGGGGTCATATTATGAAGATGTCTCAAAATTTTCTAATGTGTTCAGAATTTGACTATCCTCACTGATTTCAGAAATGGTAAAGACAGGTTGTATAATGTCCTCATCATCGACCCATTTATTGTCTCCTACTTCTGTGATTGCTTTTGCTGGAGGATACAAATTGAATTTCTTTGTCGAATTACCATTAGAAATGTACATATCCCCAGATCTACAACTAATAAAAGCATCAGCTGTGGCTAGCCAAGGTCTTCCTAAGATAAGTGGGTGCCGTCCTAGATTACACTTGGGAGTCAAAATCATAAAATCTACTAGATATTCCCAAGAATCTAAGGAGACTAAAATATCTTCTAGTACACCATCTAGTTTAATAATTGATCGATCTGCAAGTTGCAGTAAAGTAGGTGTAAAAAGAAGGTTAGGAAGTTTTAGCTGGTCCATAGTCTGTCTACTCATAATGTTGATAGCAGCCCCTAAGTCAATCAATGTGTTTGGAATTTCTATCCCATTTATATGTGTCTTGACGATTGGACTTCCTGGATCTACATACTTCTGCATGGTAATTTTTCCCATCATAATATCTGCAATTTTTCCTACCAGGTGGATTCTTCTTGTGTCTTTTAGTTTCCTTCTTGGTCTTTTGAAACTCAACTCCTTTATTGTTTTTGCTAGAATAGGAATCTCTCGAATGGCTTGTAGCAAGGGAATGTTGATACAAAAATTCTTCAATTCATCTAGAAAATCATAGTTAGGCAACAAGATTTGTTTTTCCACCCCCTTGTCAATTTGTAGTCTTTCAGGAAAAGGAGGTGTAGATGAAGATGCAGGTTGCTCAACTATAGGAGTTGTGGGTGTTAACTTTTTTTTTTTTTTTTAATGTTTGAATTTTGAAGAGATGCTTCCTCAGAATCCTTATTGACTTTAAGAGAGTCCTCCTCAAAGGTATCTTGCCCTTGAATATCTATAGAAGGTTTTTCTAAAACTCTACCAGATCTGAGTTGTACATCATTGAGAGGAACAATCATATAGGTAGGAAATTGTTGTCCTTCTATCGTGTAAGTATTCTGAGGATTTTTATTGTTAGGATTTGGAAATGGCTGAGCTGGAAGTTGATTTGTCTTTTGTTGGTATGGAAGCATGAGTTGAGGATTTGGATTCTGCTGAGAAGGTTGTTGTTGTGGAAATGGAAATGAAAGTTGTGGATTTGGGTTTGGAAGTTGTGGATTTGGGTTTGGAAGATGTGGAGCTTGTTGATTTTGAAAAGATGGAGGATATTGATAAAATTGAGCAAATCTCCCATAAGGATTTTGCATACTTTGTGCCCATAACTGATATGGATTTTGAGGTTGGGGTCAAGGTTGTTGCCAAGGATTCCAATTTGGTGGGGGTTGAGAATTCATAGGGTTGTTAAACCCTTGATTTTGTTGCCCCTACCAAGGTCTTCTTGCAACAAAACAGAGAGATTCTATTGAATTTGGGTCTTCTTGAAAGATAGCTTTGAGTCCAGGAATTGAAGGACAATCCTTGGTGACATGATTCTCTGAGAAAATCATACATGTTTCTACAAATTTTGCATCCAAGGTGTTAGCGCTCAAATCTACCTCAGGCTGAATTGAAGTAAACTCAAGGCTACATCAAACCACGCTCAGCCTCGTAGCTAGCCCTACGAGGACATGAGAGGGCTCTCTCCGTCAATCTCAAGAAAATGAGCAATAGGATGCGAGATGACTTACAATAAGAACTGATTTTAGGCTAGTAAAGAGATAGGTATGTTTGATTTTTGATTTTTGGTTTTTCGCTGGAGTAATGGGAAAACAAGTTTTGGGTCCGGGGATAAGGTCAGACCTTTGCAGAGTTCAAGTTGGGGTGAGGTAGGTGATGATCTTGATGCTTTAAATTGGATATATGGATAGATAAGACCGAGGAGGAGCTGAAGAGGGCAAAGAAGAACTTGGATCCTCTCCAAACAGCTGAAAACATATAGAACTAACTGAATTCAAAGGCTAAGCACTGTAAACAATGGATTCAACCTTAATCACTCATTCAATTTAGTTCAGAAGCATATGAAAGGATGGCATACATTAAACATGAAGAAACTTACAGTAAACAAAGAAGAAACACCATCAAGAACAGAGCACCACAAGGATCCCAACAAGTGCCGCAAAACCCCTGATCTTTCCTTAGCCAAAATATGAAAAGTATGTACAATAGTATCAAAAGTATCCCAAGAGTCAAACCTGTAGAATGCCTCAGAAATTACAATATATAGATCACTCTAACCCCTTTCCCCACCTCTAGGGGTCGAATTCCCTCTTCAGGGATCAGTTTCAACCAATTCTAATCATGGAACTACAATGTAGGCAGCTAACAACTTGCCTCTAAAAGAGTGGAAACTGATCCATTACATGATTTTTTACTCATTTGAGAGTGAATCTTCTAGAAGAGATAAAAATAAGCCAAAGTTACATGAAAAACATGAATTTACACCATAAAAACCCAAAAATTCTATCCATAAGCAAAACTGGTCCATACTAGGCGAAAAACTGAACTGGCAGCTGAAAATTCAGGAAAAATTTCAAGTGGGTCGCTCCTGAGCCGTGTGGGTCGCTCATGTTCCAGGCTGAATTTGAGGTACTTCCCGGCATCCAAATTGAGCTCATGATAGCTCGTTGGAAAGCCCTGGATGTCTAATTTCCAACCCAAGTGGAATTTCTGAATTTGGAGCTCATTTGACCCTCCAAAACCTCATTCTCCCAGAGGTACGCCCTGCTGGTGCAAAAGGTGGCAGCAAGGTGGTTTTCATGGTGTTTTTGAGCTTTTTGACCATCCAGATTTTGATGAAATGCTAAGTTGACTTCAGAGGATGCATAATTAACCATGAAAAATCCAAAAATGTAAAAATTTCCTCCAGCAAGTGTCCCAAAAAAAAATGAGCGCATGAGCGCGCGACCCACGTAACTGCAAAACCTGTTTTTTGACCCAAAACTTTGAAAATGACAAAATTTTCTCCGAATTTGCCCAAATTCGGAGCGGAGGTCCTCCATCATGTGTCCTGCCCAGTCAATGAAGCCTTGGCCAAAATCCAAAGTGGATTATACCTTCTCTGCCGTCTAAGTGCCTTGCGCAACCTCCTCTTCATAATCTTCATTCTCGCTTTGCACACATGCATGCGAGCCCAATAATGGCCTTTCATGTGGCGAAGCATGTCTTTGTCTCGATTAGCCTTCGCCAATAATTTCTCTAGATGGATATTCACACGCGTGAGTACAGTATCTCTGTCAGTCGGTGTCATGTCACCGGGTCTCTTTCGATTCCACTGTCTGTCCTCACGGATTTGGCGCACCTCGTAAAATGTGAGCTCATCCTCAAGCTGTTTGTTGCGCTGCTCCAAATAGTTAATCACCCACTGAGCCTTCTGCAATTGGTCTTTCAGCTGGTCATTCTCGGCCCTTTGCTCCTGGATGACTTCTCTCAGCTTCGAGCTAGGAGAGCCCGTATCAACATCAATGACTGTCATATCGGTGTCCCGGCCTCCTGATGGGCCCTCATCATGCATGGGCCTCTTGCCCCTGTCTTGGACCTGTACCTGTACTGAAGAAGAAGGCGAGACCCCTCCCACATCACGTGGAGATAGTACTCGTCGTGTCGATGAAGTCGGCAAGACCCCTTCCACCTCACGTGGAGATAATACTCGCCGTGTCGCTGCAAATAAGGCCCTGTGGCCTCGCTGATATGTCTGAACCAAAGGAGTGCTGATATGCTCAACCTCAAGTATGTCCGGCTGGTGTGAAGGCTCTCCTGCATCATGAACTGTCTCGAGAAGCGGTTGTGGCACTCTGAAAAAGTCTCTAGAAATGAAATCCTCCCATGTGATGCCTTGCTCTGCCAACTGATGTGACACCATGATCTTGATCAAAGCGAAATGATATATACTCTTGTACTGCTGCACTGGGCTTGTCTTCTTCTGCACAAACATCACCATCCTCTCTATGTTGCGGTATATGAAATACGGGATATTCATCATACGTACCCTTGTGAAGTGCATCAACAAACGAATATGGTACGCGAAAAGACGAGCATACCTGCCCTCACAACTAAAATACTGAATGATGAGCTTCATCAGCGGTGCATACTCATCTCTCAAGAATCTGAATGGAAAAACTTTGCTCAAGTAACCCATACATCCAGTTTTAATATATGGCTGATAGTGGAATTTCTCTAAATGCTGACCCTTGTTCCATTCCTCGCCCATGTTTGGTATACCAGTGGCTTGAGCAATAGTCAAGGGTGACACAATGAAATCAACCCCAGCAAGACTTACCCGGCCATCCCGTAAATGTAGAACAAATAGACGGGCCAATTCACGATGAGGCCGGGTTTGTGCAACCATCTCACAAAATCTAAAACATGACAAGTATCGAAAACAATCCATAGCTAATGGACATGCCTGCAACCGAGCCAAAGAAGTAGGCTCCTCTCTGCGATGATTACCACTTCTGTGATCTTTGTGGGACCCCCGTGGCACATTACCTTCAGTCACCGAATCACTGCCTGACCCTAGCTCATATTCTGACTCTGTCTCCGACATGGCTCTGACCAAGCTATGGGCACTATGTATACTGATATGAAAGCAGTGCAAACAAAGTTATGATGTGTGTTTCAACACCCAACAAATATCCCCACCGTCAAAACACCATAAGGAAACAAACCATGATAATATCTCTGTTTTAAATGGATTGGAAAAGAGGCACAATCTCTGTTTTGAATGCAAGTGAAATTTTGACCAAAGGGAGCAGGCAACCTTCAGAATATTGAACAAATCTTGTCAAAGGGAGCATGGCATCATATGAATGTTTTTGTCTATGAGTAATAACAACAAGGGTGTCAAATGGGCAGTTTGAAACAGAGTTATGAAAATGTTTTTAACATTGGGCAGTGAAACAGAATTAACCATAATCACCATGAAACAAAAGTTTTGAACATGGTATTAGTAATAGTAATGATCACAATTGTATAATGGGCATGAGAAAAACATGGTTTTGATAATATATGGCAAGGCTGGATGTGTCACTGATATAAGATAGAAGAAAAACTCATGCAACCACCCATTATCATTTTAAAACCCTAAAAACGATATTTCCATGACTATGGGGTTTTAAATCCTCCATTTGAAGCATTTGAAACCATCAATGATGCCACCAGCGCATTTAAAAACATCAAGCAATTGCAAAAAACCTGTTTGAAGGCCGATGGGGCGATCCCAAACAAGACTGGGCGCTCAAAACGAAATTTCGGACCTCTGTTGATGCGTGGGTCACTCACCTTCTGCGTGGGTCGCTCGGCCCAGGTGGGTCGCTCCCCTTGTAACTTCACACTGCGGAAATAACCCACGTGGGTCGCTCTGCCCAGGTGGGTCGCTCTGCCCAGGTGGGTCGCTCGCGCCCAGGTGGGTCGCTCAAGCTTCAAGAATCTGTCCACGCTGTTTCAAACTATGAAATCGGCCCTCCAACTTCAAAACTCGATTTGTATGCTGTAGGTTGGTGCAAATGACATTGGTTTGGCTTTTATATATGATGCAAATATCTTCTACAATCAGATTTGTTTCAAATCTAATTGAAAACCCACATTACAATGTTTTTGTAATTTCACATTTGGCTTTTTAAATACGATCTTCTTTGGCTTTTCTGAGCTCGATTTTGATGAGTTTGCTGTCTTCTTGCAGGGATATGGCTATTTAGCTAAGGAAGAGACCAGGGGTCTGCTTTTGACATTTTCTTCTTGGTGAAATAAGTACAATTTATTACAAAATAATAATGAACAATTTCTAGTTCCAAAACAGAGTTTTGGACTAGAAATGTTTTTTTTTTAAAATGCTAATGATAATAAAATAAAAATCACAATATGCGGAACCTTCCTCACCTTGCAGGCTTTATGACTGGTATACAAACGACTCAAAAACCCTAGACACTAAGACCAAAGACACTTATTGACATTTTAATGACCATATATGAAACGACAATGACTTTGAGTGATTTTTTGAGGAAATTTTTAAAATAGCACTGCAGGTGTAAACATGAGGAAACATAAGACGACAGACCCCTTCGTCAGTCCATGGCATGCTCCTAGTGAAATGCAACGAAGTGGAACAAGCGAGACACCTAAAAATGAATATGCAAAAGACGAAATGATCACTGACGGAGGGCTGTAAGGGCCGACTCTAACATTGGCTCCAATGGGGATGGTGGCTCCATGGAGATGCCAAGAACGACAGATCTCTGGGGGAGTCAGACAGTGCCTCTCATCCATTGGGCGATGGAATCATTATTTCAACTAATAAAACAAACTTTGGACAATTTTATTGACTGCAGATTTGACTAACGACGGACTGCAATTTGACCAAAACTGACATAACCTAAACTGACATGACTTTAAAACTAGAAGACTGATAAAACTTAACTTGACAATTTCAAACCAACCAACCTCTATCTCCAAAATTATAGCCTTCGCTCCGGGCCCCAGACTGAAAATGAGAGATCAGTGCACACTTGCAACGAAACAAAAGTAAAATGATATATACAATGACAATGAGATCAGCAGCAAATACTCAGAAATAATAGCGCTTCAGCAACCGACCATTGATCGGTCCACCAGGACAATCATCTCCATTCATTTCTTTGAGAAGAAATGCATTCTGACCCCGATACGCTGCAATCTTAAAAGGTCCCTTCCACATATTTTCAAATTTGCCGTGCTTTCCCTTATCTTCATTCCGAGCATCCCATTTCAAAACTACTTCATCCAACTGAAACTTATCTGCTTTTGCCTTTCTGTCGTAGATCTTCTTTATGCGCTCCTGCAACTTGAAAGTATTTTGAAATACCTCCTCTCATGTCTGCTGTAAATGAATCATCTGATTAATCCTCCGCTGCATAGGATCTTCTTCACTTCCAGCCTCCTGAAGCAATTTGACCACCGGGACAGCAAGTGAAGTAGGAAAAACTGTATCCATCCCATACACCAACTCGAAAGGAGACATGCCAATAGACTTTTTCTGACTTACCCTATCAGCCCACAATGCATTCACCAACTTTTTGTGCCAGGCCTTTTTGTTGATTTCCAGCAATTTCTTAATGATATTCACCAAGGATTTATTTGAAGATTCCGCCAAGCCATTTCCTTGCGGATGGTAGGCGGTCGAATGTCCCAAGGAAATATTGTACTTAAAACAAAAATCAACCATCCTCTTAGACTTAAAGGCTGCTGCATTATCTGTGATTATTTTACTAGGACACCCAAAGCGTGACAAAATATTGTTTTCAAGAAAAGAAATAATTACCGCATCAGTGGCCTGTCGAGTGGGAATCGCCTCAATCCACTTCGTGAAGTAGTCTGTAGCTGTCAAGATCCATCTATGCTGTCCGGAAGATGATGGGTGGATTTCCCCGATAAAATCCAATCCCCACTGCTGGAATGGTGCACTAACTTCAATTGGTTTTAGAGGCAAAGGCTGTAGTTTCTGCTTCCCTTCGAAAATTTGACACTCATGACAATTTTTAACATCCTTGAACACATCAGAAAACAAAGAAGGCCAATAATACCCTGCCCTTAGAATCTTATTCGCCGTGGTCTTCCAAAACAAATGACCTCCACAGTCACCTTTGTGAAAATCCTCCAAAACTCTTTGTGCTTCCTCCTCTACCAAACAATTCAACAACATACCTCCAGGGTCTTTCCAATATAATGCAGAATTCAAAATGCAGAATTTAGCAGCTCTTAACTTCAATGTTCTACTCTTATTTCTAGGCATCCCGGGCGGTGTAGACAAATTCTGAAGCACATATAAAATGTGAGCATACCAAGGGGAAGAAACAAAAATATCGGATACCTGAACTGACGTACTTTCCTCATCTTCATCAGACATGGCAGCAATCAAATTTATGTCTAGAGCATGTAGATTTGTTTTAGCCATGAGCTTGGCGAGTCCTTTTCCTTTGATCAGCTTGGTCGGTTTAATCTCCACATCGTATTCTAACAACGCAGCGATCCACTTACCTCTTCTTCCTTCTGGATCTGCTTGTACCAAAACATCTTTAACTGCTGCGTTAGGAACGTATGCTGTAATGTGGGAATGCAATATGTACACACGGAAATCCTTCAAGGCCTTTACAAGCGCAAGTGCTTGTTTCTCAATGATATTATACTTCAATGCTCCATCTCTTATGATCCGACTGAAGAAAGCAATGGGCTTCTCAACTCCATCCCTTTTTTGCATCAAAACAACTGCCAATGTGTGCTCAGAAGCAAAAGAAAATAAAATGAAGTCCTGTGTGTAATCCGGGCTGATTAAAATAGGGGCTGAGGAAAGAGCTATCTTTACCAAATTGAATGACTTTACCACCTCTTCTGTCCACCTTACCTGACTGTCCTTTTTCAGCATGTTCGTGATTTCTCTAAGGTGTTCTCCAAGATTTGGAATGAAACGACGCAGAAAATTCATTTTACCATTAAATGATTGTATCTCTTTCTTGTTCCGGGGCTGTTCAATCTGCTGTATGGCTTCAACACGTGCAGGATCAAATCGAATGCCATCTTTCGATATGATGTGGCCAAGGAGCTTTCCTTCATCCATGGCGAAAAGGCTCTTTTTCGGATTCAGCGAAATGCCATATTTTCTGCACTTCTGGAAAACAATTTTCAAATGATATAAATGCTCCTCATCAGAATTGGAAAACACAGTTAGATCATCAAGGTAAACAACCAAAAACACATCTTTCTCATTGGCAAAAGCCATGTCCATTGCACGCTGAAAAGTTGCGCCTGCATTCTTTAAACCAAACGACATCTTTGCATAATGAAATGTTCCCCAAGGAGTGGTGAACGCAGTCTTGTCACGATCATCTTCCTGCACTAAAATCTGATTATAACCTGAGTATCCGTCGAGTAGTGACATCCTCGATGCTCCAACTACTCGCTGCAATATATGGTCCATTTTTGGCAGCGGATAATTGTCTTTTAATGATACCTTATTCAGATTTCTGAAGTCGATACATAAACGGATCTCACCTGTCTTCTTTCTCATGGGCACCAAGTTTGATATCCAATCTGAAAATCGAATAGGCACAATGATTCCTGACTTATACAACCTATTTACCTCTTTTTCGATTGATGGTAGCAGCTTTGGATTGATCCTCCTCAACTTTTGACGAAAAGGCTTCTGATTTGGTTTGATGGGAATAGTATGCTGAATGATGTTGGTATCATATGTTTTAAGATCTGAATAATCCCACGCAAACGCATCAAAAAATGAAGACAACAATTTCACATATTCTGCCTTTACCTTTGGTGACAATGAATTTGACAATTTTACCATCTTGGGATTCTCAGCTGTCCCAATATTTACCTCTTCGACACCTTTTTCTGTTGGCCTCAATGTCGGTTTGCGAGCTACATCATCTTGATCAAACAACTCTTCCAAAGGAATCAATCCCTTAGGAATGATGTTATCCTTAAGTTGCAGCACATCCATTTGGTTTATCTGTATGTCATCACTACCATCATCAAATTCTGTATCTATGGAGGTATCTTTAAACTTACCCTTATTCTGCAGAAATTCACTAATCTCCTCATCATCCTCAAAGACTTGCCAACATCGATGATTGTCTGGAACGGTGGGCCGGTGTTTCACATGTATCTCAAACTTGTTGCTGGAATTCATTGGAATCTTAAGATTGCTTGCTGCCTTAGCAAGTCCATCAGCAACACCATTTTGTATGCGGGGCACACATGTTAAAGTATAATCAGAAAATAACTTCAGAATATCCAAAACTGCATTTCGGTAAGCCCTCATGCGAGGATGCTTAGCCCGAAACTCACCTTTAACTTGCTTTATCACTAATTCTGAATCACCATATACCGCAATCCTTTTCGCATTCAGCTTCTTGAGAATCTTAAGGCCAGCAATAAGAGCCTCGTATTCCGCTTCATTATTAGAACAATCGAATGCAAGCTTGTAAGAACACACTCTCACATTGCTCGGAACTATATCAGGAGCGGAAAATGGACTACGAATCCACACACCAATCCCAGCACCATCGCTGCCCACTGCACCATCAAAATCCATGGTCCAAAGACCATCTTCATCATCCTCTAAATGCTGAAACTGTGTCGGCTCTGATTTTCCTGTTTGCTGCCCATTGTCTTCAGCTGATTGCTCCAAAACAACTTGTTTTTCTCTTCTTTCTTTTTGCAAAACTTCTCTAAAATTCTCATTTATTTCTGGTATGTCTTCTGCCTGAACTAATTGACTTTCTACATCATTAAAACTATCAACAAGCAACACAAACGACTCTAAATCAGTATGTACATAATTCACAGGATGATTGATTGGCTTCTCTTTGCTAGTTATCATGTATTTCATCTTCTGCTCTCGATATAACTTTCTCATTTGACCGAAGACTGGAATTGTAGCATAAGAGAAATCTAACTGAAGTGTACCTTTCAACTTCGCCCCCCAAGATCTTGCAAGGAGCATCCCGAACCGTGGAGTAATATCGGCAACCACCACATCCATCAAAACATTCTTCGTTGGGATTTGATCTAAACTTACCACCAAATCTTTGATGAGTCCTATACACTTTACCCGGCCGGAATCAAATAAATACAAATCATGATACTCTCTTGTAATGTCTAATCCCAACTTTTCCATGATCGCCTTTGGCATCAAATTGTGCAAAGCACCCGAATCGAGCATAGCATTGTGCAATATATATTCGTGCAACCTCAAACTGATGTAAAAAGGAGGAACATTACTGTCAGGAGACTCACCATTTAATGCAGGCCCAAAAATCAATTCTGGCTGATCATCCTCAACATTTACTGTGTCAATCATTGGATCAAAGTTCAGAATTTTGGAGACTTGACTACGGTAGCTGCCGTTCTTCATAATTTCCGTCAAAGGAATAGATATTTTCAGTTTGGAAATCTCATTTTCCAAACTAAATGCTGAAACTTTCTCAACCTCTTTGACTGGAACTTCCTTCTTTTCAGCCTTGTCTTTCACTATGTTTGACTGATTTACCTTCTCAGCTGATGGCACTTTACTTGCTGCAGGGTCAATTGTCTCTTTTCCTCTCTTTTGTGGTATCGGTGAATCTGTCTTCGGTGCTGAAACTTATTTTCTTTTCTGAATGGGATTTATGGGCACATCTCGATTTCTCAATGAATATTGTTTCTGCTGGGCAGTCAACGCATTCATATATCCTCTTTGGTATTCATCTGACTTTTCCTCTAAATCAGCATCATTTGTTAGGATGAAATCCTCATCTTTCTGAACAACTGAACTTTCTCCATACTCCTCATCCTCAGTGATATAGATAGGCAAATCATCGGGAGTGAAGAAATGATTTTGCTCACCTGACACATCATCATCATCATCCGAATCATGACTCACAAAATTCTGCAAAAGAGGGGTCTTAATCTGCTGTTGGGCTGCTGGCTCTTGAGCTCTTTGTTCACGCTGCTTAATTCTGAATTGTGGCTGCTGCTGGCCACGGAAATTTGGATTTCAAAACTGTGTTTCTGATTTGTCGAGATTCATTCTTTTTAAAACCTTTTCCAACTCACGAGCCAAGTGCTGTTCTGATATAGATGTGGAAGGCTCTTCCTTTATTGTCACTCTTTTCTCCGCTTTCAACCGTGCTCTTTTATCATTCAGATTTGCCTCAACACTAACAACGACCTTCTGCATATCTTCTAAAGTAGGTGGATCTCTATCACGAAGGGAATAAGCCATCTCCGGATCAAAGCCATCCGGGAATTTAAGGAGAGCAGACTTTTTAGACGGTCTCAAGTCATCTGGAATAACATTATACACTATATTGAATCTAATGATATAATCCTGAACAGACTCACCAGGATTACGTTTGAGGTTCGTATATTCTGAAGTAATCTGCAGCGGATCCTTCTTCATCTCCCATCGATCTAAAAACTGCCTCTGGAGTTCTGCCAATGTAGTGATGCTTCTTTGCGGCAAGGCTCTAAACCATTTTCTTACCTCTCCTCCAAAATTTTGCACAAAAATCCTCATACTCACATTCTCTTCATAAATCTCGAAACGATCAAAGAAATCTGCCATATTGTCCACATGCTGTTGTGCAGGAAGACTCTGTGGAGTGCCATCGAATGTTGGGATCTTGCTCTGATAGTCTGCAGGCATATCATTCAACTGCTATGGTAACACAAGAGGTACAAAACGAGCAGCCATAGCTCTTGGTGGATTGATGACAATCTGTTGTCGAGGAGACACAGGAGGACTAGGAGCAGTAGGTCTGCGGGATGTATTCAATGGAGACGGAGGAGAAATTACTATTGATTGCTGATCAGAAAGCTCAGGCTGAACTGGAATGTTAGGGATAAAGGGAGGCTCAGTAGGGATCCGTGAACTCGATGCAATTTCAGATGGCTCAAGAATTTGTGAAGCAGATTCAGTAAATTCAGGAGTGTTAGTATCCACAATGGAACTTTGCAGCTGTCTATCCAGGTAATGTGAAACAAATCTATATTGCAAATCTTCAGTAAACAATGGATCTGGAACTAATCTTGACAATTCAGTTTCGGAAAAATTTACAAACAAGGATGTTTCAAACCGTGCATCAAAAGGGATTTCATCAACATATATGATTTTCACAGGACAGGATGCAGATCGGGTAAGCACTCTGGAACTCCCAAAACTCAATTGGCTTTCTCTTTCAGAACTTTCTTGACTTCCTTGTTTTCTAAGGGTCCTCAGAATCAGATTTGGATTTTCAAATATTGTTGGTGGATCAGGGTCAGGATTCGCCCTAGTATTCCTTCTTGAAGCCAGTGTATTGATCTTCTCGGGATAAATTTCAAGGAACACAGTCAATTATTTTCAGCCTTTCGACTTCTAGACTCAATCATCCAAAAGGTCTAGAACGAATAAGTATACTGGGGTGATTTACAAATCAAGTACTGCACACACAAGCTTACCGGAGATCGACTGAAGCAACGTTTATCTACTTCCGCTTATGCACAACAAAAGCGTTTCGAAAGCTACCTGGCGTGACTTCAGACTCCGTCTAAGACTCATGGAACAAACACATCAACAAGAAAACCATTGAGATTTTTCCCCAGTATGGTCGCCACTATGTTAGCGCTCAAATCTACCTCAGGCTGAAATGAAGTAAACTCAAGGCTACATCAAACCACGCTCAGCCTCGTAGCTAGCCCTACGAGGACAGGAGAGGGCTCTCTCCGTCAATCTCGAGAAAATGAACAATAGGATGCGAGATGACTGACAATAAGAACTGATTTTAGGCTAGTAAAGAGATAGGTATGTTTGATTTTTGATTTTTGGTTTTTCGCTGGAGTAATGGGAAAACAAGTTTTGGGTCCGGGGATAAGGTCAGACCTTTGCAGAGTTCAAGCTGGGGCGAGGTAGGTGATGATATTGATGCTTTAAATTGGATATATGGATAGATAAGACCGAGGAGGAGCTGAAGAGGGAAAAGAAGAACTTGGATCCTCTCCAAACAGCTGAAAACATATAGAACTAACTGAATTCAAAGGCTAAGCACTGTAAACAATGGATTCAACCTTAATCACTCATTCAATTTAGTTCAGAAGCATATGAAAGGATGGCATACATTAAAAATGAAGAAAATTACAGTAAACAAAGAAGAAACACCATCAAGAACAGAACACCACAAGGATCCCAACAAGTGCCGCAAAACCCCTGATCTTTCCTTAGCCAAAATATGAAAAATATGTACAATGGTATCAAAAGTATCCCAAGAGTCCAACCCGTAGAATGCCTCAGAAATTACAATATATAGATCACTCTAACCCCTTTCCCCACCTCTAGGGGTCGAATTCCCTCTTCAGGGATCAGTTTCAACCAATTCTAATCATGGAACTACAATCTAGGCAGATAACAACTTGCCTCTAAAAGAGTGGAAACTGATCCATTACATGATTTTTTACTCATTTGAGAGTGAATCTTCTAGAAGAGATAAAAATAAGCCAAATTTACATGCCAAACATGAATTTACATCATAAAAACCCAAAAATTCTATCCATAAGCAAAACTGGTCCATACTAGGCGAAAAACTGAGCTGGCAGCTGAAAATTCAGGAAAAATTTCAAGTGGGTCGCTCCTGAGCCGTGTGGGTCGCTCATGTTCCAGGCTTAATTTGAGGTACTTCTCGGCATCCAAATTGAGCTCATGATAGCTCTTTGGAAAGCCCTGGATGTCTACTTTCCAACCCAAGTGGCATTTCGGAATTTGGAGCTTATTTGACCCTCCAAAACCTCATTCTCCCAGAGGTACTCCCTGCTGGTGCAAAAGGTGGCAGCAAGGTGGTTTTCATGGTGTTTTTGAGCTTTTTGACCATCCAGATTTTGATGAAATGCTAAGTTGACTTCAGAGGATGCATAATTAACCATGAAAAATCCAAAAATGTAAAAATTTCCTCCAGCAAGTGTCCCAAAAAAAAATGAGCGCATGAGCGCGCGACCCACGTAACTGCAAAACCTGTTTTTTGACCCAAAACTTTGAAAATGACAAAATTTTCTCCGAATTTGCCCAAATTCGGAGCGGAGGTCATCCATCATGTGTCCTGCCCAGTCAATGAAGCCTCGGCCAAAATCCGAAGTGGATTAGACCTTTTCTGCCGTCTAAGTGCCTTGCGCAACCTCCTCTTCATAATCTTCATTCTCGATTAGCCTTCGCCAACAGCTTCTCCAGATGTATATTTACCCGCGTGAGTACAGTATCTCTGTCAGCTGGTGTCATGTCACCGGGCCTCTTTCGATTCCACTGTCTGTCCTCACGGATTTGGCGCACCTCATAAAATGTGAGCTCATCCTCGAGCTGTTTGTTGCGCCGCTCCAAATAGTTAATCACCCACTGAGCCTTCTGCAATTGGTCTTTCAGCTGGTCATTCTCGGCCCTTTGCTCCTGGATGACTTCCCTCAGCTTCGAGCTAGGAGAGCCCGTATCAACATCAATGACTGTCAATCTGTATCCCGGCCTCCTGATGGGCCCTCATCATGCATGGGCCTCTTTCCCCTGTCCTGTACCTGTACCTGCACTGAAGAAGAAGGCGAGACCCCTTCCACCTTCCGTGGAGATAATACTCGCCGTGTCGAGGAAGTCGGCAAGACCCCTTCCACCTCTCGTGGAGATAATACTCGCCGTGTCGCTGCAAATAAGGCCCTGTGGCCTCGCTGATATGTCTGAACCAATGGAGTGCTGATATGCTCAACCTCAAGTATGTCCTGCTGGTGTGAAGGCTCTCCTGCATCATGAACTGTCTCGTGAAGCGGTTGTGGCACTCTGAAAAAGTCTCTAGAAATGAAATCCTCCCAAGTGATGCCCTGCTCTGCCAACTGATGTGACACCATGATCTTGATCAAAGCGAAATGATATATACTCCTGTACTACTGCACTGGGCTCGTCTTCTTCTGCACAAACATCACCATCCTCTCTATGTTGCGGTGTATGAAATACGGGATATTCATCATACGTACCCTTGTGAAGTGCATCAACAAACGAATATGGTACGCGAAAAGACGAGCATACCTGCCCTCACAACTAAAATACTGAATGATGAGCTTCATCAGCGGTGCATACTCATCTCTCAAGAATCTGAATGGAAAAACTTTGCTCAAGTAACCCATACATCCAGTTTTAATATATGGCTGATAGTGGAATTTCTCTAAATGCTGACCCTTGTTCCATTTCTCGCCCATGTTTGGTATACCAGTGGCTTGAGCAATAGTCAAGGGTGACACAATGAAATCAACCCCAGCAAGACTTACCCGGCCATCCCGTAAATGTAGAACAAATAGACGGGCCAATTCACGATGAGGCCGGGTTTGTGCAACCATCTCACAAAATCTAAAACATGACAAGTATCGAAAACAATCCATAGCTAATGGACATGCCTGCAACCGAGCCAAAGAAGTAGGCTCCTCTCTGCGATGATTACCACTTCTGTGATCTTTGTGGGACCCCCGTGGCACATTACCTTCAGTCACCGAATCACTGCCTGACCCTAGCTCATATTCTGACTCTGTCTCCGACATGGCTCTGACCAAGATTTTGGCACTATGTATACTGATATGAAAGCAGTGGAAACAAAGTTATGATGTGTGTTTCAACACCCAACAAGTATCCCACCGTCAAAACACCATAAGGAAACAAACCATGATAATATCTCAGTTTTAAATGGATTGGAAAAGGGGCACAATCTCTGTTTTGAATGCAAGTAAAATTTTTACCAAAGGGAGCAGGCAACCTTCAGAATATTGAACAAATCTTGTCAAAGGGAGCATGGCATCATATGAATGTTTTTGTCTATGAGTAATAAAAACAAGGGTGTCAAATGGGCAGTTTGAAACAGAGTTATGAAAATGTTTTTAAGATTGGGCAGTGAAACAGAATTAACCATAATCACCATGAAACAAAAGTTTTGAACATGGTATTAGTAATAGTAATGATCACAATTGTATAATGGGCATGAAAAAAACATGGTTTTGATAATATATGGCAAGGCTGGATGTGTCACTGATATAAGATAGAAGACAAACTCATGCAACCACCCATTATCATTTTAAAACCCTGAAAACGATATTGCCATGACTGTGGGGTTTTAAATCCTCCATTTGAAGCATTTGAAACCATCAATGATGCCACCAGCGCATTTAAAAACATCAAGCAATTGCAAAAAACTTGTTTGAAGGCTGATGGGGCGATCCCAAACAAGACTGGGCGCTCAAAACGAAATTTCGGACCTCTGTTGATGCGTGGGTCGCTCACCTTCTGCGTGGGTCGCTCGGCCCAGCTGGGTCGCTCCCCTTGCAACTTCACACTGCGGAAATAACCCACGTGGGTCGCTCTACCCAGGTGGGTCGCTCGCGCCCAGGTGGGTTGCTCGAGCTTCAAGACTCTGTCCACGTTGTTTCAAACTATGAAATCGGCCCTCCAACTTCAAAACTCGATTTGTATGCTGTAGGTTGGTGCAAATGACATTGGTTTGGCTTTTATATATGATGCAAATATCTTCTACAATCAGATTTGTTTCAAATCTAATTGAAAACCCACATTACAATGTTTTTGTAATTTCACATTTGGCTTTTTAAATACAATCTTCTTTGGCTTTTCTGAGCTCGATTTTGATGATTTTGCTGTCTTCTTGCAGGGATATGGCTATTCAGCTAAGGAAAAGACCAGGGGTCTGCTTTTGACATTTTCTTCTTGGTGGAATAAGTACAATTTATTACAAAATATGAATGAATACTGTCTCAAAAACGTAGTTTTGGACTCAGAAATGTTTTTTTTTTTAAATGCTAATGATAATAAAATAAAAATCACAATATGCAGAATCTTCCTCACCTTGCAGGCTTTATGACTGGTATACAAATGACTCAAAAACCCTAGACACTATGACCGAAGACACTTATTGACATTTTAATGACCAAAAATGAAATGACAATGACTTTGAGTGATTTTTTGAGGAATTTTTTTTAAAATAGCACTGCAGGTATAAACATGAGGAAACATAAGACGACAGACCCCTTCGTCAATCCATGGCATGCTCCTAGTGAAATGAAACGAAGTGGAACAAGCGAGACACCTAAAAATGAATATGCAAAAGACGAAATGATCACTGACGGAGAATTTGTAGGCAGAGCCTCTAACACACCAGGCACCTGCATGTTTCA
>CM076582.1:679843516-680017237 GCA_034641835.2 Pinus albicaulis | reverse complement strand
TAGCAGCAAGTATTAGCAGAATAGATATATCATATCAACACATAGACATCATGCACATAGACACCAGATATATGTGGAAACCCATAAAGGGAGAAAACCACATCTTATTATTGTTGTGATGCAAAGGCAAGCTCCAACCCCCTCTCAGTTTAACTAAGAGTTCAACATTTATACCCCATAAAAAATCATATATTTAATATAAAATATTTTTTTTTTCTATTAATTATAGACGGAGCTAAGTAAAACAAGATCGATAGATGCTTACAAATTCCACAATTAATCTATGATATGCCAACATGTACTCACAACCCATATTTAACCCAATTTCAATCAATTTGTCTGATGGTTCTTCTTTGTATGTTAACACTTGTTTGAAGACATTCAATGATGATTTTTGTAAAACAACTTAAAAAATACAAAAATGAAATCTAGTTAAGTTGTTATAAGGAAGTAACAATTACTCACAAACTTAGATATCAACCCTTTTCTTCTTGTCGTCCTGTTTTATGTGCTGAATGGGTTCCGTTTTCTTTTCTTTTCTGCAAGAAAAATCCTGAAAATTAATATTTAATGCTAAATTGTTTATTTATTGTACCTAATGATCGAAAAATTCAATGATTACGTATTACATTTTAAGCGCGTTGTTGTTGAGATGGCTCCTCCTGCGATGCAATTTTGTCCATTTCTTTGACCATATCCTTGTACACCTTTTTGGACATTCCTACTGGCATATTTCTGATATCAGCTCGTTCATCTTTTAAGATTTTCATAATCATCCTGAAAATGTAACATGACAATAAACTATTTAATTTTTATATTGATATATTAAAAGTAAATATAACAAAAGTGATATTTATAAATAATTCTAAACAAACATTTAAAGGAATATTACTTTTTCATTCCTTCTTTTTTGTTGTTGTACATTTTTTTTATTAAAAGCCTGACATGTCTCATTGACCAATTCTCTGGAAACTCTTCCTGTAGTTTAGATAAAATTTGGTTCTTGGAATCATTGGATTGGTTTTTGTATTGTAAGTGGAAATAACGTCTATACATTCATTCCACTAGATCCCTCAAACATTTGTAAAAGTTTTTCCCCCTTTTGTTAACCTCCACCACCACTGCAGATGAGCTAAGGAGCAATTAATTTTCATTTGCATGTTCTATTTTTTCTCTTTTCTTAAGAACAACATTCCTTTTCTAAGTTGTTGGTCCCTATAGAACATTAGAAAGATGTGAATTAATAGATTTTTTGACACATGTAATCTAATAATTTTAAGTATATTATTAGTGAAAATTCAAAAAAAAACTCATATTGGATCGATAGTATTTTTTCATTCACCTGATTCATCCTTTTGCAACTTTTTCATCAAGATTTTACGCTCTTCTGGTCCTATATCAGAAATAATCTTATCAAGCTTCGTCATTTTGTGGCTCTGCATGATACACGGTAAAAAATACATATTAGTTAAACTTACATATAGTTCAAAAATAATATTTTTTGTAAAGAATTTACAAAGAACTTGCTTTTTTTCTTTTCTTGATGTGTTATCAATATTTTTGTTACTTGATCTCTTGTCAGTCATTTCTTTATCAATCTGAAACCTGTACCATATCATTCATTAATATATTTATAAATAAATTTTCAACTTTTCAGGTAAAAAATAAATCTCAAGAAACTGTTGTGCCTTTCATGTTGTACGCACCGACGTAAGTGTGTGGAGGTATTATAAATGCACCGCAAAAAAAGTATAATAGACCGTACGGTGCTATCCTCGTAACATATTGCACAGGAACCCTATTTTAGATATGGCACACTGATTTAAAAAAAAAATTGTTTTTAAATTTTTTATTACACAATACTTGCGTGGTGCGCTAGATTATGCAGGGCACACCTATAAAAAAAATCCATTTTTTTTTCAAAAATTCACATAAGGGCCGACATGGATTGGGATCTGACTATGCAAGTCGCCCCGTGGGTTGGATGTCAAAATAAAATGAAAATCCCTAATTCTGAAATCATAGAAACAGTGAGAAGAAAGGGTAGAAACAAAAAAAATGAAGGGTTTATAGTAAAAATGGATAAAACTACAGAAAAAGTAAAAAAAAAATCAAATTTAATCACGAGATCATTTGAAATTATATGCTACAAGTTTTGAATCACCAGAGGTTTGGATTTTGATTGTCTGAATACTTTTGTTCAAACGTATTTCGCTGCTCCACAGTGCTCTCGTGCTCTCTTGCTCTTGGTATGTCTCCTATAAATATTTGGCTGAAAATTTTAGAAAAATAGTGAAATAATGAAAAGTGTTTAGTATTTAAAGAATTATTTTATTAAATTAGATTTTCAAAAATATTTTGTCACCCATTTTTCAATTTGCCGCTTTTTTTCACTTAAAGAAAATAGAGTTTCACTTTGTTTATTTGTTTTTATTCATTATTGATGTGTCACTTAATAGCACCGCACCAATGCATCCATTGGTAACACGGCACCAGTGATTAGTAACTAAAATGCACCAGTGCGCAATAACTAGAATACACCGGTGTGGTTATCTATACATTAGCACCAATTTGCGGTTGAGGCGCCAAAATTACTTTTATGTGTGTACACCAAAATTAGACATGTTGGAAATGTACATTTTTTTGTGAAAATATTTGGGCCACTTCTTTTCAAAACTACACCTCTTCTTCTTTCAGAAAAAGAAACTTGAAACTTTCCAGAACCTGCAACAAGAAAAGGTTCCCCATGATCTTCTTGCTAACCCATGATCTGCTTGCTCATTTGTAAGTTCCTCCTCCATCTTGGCATCCAATTTCCTCTTTTCTCCTTTGTGCTTTTTATCTTGATCTTAAGAAAAATTATGCAATCTCTGTTTTACAAGAAACTGACCTTGAATGTTCTGGGAGTAATGAAAACGAGTCCTTCATTCTGCATTTGTTTGCAGAAGAAGACCAATTTTCGACTAGACGATGCAATTATTACATGTGGAGGCAATGGTTTCCTGTAGAAAATGAGTATAGGGTTGATCAAAGGAAAGACATTGCAAAATGGGCTATTACATTAGCTTTTCCAATGAGAAACTGATTTGTAGGTGGAAATATGGTAGCTGCAGGTATCTATGCTTTTCTTCCCTCATAAATGGTCACTGGATTTCCATTTATAATAAAAGCATACTTTTTATTAGTTTCATCTAGAGAGAGCATAATTTTCAATAACAAATGGAACTAGGCAATCCTTAAGTGTATCCGGTTCGCATTTTTTTCGGCATTTCATTCTTTGATAAGTGCTAATTCACCTATATTTTCAAAAATTTGGATTTTTGGGTACCTTCCATGTGATATTCCTCGTTATCCATAGGACCATAGCTTAGAAAAGTTAGAGATGCCATTCAGGTTCAATTGAAAGCCAAAGATGTGATTTTATGCGACGTCATTTTTGCCGATAAAATTTTATGTAAGACAATCAAAGCTTGGACAATACTCCCAACTGGTTTTAAACGCATTCTGGAGAATATTTCCCTTCATGGGACCTACCAGCCCGATCAACAATGTGAATTGATCTTTCTCTTCTATCATTAAGGGAATGAGAATCCTTCCCTTCATGGTGCTTCTTGGCTTTATCGACTGCCTTGATTGATCTTTCTTTACTATCCAATTTTTCCCTGCCATCCTTGTAAGAATGAGAATTGTTACCTTCATATGATCTCTTCGCTCGCTCAAGAGACTCAATTGATCTCTCTTTGACATCCCTTAGCGAATAGGACTCCTTGCTTTTGAAGGACCGTTTCACCTTGCTAGTCATCAGAGCATCGACGTGTATTTCTCTTCCATCAACTATGCTCTCCCTTTCTCCATCATGGGACCTCTTAACCTTATCACCGGCCTCAACCAAATTCTCTCTGCCGGTCTCAACCGAGCTTTCTCGACTGACCTTCTCATATTTTTCATAAACCTTTTCTCCTTTTGTACTCTATCGAGATATGTATCCGTCTACATCCTTGTAAGCATCTTTGTCTGTCTTTCTGTTTGAATTACTCATTTTCTCTGAAATAAACTTCTCAACTGAAATTCGAACTCTCATCTTTTCAAACCCTCATCTCCTCTGAAAAATTATTTCCCGCGATTCGAACCCTCCACTGCTCCAATACTGCACTTTCCACAATAAATTTTCCTTCTCAGAAAATATATTTCAAGAGCATACCTGGTTCGTGCAAGGTTTTATTTAACTGTGTTCTGGTGTGTGGGGTTTTATAGGCACACTGGTGTGGTTTCGTAAGATCGTGGTTTATGCTTTGGAGTGGTGTTTTATGACGCACCAGTGTGGAAGAGTTGTGAAGCACCGGTGCGCTATAGTACTAAGACACACCGGTGCCGATTATGATGATAAGTGCACTAGACAAAAAACCAAGAATCTCCGCTAGAAATGGCGTACTATATAAAGTTAATTTTTTTTGGTATGTAAGATCATAATAAAATAATGATAATTCTAAATTACATGAATTTATTTGCATTATTTTCTAAACTTTATTATGTTACAAAAATTCATATTATTCTAGATTTATTATTTTACAATTATTTACAAATTTACAGCTTCGCAAATTTAAAAATTTTAATAAAATCATTTAACATTAATACAATTAAAATTTTACAAATATTTTACATACAATTAAAATTGAAATTAGAATTAGAATTAGAATTAGAATTAGAATTTTACAATTTCACATACAATTATGATTAGAATTACAATTACAATTTTAGAATTTTACATACAATTACAATTACAATTAAAATTTTACAATCACAATCATTTCATGGTAATACAATTAAAATTTTACAAATTTTTTTACATACAATTAGAATTACAATTACAATTTTACAATTTGTCATATATACAATTACAATTAAAATTACAATTACAATCATTTCACAATAAATTAAATATTTCAATTACAATTAAAATTTTACATTAAATATTTTACATATAACTATAGTTAAAATTATAATTACAAATACAAATACAATTTTACAATTTTACTTACAATTAAAATTTCAATTTCAATTACAATCATGACATAATATTTAATAAATATCATGGTAATTTAATATTAAATTAATTAATAAACATCATGATCATGATAACCATCGTACAAATATCATATTCGACTAAAAAAAACATTCAAATTCGCTAACATCATCGTGATCATGATCATCTAACAAAACACAATTAGCATTGTATAACATCATCACAATGCAAACATCAAATATACATCTCATGTCAAATAAATCATGCTATCACATACACATCTATCTACAAGCTGCACATTAAATGAACATATCTAACATGACCTAACAATATACACATCATGATGATCGCCGACATGTAAATTAAGTACAACTGCAACATGAACATAAAATACATGGACAATCTATATATATATATATATATATATATATATATATATATATATATATATATATATATATATTATATATATATATATTTGTGTGTGTGTGTGTGTGTGTGTGAATAATGTTAAAAATATACAACTGTAATATAAATGTCATGGATCAGCGGTGGTACAACATCAATAGTAGTACTAGTCGATGCCTACTCAGTCAATGGTGTAGCCTTGATGGTTTATGGTCCAGCCTACTCACGATCATGAGTACTGCTGGATGCTTCAGGCTGCTAACTGGATGTGGCCGATGGTCCAGCCTCAACTCCATGATAACTGCTGCTAGATGCTAGTGGAGGGTGCTCATTTAGGGCAATATGAGGTGAATTATCATGAGATGATGAGCCATTGCTCGCAGACTTTTGATCACGTGTTGTGTCTTGACCATGCCTATAACGTGCAACGGTCCCCCTCAGCCACGTAACTAAGGTTGTTGCTCGTACGACATGATGCATTAGTCTGTACATGTCACACAACATGCCTCTCCACATCTGTAACAACCTAACATCAGTCTGTATGTCTCTCATATGAGCGGGCCTGATGCTCGCCTCAACAATGAATGCAGTGAGTTGGTCGCCCAACTCCATCCTATATCTAGTATCAAGTCAATTTCTCCTAGTAAAAGGTGGTACCGGTGCACCAGCAGGATAAGGTATTTTTGCACCGGCCTCCTGATGATCCTCGGCATATGGCATGCCTTGATCATCATCAAGATCCACACCTGGATCATGTGGTGGTGTCGGCATGTCCTCGCCATCAAAAGAACCAATTTTTGCAAAATATATACAAGTACACAACGATAATTAGATAATTTCATTATGCAAATTAATAAAAAAAAATTAAATAACATGTTAGAATAAATTTAAATAAAACAGTAATATTACCTCTATCATCTGATGGCTCATCATATGTGAAGAGGATGTTGGCACACCCTCGCCAATCCAATCCAGCATAAGGACAGGGGACCATAATGAAGGGATACATCTCGTCAACATTGGCTAGAAACTCCAATGCATCATGCAATATCCTCACTAGAAAAACAATCTCGCCCCTCTTGGGCATCATATACCCCCACATATGCATCCATGCCTTGAACATCGGCCTATGAGGCTGCCGAACAAAAGTAGGCCTCGTCTCTGGAAACCTCTCAAAAAATAAACAAAAAATCTATGAATAAAAATGGAATTTGACCCTCCCTTATGCATGAGAATGACATCTATCTAAGGCTGTACAAAACTACCATAAAAAAATAGCAGACCACTTGACAAGTCATGGCCCCTATACTAATGAATCAACAAAATATAGAAGCGAGCAACTAATGCGTTGCCCATCACTAGTGTTGTGTGAAATGGTCGAAATGAGAAGTGAGAGGCACTGCACCTCCTCACTACGAAATGCATCAATACATAACTAACCTCCAATGACCTGAAAATATGAAGGAAACAATACATTTGCTCCAATGTATCTCTGGGAGTACACTAACTAACAACCTGCTACACAGCCAGCTGGAACCTCTGGGAACGAGGGAAAATCCACCCCTCTCCTCGATAGCCTTGTAATGAAATATATATCCTGCTCAGTGGGTGTGGACCACTGGTTAGGACCAAACTGGAAAGCCTTTCAGTGGGCATTCCACCTACGGATAAGATGTCTAAAAAACACACCATATCCCTTTATGGAAGTAGCCTCCTCATAGAACTTGAGGAGGCCTACCTGCCTTAGGAGCCCCTGGGTAGCTGTTGTAATAGGGTGAGGGTACTCATCTCTCTCCCTCTCTTGTGCCTCCCACAGGCGAACCATGTCATACTGCTCTGCCTGTTGTTGCTGTTGTTCCCCCTCTTCTCTCTGAATGATTGACATATTAAAGACACTTTTTTAATTAAATGAGACATGTATTTAGGAATATACATATATAATTTTTCTTGAAAAAAAAAATGTTGATCAGCGGTTGTCATTGATGTCAACCCAAGCAGCACCAGGGGCTAACCCAATATTGCATGGGAATTATGACCTACAAAATTAATATATTCTGGGTCAATAATTATTTTTATGGTTTCCACTTGTCGATATGTTTCCGTTGATATATGGCACGTCATGTAATTCTTCACGATTTGAGAGATATTCATGTTTGAAGTTCGTACCCCCAGTTAGTGGGCTAAAACCCCATGGGGTTGGGGCATGGGTCATTGAAAAGTCATAATTAATATTTTTAAAGATCCTAAAATCCCTCCCACGTTCACTTGTTGAAGCCTCTCTCAACTTAAGAATTCATATAAATTGTGATCTTCATTTCCTTCTTATGCAGGGGATTCGACCATCTGAAACAGGTCATCATGGAATTTTTGCTCTAACTTTTTTTCTACGAAGGTCAGAAGCTGAAATTTCTATGAGGTGAAGCCAAAATCATAAGGAAGATACAGTAAAAAATTTATATCAAGGTGCACAAAATTTTTGCAGATATGATCTATGGAAGTCAGGGTTTTTGCAGGCTCCTGAAATTCATCTCAAAGAAGTGACCTTGGTAAAATTGTCATAACTCTCTCTATGAGTATCGGATTGGAATTCCGTAAAAATCGAAAGATATTTAACAGTCTTTAGTTTCTACGCTCTCAATTTTAGAGCCAAATGAAGAAAAATGACACGTGGCATGTTGTACAAGTGCACTCTTCTGAAACAATCCATAATTAGGGCATTGTGAGAGATTGGGTATAACTCTCTCTTGAAGAATCCAAATTGGGTCAGACCTATGGCATTGGAAATATGACTTAGAGGAATACTACAGGACCAAAAATCAGATATTGAGGATCTGAAATAACAGAGATAAACTAGATTCAATATCGAGCTCCTAGAAGGCAAGAAAAAGCTAGATCATGTGTTATCAAGGATTGCAAAGGACCAGAATTTCTATGGTAGAAAAGAAAAGAAAGGTGCAGAAAAGGGTAGCATGAAAAGAGCAGCAACCAAGGTGCATAAAAGTAGCAAGAAGTTCATCATATAAAGTCTTCAAGTGGGCAGCACTACATACAATCATTGTAAAGGTATCATTGTACTTAGTCATTATAAATACATTATTGTACAAATTGTACTAGTATCTATCTGACAAGGGTTGAAGAGGCAGTGTTTGGAGGTCTAGGATCATCATTAGGTGGTTGTGTCAAAGTTGGGGTTCTGGTCTAGTATACCTTCTTCTTCTACATCATTCTATATCATTGTAAAAGTGGACCATTTCCCCTGGTACGAGAGTCCATTCTTATTTTATTCTTCTATAGGGTGGTAGGGTGGTGCTAGGGTGAGTTGTAGCTCATTGGGTGTTGGGGCATCCGTTCAGTTGACTACTGAATAATCTAGGGCGTTGGAGCGTCCATCTAGTGGGAGCTGGAGAAGAATTCTTTTCTAGATTCTAGGAATTTGAAGCTTTATTTTCATTGGAGTTGAATATTAAAGAATTATTAGAAAAGCATTAGGTGGTTTTTGTCCCAAATTGGGTTTCCACCTTAAAAAATGTGTGCATTTGTGTTCCTCTTTTGTGCTGCTATCATTGTACAAACACTGATAATAATTGAAGATTAACTAATGCTCTAATTGTAAGGAATATTGATTCAGCCCCCCCTCTCAATATTTCTAACAATTGGTATCAGAGCTTGGTTCCTTCAATAGCAGTTTAACAGTTGGAAGGAGGTCATGGAGCATACCAAAAATAGTGTATCTCTATTCAATGAAAATAATTATGCACTCTGGAAAGGAAGAATGGAGGTCTATCTCCTGGCACAAGGTTACGAAGTATGGGACACTGTTCAAAATGGATTTACATCAACCTTGGATGAACAAGGTAAGAAGAATTTGGTAAATGATGCAAAAGAAAAGAATATTATTATCAGTGGAATTATTGAATCTGCTTCTCATAAGGTGTTGGGTTTTAAAACCACCAAAAATTTATGGGACAAGCTTGAGAATATATATGCAGGTGACTCAAACGTCAAAGAAGCAAAGCTTCAAATATATAGAGAAAAATTTGAGCAACTCAGAATGAAAGAAGATTGCAACATTGTTGCATACTTCCAATACGTTGATGAAATAACCAATACTCTGGAAGGATTGGGAGAGCCAGTTGACGAGAAGACTATTATACAGAAGATTCTTAGAACATTACCAGGTAGATTCAAACCAAAGGTATCTGTCTTAGAATACAGTGCAAATCTAGACAAACTCAGCAAGGAAGAATTACATGGATTTCTCATAGCATATGAAATGAGACTTGATGAAGAAAAGGGTACTTCAAATCTAGAAAATGCGTTCGTTGCATCTAAGAAAACCAATAAAGACAGGAAACCTTCAATTGAAATGACATGCACCTGCAAGTGTGAAGAAAAGGGAGATGATGGAGAAGGTCTTTTAGATGAATAATATACTTACTTTATGAGGAAACTAAAACCTGGTAAGGGAAAATTCAAAGGCAAAATTCCATTGATATGTTTTGGTTGTGGTGAGGTTGGGCATTTCGTAGCAAAATTTCAGAACAAAAGTGATGGCAACTCAAAAGGAAAGAAATGCTTTAAGAAATCCAACAAGCACGGCAAAAAGAAAGGATCCAAAAGGAACTTTATTTCTAAAGAAGATAGCTCATCATCCGATGAAGAAAGTGACAGCAAAGAAGAAGCCAATGAGAAAGTATTGTTTATAGCCAAGCACAATAAACAAGAAGTATCAAACAATGAAGAATAAGGGTTGACCATAGAATAATTTTATGAGGATGCAATCAAGCTTATAAAAGAGCTCAATGCTGAGAAGATCTGTTCCAACACTCTTGAAGAAAAAGTTCAAGGTCTCAAGATTGAGGTTAAAGAACACAAATGTATTGAAGAGTCACTTCAAAAGAAGTTGGAAGAAAGCAACCAAGAAAGGGAAGCATTAGAAGCCAAAGTAGTCTCACTACGTAAGGAAGTGAAGAAGGGAAAAATTGTCCAAAACTATGCCAACAGCTCAAGGGCATTGGAAGAACTCATCAACAATCAAAAATCTTACAACGACAGAACTGGCCTTAGTTACAAAGAAGAAGAAGCATGACATTCTACAACAAAATACAATGAACCTATGAGATCTAACATACATGTAGACTTCATTGGACAAGATTCGCAAGCACATCCTTGGAAGATGATTCCTTGACGAAGATTTTCATCTAGGTACCAACATATTTTTCATGGCTATTGTTATTCATGTGGAAAATTTGGTCTTAAAGTTGTAGAATGTCGCACGTACCCTAGGAACCAATACAATTCCAAGAGATTCTTCAAATATGAACATCCCAAGGCTCAACGAAACATCAATAGATTTGAAAATTTAAGAAATAATATGGAATGTTACAAATTTAAAAACTTTGGACACATAGCCAGAGATTGCAGACTTGAAAATCCTCCAGAATAATCTTCGAAGCAACAAAATGAACGCACATGGAAGAAGAAGAAGACTAATAATTGTGCTCTCACTCTCAAGGCTCAAAAAAATAAAGATGTTTGGTATGTTAACAGCGGTTGCTCAACTCATATGACTGGAGATATAAATAAATTTGTATCTCTGAAAGAGAAGAAGGATGGAACCATATCCTTTGGAAATGATGGATCTTCAAATGTTATAGGATCAGGTACCGTCACTCTCGGAAGCAAAGATGTTATAGCCAAGAATGTTCTATTGGTCAAAAACATGAATCACAATCTGCTCAGTGTTGGACAAATGTGTGATCAAGGACACACAATGCTATTCAACTCCACAAAATGTGAAATCAGGAAAGGCATGTATGGTAAAATTGTGGCTATAGCAAGTCGAGCTCCAAACGACATATATGTTCTGGATAAAGAAAATAAAGCATGTCTACTAGATAAACAAGATTAAAGCTGGTTATGGCACAAACGAATGGGTCATATAAACTTTGACAATCTTGTCAGAATAAGAAAAAAGGAAGCAGTACGAGAAATGCTGAAAATATCAAAACCTTCCAACACACTATGTGAGGCATGTCGGCATGGCAAGCATACAAAATTCCAATTTAAAACAAAAGAACACTTTTCATCACATCCATTGGAATTAATACATACTGATCTATGTGGTCATGCGAGAACAAAAGGCTTAGACAGAGAATTATATTTCAGGTTAATGATAGATGACTATACCAGGATGACAGCCGTCAGTTTCCTAAAAAAAAAATCTGAATAATTTGAGTGCTTTAAGATCTATAAGGAGTTGGTTGAAAATGAAACTGATTTGAAAATAAAGTGTTTAAGATCTGATAATGGTGGAGAATTCACTTCCAAATTATTTCAGCAATACTGTGACGAAAATGGAATAAAAAGGCAATTTTCAACAGCACGAACACCTCAGCAAAATGGAGTTGTTAAAGAAAGAATAGAACTGTACAGGAAATGGGTAGAACAATGTTGAAGGTATCAAAATTGGATGACAAATTCTGGGTTCAAGCAATTGATACGGTAGTCTTCATTATCAACCGAAGTCTTCTAAAAAATAATTGCCACAAGACTCCATATGAATTATGGAAAGGAAAACCAGCTAATGTAAAATATTTCATAATCTTCGGAAGAAAATGTTATATCAAAAGAGAAGATCAAAATTTGGGTAAGTTTGAATCACGTGTTGATGAAGGTATCTTTGTTGGTTACTCATGCAAAAGAAAGGCCTATAAATGATATAATCTAAGATGAAAACAGATAGTGGAGAGCATAAATGTTACATTTGACAAAGATGGTGTTCTAGCGAGTAATGATGAGGATCCAGAATCTTTGAAACTTGAGACAGAAGCTGAAAAAGACACGGATAAAATTGTAGAACAAGAAGCAACTATCAACGAGGAAGAAGTAAACAATGATCATCAAGATATACCAGAACAACAACAAGAAGCTCCTCCAAGGAGAACAAAAGAGTGGATTCAAAAGAACCATCCATCAAATCAATCATTGGTGACATAAATGAAGGTCGACAACTTCAATCATCACAATAAGCTCACGTTGCTTTTCCAGCAACCTTTGAGCCTAGTAGTTTTGAGGAAGCCAACCAGAATGAACATTGGGTAGTAGCTATGAATGAAGAATTGGATCAAATTGAGAAGAGTAACACCTAGGAATTAGTTCCATGACCAAAAGATAAAAATGTCATTGGGACTAAATGGGTGTTCAGGAACAAATTGAATGAAGATGGGCAGGTTACCAGAAACAAAGCAAGATTGGTTTGCAAAGGCTATGCACAAGTGGAAGGAATTGATTTTGACGAAACATTTGCACCAGTTGCCAGAATGGAAGCCATCCAAATGTTTCTCGCCTATGCATGTTCAAGAAAAATCAAAGTCTACCAAATGGATGTTAAGTCAGCATTTCTGAATGGAGAATTAGAAGAAGAAGTTTACATCGAACAACCTGAAGGTTTTCTACTATCACAAAAAGAAGACTATGTCTGCAGGTTAAAGAACGCTCTATATGGTCTCAAGCAGGCTCCCAGAGCAAGGTATGCTCATCTTGATGGATATATACATCAACAAGGGTTCAAGAAAGGTACTATTGATAGCAATCTTTATGTACAAATAGATAAAGATAATTTAACAATTGTTGAGGTATATGTGGATGATATAATATTTGGTAGCAATGATGATCGATTAAGTAAGAAATTTTCTACAAAGATGCAAAGTGAGTTTGAGATGTCTTTACTTGGTGAGCTGACATACTTCTTAGGGCTTCAAATATCTCAGCAAGAGAAAGGAATATTTATATGTCAAGCTAAGTACATCAAGGAAATGCTCAAGAAATTCAAAATGAAAGATTGCAAACCCATCCTTACTCCGATGGTAATAGGTTGAAAATTGAGCATAGATGACTCATCTAAGGATGTAGATCAGAGGTTGTATAGATCTATGATTGGTAGTCTTCTATATGTAACAGCTCTCGGCCAGATGTTATGCAAGCAATTGGACAAGTAGCAAGATTCCAAGCAGCACCAAAATAATCACATATTATTGCCATCAAAATAATTATTCTGTTGTGTAACCAACTCCAAAAAGAGAAGAAAAGAGATATCAACACCTTAGAAATAAGCCACTTCGAGGGGGAAACCTCCAATACATTACATAAATGAACAATTCTTGGATGATACAATTTACAAAACCTCCTTTCTATATATAGGAGTCCATGGAGCCATAATGTAATCCTAGTGGGCCACAATGTAATCCTAGCCGACCTAACAATAATAATTTAAGGGCACAATAATAACAAAATGGGAGTTACAAGGGTACAATAATAACAATAAGGGGTTTACACTAACAATAATAAGGGGCTATACTAGTGATATAGGGACCTAACATGCCCCTCTCCTTCAAAAAAAGTGTTGTCCTCAACACTTGAGTAGCTTCGGGTGCTTCTGTATAAATTCTCATCCTCCCATGTAGAATCTTCAGTGGGTAAGTTCTTCCACTTGATGAGATACTCTGAAATTGATCGATTCCGTAGTTGTCGAGTTCTTTTTTCCATGACTGCTTCAGGTTCCAATATGATTTTCCCTTCCCCATCAAGTTCTGGCAATACTGTTTGAGCTGGAAGATTTTCACCTATAACCTTCTTTAAGCATGAAACATGGAAAACTGGATGTACTCGCGAAGAAGCAGGAAGCTCCAATTTGTATGCCATAGTACCGATCTTTTGCAACACCTTGTAAGGACCATAGTACTTTGGCGATAATTTATTATCCTTATTTTCTTGCTTGAGGGACATTTGTTTGTATGGTTGTAGCCGTAAAAATACCCAATCTCCTACATCAAAACTTCTCTCGCTGCGATGTTGATCTGCCTGTTGTTTCATTCGATTTTGTGCCAAATTCGGGTTATCCTTTAAGAGTTGGAGAACTTCTTGCTGATGCTCGATGTGATCTTCCACTGCTTGAACCTTCAAATTTTCCCTTAAAGATGATGTGATCGATGGTGGATGATATCCATAAGTGCCATAAATGGGGTCATTTTTGCTGCAGTATAGAAGGAAGTGTTATACCACCATTCAGCGAGAGGTAACCACTTGACCCATTGTGTTTGTTTATCAGATACAAAACAACGAAGATATCCTTCCAAACATTTATTTACTATCTCAGTTTGACCATCATATTGAGGATGATAAGATGAGCTATGAGCTAATTGAGTACCCAAACAAGAAAATAACTCCGTCCAAAAATTTCCAGTAAAAATGGGATCTCTGTCGCTCACAATAACCCTTGGGCTTCCATGTAGTTTTTGAATTCTATCCATAAATGTAGTAGCAACTGTGCTTGCTTTAAATGGATGAGATAATGCACAAAAGTGTGCATACTTGGTAAGTCTATCAACTACCACCATGATGACACTCTTTCCTTCGGACTTAGGTAAACCTGTGATAAAATCCATTGAAATCTCCTTCCAACGTTGACTTGGAATGGATAAAGGTTGTAGAAGTCCTGGGGTCTTAATTGTTTCCACTTTATTCTGCTGGCAAACCAAACATTCCGCCACAAATTTTCGAATATCAGATTTAAGGCCATCCCAAAAAAATTCTTTCTTCACCCTGTGGTAAGTTTTTAAAAATCCTGAGTGTCCTCCTAAAGGAGAAGTGTGCAATTCTAGAAGAATATTTTGTTTTAGTTGGGAATTCTTACAAAGATATAAGCGATCTTTGTACCATAAGGAATCATTTTTCCAACTAAATGTATCAGATGTACTAGGATCTTGCTGCAACTTTTGAATGAGTATCCATACATCTTTGTCCTTCTTCCATTCATCTCTTGCTTCAGTTATCCAATCTGGTTGGATAATAGAAATGGCACAAAGCAATGCTTCCACCTCTTCATTATTTCTTGAGAGTGCATCTGCAACAACATTCAGCTTTCCTTTTTTGTAGATTATTTCAAAGTCATAACCCAACATCTTTGTGACCCACTCGAGAAATCCTCGCAGCTGCTTTATGGTTGTAGGAACTTTCCATTCCTTAATGGCTTTAATTTTGTTAGGGTCCACTTTAACACCCTCGTGAGATACAATATGACCCAGATATTCCACCTCTTGTACTCCAAAGAAACATTTGGACTTTTTTTGCATATAATTGTTTCTCCTGCAATAGTTTGAGCACCCTGTCAACATGTTCAACATGATCCTTCCAAGACCTGCTGTAGATTAGTATATCATCCAAAAATACTAGCACAAATTTTCTAAGGAAGGGTTTGAAAATGGAATTCATCAACCCTTGAAATGTAGAAGGTGCATTGGTAAGGCCAAAAGGCATGACCAAAAATTCATAATGACCCTCATGAGTTTGAAATCTTGTTTTTGGAATATCTTCAGTCTTCATTCTAATTTGATGATATCCTGAACGAAGATCCAACTTGGTAAAATAAATTGCTCCATGTAATTCATCCAATAATTCATCAATCACAGGAATGGGAAATTTGTCTTTAATGGTGAGCTTATTGAGCTCCCTATAATCTGGACACATTAGCCATGATCCATCCTTCTTGTGTACCAATACTACAGGAGCAGAGAAAGAACTTTGACTAGGTTGAATTATACCCGCCTCTAACATTTCTGCAATCATACGTTCAATTTCGCTCTTTTGGACATAAGGATATCTATAAGGCCTTATGTTTGGAGGAACACTTCCTGGAATCAAATTAATAGCATGATCATGATCAAGAATAGGTGGGAGTCCTTTGGGAGTTTCAAACACCTTGGAATGATTGTCCAAGACTTGTTGGAGATCTGCAGAAATAGATGATTTTGATGTCGAAACTTCTAGTGAGCATAATTGTGCAATTACGCCTCGTTGTTCTTTCTTTAGAAACTTTGTCATGACATTAGAGCTTATTATCCTTCCTAGCTTCCCTTCAATACCCCGTAATTCGACTTCCTTTCCTTCTGAAAAAAATTTCAAGAAAAGTTCTTGAAAATTAAAAGCTACCGTCCCCAAAGATTGTAACCATTGTACTCCTAGTACAACATCAGCACCTCCCATAGGAATGGCAAGCATTGAACTAGTCAATACATATTCCCCCATGGTTAGCTTGATATTATGGCATTTTCCAGAGCAATTTATAGTTCCTCCATTTGCAACCATCACTTGACATTCTGGTGCTGGGTATATGAAACAATTTAATTCCTTGGCTACCTTACAATGAATAAAATTATGGGTGCTACCTGAATCAATCAACACTATTACCTTTTTCTTCTTGATATGTCCTTCTATCTTGAGAGTTTGAGGAGTGGTAATTCCTTTCAGTGCATTACGATATGGTCGGATTCATTTCTTCCCCTTCTATGGCTGGGTCCTGGTGTATATCCTCTTCTTGTTCATTTTCTTCTTCCTCTTCACAATCTATGTAAAATAATTTCTTCTCAGCACACTTATGACCTTTAGTGTATTTGCTATCACAACTGTAGCAAAGCCCTTTTGCTCTTTTTCTTCCAATTGTTGTGGTGTCAACCTTGTAGGTTGTGGAAATCTAGGCGTAGCAACACTTCCTTCTTTATAGAATTGAGTGGTAGGCTTCCTTGTCGCCATAATTTTACATTCAACTTTTCTTACCAACCTGAATGCCTTCTCCAATGAATCAGGTTCCAAAACGCGAACTTCATGTTGGATGTTATCCTTTAAAGTGCCTAGGAAGAGATCAATCCTGTGTTCCTCTGTAAGATCGGTTACCCTTATATTCAATTTTTGGAAGTCCTCAATGTGCTGCCCCACTAAACCCTTTTGTTTGAGATTTATCAATTGGGTAAAGAAGGTGTTGCTCTTTCTATCCTCATAATGTGCTATCATTTCCTCCGTAAAAATTGACCAAGTGAAAATTTTTTTACGGGAGCAAAGCCATTGATACCATACAAATGTATTTTGTTCTAAATGTAAAGTTGCAATGCGTACCTTTTGCGTGTTTTTCACGTTATGGAGATCAAAATATTGCTCCATCTGTAGTATCCATGTTACAGGATCCTTTCCATCAAACTTCCTCATATCCATTTTTGGAATATGGTGGTTCTTTTCGCCAACATTCGAGTTTATGGAATCATGATTAACATTTATTTTGTTCTCATCAAGAGGTTCTTCTCCTATATTTCCGCCATTAGGAATCATTTCTGGTTTTAAGCTTGTCATCAAGCCTTCCATGTATGCTTTTAGATCATTCTTCATGTCATCCATCTTAGCTTCCATGCCGACTTCAATGCCATCCATCTTATCTTCCAAACCATTCATCTTAGTTTCCACGCCTTTCTTCAAAACTTCCATTTCATTTTTTGTTGTTCTTTGCGAGAGCGAAATTTGTTGCATTTGCTCTTGTAATTTTGACATGTCATGTTGCCATTATTCATCTTCATGAGTAATAGTAGAGCCTTCTAAAGGCTTAATGGGTGTTGAATTCTTTTTAGGGGCCATTTCAGACTCCAATATTGATATCTATTCTACAATAGGCCCTTGCAATCAATTCAGCTTGATTCTTCAAACAAGACTTATGCAATTCGGGAAAAAAATACACACCTTTTACTAGCTTTGAGGAGCTCGATATTGAAATTGTATTATCTCTGTGCTTGAAAATCTTCGATATCTGAAATTAAGCCCTATAGTATCCCTCTGAAGCTTCTTTCAAATGCCACAGGTCTGACCTGATTTTGATGCTCCAAGACAAAGTTGTGTCCAATCTCCCACAATGACCTAATTCTGGACTGGTTCAGTAGAGCGAACTTGTACGACTTGCCACGTGTCACTGTTTTGTCCTTTGTCTCTGAAATTGATAGTGAAGAAACTAAAGGATGTGTACTTGTGACCACTTTTACGACACTCCAATCCAATCTTCAGAGAGAGAGTTATTGAACTTTTCCCACGATCACCTCTTTGAGATGAAATTCAGGAGCCTGAAAAAGCACTACCTTCCACAGATCATATCTCCAAAAATATTGCGAACCAAGTTCTGAAATTTTTTGAAGAACTTCAGAGAGAGATTTATTGAACTTTTCCCACGATCACCTCTTTGAGATGAAATTCAGGAGCCTGAAACAGCACTACCTTCCACAGATCATATCTCCAAAAATATTGCGAACCAAGTTCTGAAATTTTTTGACACATTTCCTCAGGATTTCAGCTTCGCACCATATGAATTTCAGACTCTGACCCTTCGTAAAAACAAATGTATAGCGCAAATGCCACGATGACCTGTTTATGAGCCTGAAAAAATACCTAACTTCCACAGATGATATCTCCTCAAATGTTGCGAACCAAGATCTGAAATTTTTAGACAACCTGCCTCAAGATTTCAGCTTCGCACCCTAAAAATTTCAGCTTCTGAAGCTTCGTAGAAAAAAATTTATAGCGAAAATGCCACGATGACCTGTTTGGAGCAGCGAAACCCTAGAATCCCAAAGCTCCGATACCAAATGTTGTGTAACCAGCTCTAAAGAGAGAAGAAAAGAGATATTCACGCCTTAGAAATGAGCCACTTCGAGGGGGCAACCTCCAATACATTACATGAATGAACAATTCTTGGATGATACAATTTACAAAACCTCCTTTCTATATATAGGAGTCCATGGGGCCATAATGTAATCTTAGTGGGCCACAATGTAATCCTAGCCGACCTAACAATAATAATTTAAGGGCACAATAATAACAAAATGGGGGTTACAAGGGTACAATAATAACAATAAGGGGTTTACACTAACAATAATAAGGGGCTATACTAGTGATATAGGGACCTAACACTTAACCTAACCTTTTCCTTAACCTTAACCTTAACCTTAAGTTTAACCTTAACCTTAACCTTAAGGTTAACACCGAGGTTAGGGTTAGGGTTAGGTTAGGGTTAAGCTTAAGAGTAAGGTTAAGGTTAAGGCTTTAGTTAAGGTTAAGGCTAAGGTTAACACTGAGGTTAGGGTTAGGTTAGGGTTAAGACTAAGGTTAAGGTTAAGTTTTAACTTATGGTTAGGTTAAGGTTAAGGTTAAGGTTAAGATTAAGGTTAAGGTTAAGGTTAGGTTAACAATTAGGTTGGGGTTAAGGTTAAGGTTAGGTTTAAGGTTAAGGTTAAGGTTAAGGTTAGGTTAAGGCCAAGGTTAAGGCTAGGTTAGGTTAGGGTTAAGTTTAGGTTAAGGTTAAGGTTAAGGTTAGGTTAAGGTTTGGGTTAAGGTTAAGGTTAATATTAATGATAAGGTTAATGTTAAGGGTTAGGTTAGGGTTAAGGTTAATATTTTATTAAGGTTAAGGTTAAGGTTAACGCTGAAGTTAGGGTTAGGTTAGGATTACGTTAAGGTTAGGGTTAAGGTTAGGTTAAATGTTAAGGTTAAGGTTAAGGTTAAGGTTAAGGTTAGGGGGGTAAGGTTAAGGTTAAAACTGATGTTAGGGTTAGGTTATGGTTAAGGTTAAGGTTAGGGTGAGTTTAAGGTTAAGGTAAGGTTAGGTTCAGGTTCAAGTTAGGTTAGGGTTAAGGTTAGGTTAAGGTTAAGGTTAAGGTTAAACTTAAAGTTAAGGTTAAGGTCAAGATTAAGGTTAGGTAAAGGTTAAGCTAAGGTTAGGGTTTAAGGTTAGGTTAGGTTAGGGTTAAGGTTAAGGTTAGGTAAAGGTTAAGCTAAGGTTAGGGTTTAAGGTTAGGTTAGGTTAGGGTTAAGGTTAAGGTTAAGTTTAAGGTTAGGTTAAGGTCAAGGCTAAGGCCTGGTTAGGGTTAAGGGTAAGGGTAAGGTAAGGTGTTACACAACATTATTTCACCGTCCCTGCAATCCCTCGGCCCACATATTTGAGAGTCTTTCCCATGACCTGTGAGCAGTGTCATACTCTGCAAACACCTTATTTTCATCCTTCTGCATAAGGACATCATTTCTCCTATTGAAAATTTCCTCAAAAATCCCACAAAACCTATGTTTTGGCCTTGGCATGGGTAGCCAATTCACCCCTCGAGCCAATGTGCAGGATTTACACCAGAGCCCACGCCACCTGGTGCTATATCTCAGTGTTTTTCCCATGCCAGCTTTTTTAGGAATGTTTTTTAACAAAAAGAGGCAGAAGTTTCCTTTTAACCACCTCAGGGATGAGTCACAGGAAGTGGTTAAGTTAATGAGCCATGGATCTCCCTCTTTAGGTAGTGGTTTCCTCCTCCCATGGAACAATCCTTGAACATAGGTCTCACTTCCATGATTATAGGGATCCTAACCTCTCCCTCTCCCTCTATATAAATAGACCTTCTCCCTTTATTAAAGCTAGTTGAACATATAGCCAAGAAGCTAAACTTGGAGAAGAGATACTATAGCTGAGTAATTGCTATTGAGAAGGTAGAACCAAGGAGAATTCCATAGAGAGAGCCTCATCCGAATTCCCGACGAGCCTTTGTGAGACGCACTCCATTGGAAACCTGTTGGAGGAGACTGCAACGTCGAAGCTTGGTTTTACTCTTCCTTTCTTTCATTAATATACTCGACTGCGGTATTAGTTCCATCATTGTGTTATGTTGATTATTTGATGAAATTTATTTAGTCTTCTTTGACTGACTGATAGTTACGAATGTGAAATAGTATGTTGTATATCGTCGTTTTTTCTTGTGTGTGTGTAAGTATCTAAGCGTGAAAGTGAGCGGATCGTGATCTATCAAACCAGGAGCGAGAGGAAGCCACTCTTTCCAACCACGACAATGGCATAGGACCTCTGGTAAGTCATCTATCGAATCTTCACCCATTCGTTAACTAGGAATCAATATTATGGCTTGTCTCATTTGTGGCTAGACCCACTCTAGGGCTAGTGGGATCGCCTCTGTCCGCAAAGGGGATTTACCTCACCAACAAATTGGCGACTCTGCTGGGGATCAGTGTGAGTTTGTCTCTCATCCATTAGGTTTTCTTCTTGGTCTTTTCTTGCTCAGCTTTCATTTTCTGAATATTTTTTCTGAGTCTAAGACCCTTGTTCAGCCCCAGAGGATCAGATCTGGCCTCTTTTTTCCAAAATTTTCCTTTTACCAAGTTTAACTGGCTTGGCGTGTTTTTTGGCCAAACAACTCTGCCCACTGGCGCTAGTTTCTAGTTCATCACCCACGCCATCCCTTGTTTGGCACTGATTATAGCCAAATAGTCACGCCAATTCCTGTAGGTATAGGGTTTTCCTTGTTTTGGAGTTTTTGGTCAGTACTTGTGTTTCTGGGTGATTTCTTATCATTTTCTGAGTGCTTTGGGATTGTTTATGATTGTGAACAACCTTCTTCCTTCAGTTGTTTGTCCGTTTAATTTCACCATCGTAGCCTTAGGGTTTTCTAGTGCTTTGGTATGCTGAGCCTCCTATAGGAGTTTGGGTCTTTTGTTTCACGGTCAACTTCATTCCTTTCTTGATTGCATTCAACTCCCTTGATCTGTTTGAGTGTGTTGGGGTCCTATAATTTGGAAGATTGGCATACCAAATGACAAGAAGACATCAGAACCACTTTGGAATCCTAAGATCTAGCCCTCCTAGATTCAAAGAGGGATCTCTCGATATGTGTGTTAGAATGATATGTTTTAAGGCTTACGAGATGATGTTAGGCTAGTTATGAAGTACAATGGATTTGTTTGTTTTTGGTTGGGGATCATTAAATGAGAAGGCCAGGTGAAGTGAAGGAGGAAATAAGTGGAAGGATGTTTCAGCATGGGAATATAGGTCAAAAAACAATGCTAACCATTGGGCTCTGGAGTCATAAAAGGTTGTACTTGCACAACAAATATTCAAGGGTTTCCATAGGGAAAGTCATCTATATCAGAAGATCTTTTAAGTTGAGTTTGTGGTATGGAACATTAAGAAGTGTGGTGAAAGAAGAAAAATATAAGAAAAAAAGGGGCAACCTAAGACCAGGTAAGGACTTTTCACCTATCCTACTTTCGACATACTCTCAAGGGAAAAATATTTAAGATAAACATAAAAGTAACCTAAGATCAGGTAAGGACTTTTAACCTAGCCTGCTTTTAGCATACTCTTAAGGGAAATCTTAAAAACAGCTGTTTAAGACTAAACAAGGGACAGGGCTAACAATAAACTTCCTTGATTAGGAATCTACTTAGCATGTAGTGAAAGGATCATTCAAGAACAACATCTCAAGTTCTACTCAGTAAGACATGGGCTCACCAACCTTCCTTGACTGGTTATACTCTATTGAAATCATTCCCAAACACACATTTAGAAGAAAACATAGAGATAAAGCTTATCAGTGAGAAATAGGGTACTTTGTAGTAAATCCTACTCTATATTTGCTATTCTTTATCAGAGAAAATGGACAGTATAGAAACATAAGGAAAATAAAAATAACAGTAAGAAAACATCACCAATAATATAGAATAGGATCCAGTGAATGTGTTTGTCTATTTCATGTTCAAGACCAGTTACATACTTTGAGTCCAATAGCTTTCACAGTCTGATACTTCTCTTCCCAGCCTACTATATTACAACTACTCAGCAACTCTTACTCAATAAAAGTTCAACAATTAACAAATTTCCAACCCTTTACAATGAATCTTCAATGAGTACTTATAGGTGAATGAGGAGGAGAAGTGAAAGAAGTGGTCTTAATGATTATTTAAGACAGAAAAGATGTGCATAAGATGCTCCATTATACTCAATGAATGCTATATTAACTTGTGAACCACTCTAGTTGTTTTTGTTTGACTTTGAGGCATATTTGGCAAGTTGGTAATAACTCCAAAGTGTGTGATTTTGGAGATATCTTCTGACTACAGTATCTCTGACTTGGCTTCTGGGATAAGTTAGGTGAAACATTTAGTTTTAAGGCCACCCATGCCTTTATAATAACTTCCCTGATAGTTAAAAGAGGTTGTGTCATCAGGATGGCTATGAAGGTGTCCTTGAAAGGTAAAGTAGACTAGAAGTGTCCTTTTGCTTTCTAGAAGAGTAACTGCTCCAGTGATGTGTCATTCGAAGCATTCCTTTGGGTGATCTGTGTTGGTTATATCCCTTTAAACTCTGATTAGGCCTCTGATTTGGCTTTGAGGCCTTCCTTTTCCATCTTCTGCTTTATCGCTTTGCTGACTGTTTTATCTTTTACTTAATTTGTCTTTACATTGTGTTCTTTATATTTTAACCTTCGGATTAAGTCTTAAAATATTCAGATTTCAGGCTTTAATCCTTTAAACTTTAGCTTCTGATACTCTTCACTGTTCTTCATTCACTTTTATTGTTTTTTGACGAGTACTTTCCTTGTGTGCTGGAGGGTTTTGCTGCATAACCATTTTCTCATGAACCAATCGGTAAAAACGTTGAAATTCGAACCTTTCTTGTCCCTTTTTTTCATTTTTTTCTCCCATGATTGTCATCCTAATGTTATGTGCCACTTATATTGGCTATGGGGTGGCCTTTAGCTTTGGCCACCATTAAAAACTGCATATAAAATACAAACAAAAAACATATTATAAAACCTACGCTTTGAGGGATAAACTGCTTCAAAGGTGTCGGGATGGTAGAGGAGTGATGCATAAGGGGATATATGCATAGGAGAGGGTTTCATGGCAGATCAGGGAAGAACTGGGTTTAAATTTAAATTGGGCACGAAAATGGGAGGAAGGGTGGTTTTGTAGGAAACCAGGTGGTTTTCACGTTGACTCTAGGCAGTTAGTGGTTTTGAGTGAATCATACGCAATTCCACTCAAGGGATGACATGTGTCCCTGTGAAAACCACCCATTTCGCGTAGAAATGGAGCATTAAACCATAGGAATGAATCGCACATGAAAACGATTATGGACCATTGGATCTGGGGGAGCCAAATCGATGGCAGCGGATGGGCATGATCAACGGAGATGATCAACCGTGGGGAATGGTGGAGGACAGGTGGAGGAAGTGGATTGGATGGTGGTCTGGCAGTGGATGGTGGGCCAGGGTGATGATATCAGCAAATTTTTTAGGTAGTGCGGGTTTGTAAAATGGTAGGGGAAGGGAGAGGATTGTCCAATCGACATGATCGACTATGCAGATCTGCCATCGGGGTGTGTAGATAATAAAAATTGGGGTGGAGTGAGGTTTGAATGGGGGAGGGGTGATAACCATTAGATCAAGATGATCAATGGCTAGGATCATTCTAAGGAGAGAAAAGGCACGGGGGGAATGAAATAAGAAGTGAAGGGAGCTTAAAGGGGCGTGGAAAGGTTTTATAGAGAAAGGAAAGGACCAAGGGCTAAAGGGAATTTTCGACTTAGCCCCTTGTTTCGGGCCTTGGTCATATAGAGAAAGGGGCTGAGGGCTTAAGCTCACAGGGGCTTAAGGCCTTTTCTTTCAAAAAGGAGCAGATAGAAAGCTTTAAAAATGGTTTTTAGGCCTTTTTAAAGTTTTTGATAAGTATAAAAAGGGCAATTTAAGCCAAACCAAAGCATTTTCACGGTTAGAAAAGGGTTTTTTAGGGAAAATGAAGGATAAAATGAGAATCAATGACCCTTTTAAGGGGTGCATAAAAATGAGATGAAGGGGTGAATCATGGAGAATTCTTATGAAGGGGAAAATTATGAAGAAATGATAGCTGAGAAATAGTCTCTTTTATAACAACAAGGCTTATTTGAAATATATTTTATGGAAACAACAGTGAAGATGATTTGTAAGATAAAAGACACCAAGAAGGCTTCAAGAACTAGTATTTTTCCATGAATTTTGCTTCTTGAAGGCTTAAGAACATATTTAGCCATCATTTTCTGTGAAATTTTTTACTAATGGCTAACAGTGGCTCCACTTTGGGATGGCAGCTCCATGGAGGTGTCAAGAACCTCATATATTTATCTCTGGAATGAATACCTGTTCTTTGCATTTGAAAATCTTTTCTTCTTTGATCATGCTGCTTGAAAATATGATCAAAATTACATCATAACAAATCAATTTCTCCCAAACAACTACCTACACAACCTTCTTTCCTAACATTTTTTCTTCAGTAGGGTGCACTTGGACTTGCAAACCCTTTGACATCAACATTTTATCTTTTATTTGAAAGTAGGAAACTAATCTAAATCTACCCTTATTTCTTCCATGCGTTCAGATTAAACAGTTGAACACATAGCTTCTCTACCTAACTTCTATTTGTCAGGATTAAGTTGTCTAACAGATTTCATTCTCTATATTCTAAAACATAAATTGAAAACACAACCAAGCTAGGATTAAGCTGTCTGATTTGTTGTAGTGTCCATGGCATAAGAAACAAGCTGCACATAGACCTTTATTTGTAGAAAAGTAAAACAAAACATGGAAGGCTTAAGATCTGAAAATTACGAGCATCCTTCTTTCTTTATTTCAACTCTAGTTTTGATCTTCTTAGAGCTGTCTTCTTCTTCTTTCCCTGGTTCAAGTTTTCAGCATGTTAGAACCAGTCTTTTTCCTTCTTCTTTTTTTTGGCTCAGATTTTGAGCTTGTTAGAGCCATATTTTCTTTTGATTATTTGGTTCAGATTTTGAGCATGTTTGAACCATTCTTTTCTATCCTAATCTATTCTACTGATAAACCAAGAATAAATTTTTTGGAAAATCTGATTCATTGACCTATTAGCAGTAAATTGAAATCTATCTAGTCATTGTTGAGGAGGTAAATCCCCTTTGCAGACAAAGATGATCCCACTAGCCCTAGATTGGGTCTAACAACAATCAAATCACACAATGACGTTGGTTCCTAGTTACAAGAAAGACAAAGACTGCTATAAGTAGCCTACCTCAAATCCCATGTTGCTGTTGTCGATGAAGAATCGGTTCTCCTCGTCCCTAGCTTGATAGATCAAAATCCTTCCATTTGTCATGTCTGAACACCTATACACATGCAGAGAAATGACGACGTACAATGTAATACTTAAAGCATGTAACTATATATCAGTCAGAGAAGATATAATTCATTGCATCACATAAAAGAGTAAACACAAGAATGGAACCAAAATCAGAGTTGCTTATATCATAAATGACAAAAGGGATATTACAACCAAATGCTCTAATGCTATGATCTTCCTTCGGTGAGGCTTATAGTGGAGCATGTCTCAAAAAAGCTTGTCGGGAATCTGGATGAAGCTCTCTCTCTTACGGGATTCTCTTCGGTTCAGCTCTCAATAGTTGCCCAGTTATAGTTTCCTTCCTACAAGTTCAGCTAGCTATAAAATGGAGAGGGAAATATTTTATAGATGGAGGAAAGGAAGTTGGGATCCCTATAATCATGGGATAGGTCCTATCTCTTAGGAAGGTTCCATGAGAGGTGTAAAACCACTTCCTATACATGGAAATCTGGAGCCAAACCACTCAACTTCTTTTGTTGATTCATTCTGGAGTTTGTTAGAATCAAACTTTCTCCATTTATTTTTAAAAAACATCCCTTAATAAGCTTGGCATGAGTGAAACATAGGGACAGAGCACCAGCTGGCGTTGCCTCTAGTGTGCATTTCCCCCATTGGCGCGAGGGATGAACTGGCTAGTTGCGCCAAGGATAAAACATCTTTTTTTAGGGTTTTTTAGAGGAAATGTTCTTCAAGAGAATGTGTGCCCTTATGCAGGAGAATGCCATGAAGGTGTTTTCAGGACATTTTACTATTCACAAGTCACGAGAATAGTCCTCCAATGTATGTGACGAGGGATTGCAGGGATGGTGAAAAAATGTTGTGTAAAAGTCATGATTAGGCTATATGACTAAATAGCAGTGCTCTTTCAAGTAGTGGCATTTAGGCTTGCACACTTTCAGATTTTCTTTCTTTTTGGTATGGGGTTGTACCTTTATTCTTTTTGTAATCTGTCCTCTTTTCTCTTTTCCTATTGCTTTTGTATTTTTTCTTTTTTCAAATTCAAAGAAGAAAACAAAAACTAACTAAATGCTCACAGGCTGAGCTTTATTGACATTTGGATATACCCTAATATACTTGGAAATCTCTTCTTTTTTATATGATAAATAGTGCTAGTGCAGCTAGTTAAGAAGTAACAAAAAAGGGTAGAAAATCTAACTACTTGTTAGAGATAAACATAGGGTACTTTGAATGTGGGTCTTCAAAAACAAGGCCACCACCAGTGGTGATCACTCTTGATGTATTTGTCTCTTGCAAAGGATCAATGTTTGGGAACTTGAGCCAATTAGGGCCTCCATATACTCTGCCACAGGATCAATAAAAACATGACGTAAAATTTCTTCTTTTAGGAATTCCATTACTGGTAGGCTATCTGCATCCTTGATTTCTTTGATCATTGCATCTTCATTGTGGCTCTTGAAAGCACAATCATCATTTTCCTACACATTAAAAGGCAATGAAATTTATTCTTGCTTTGGGGGAGGGAGACATTCCAAAAAAAAATTGGGACTTTGGAAAGTATGTGACTGAATTTGAGAATCCAAAAGCTCAATGTCAGTTTCCAATTTTTTAACCACTATCTCCAGAAAAATTTTCTTACTTTCAGGATTAAATTTGGGTGACCTCACAATGTGCAAGATAACTTTAAGGAGATCATCATCAATTTGTAGTTTTGATAACTCATTTAAAACTTCATCATAGAAAAGGTCTGCCAGAGACCTTGACATTTTGTTAATTCAGTCTGAGAAAAGGTAACTGTATCTTTACAACCTGTCCAGAGTCCTACACCAGTGGAGTCTTTTGGTCTAGTGAAGGTTGTGGAGTCTCCAGGTGGAGGATTTCAAAAAAATTTAAGATGAGTTGTTCTCCACCATCAGAAATTGAGTACCAATCTAAGGATATTGTGGGTCTTCTGAGGTCTTAAGGATGTATAAGATGTAATTCATTTAGAATTCCCCAATGGAGTTGCCATTATGTTGGGGTCCTGTAATTTGGCAGATTGGCATACCAAATGACAAGGAAACATCAGAACCACTTTGGAATCCTAGGAACCTACCCTCCTAGATTTAGAGAGGGATCTCTCTATATGTGTGTTAGAATGATATGCTTTAAGGCTTATGATATGATGTTAGGTTAGTTATAAAGTACAAGGGATTTTATTTTTTTTGGTTGCGGATCATTAAATGAGAAGGTCATGTGAAGTGAAGGAGGAAATAGGAGGAAGGATGTTTCAGCATGGGAATATAGGTCAAAAAACAGTGCTAACCATTGGGCTCTGGAGTCATAAAAGGTTGTACTTGCACAACAAATATTCAAGGGTTTCCATAGGGAAAGTCATCTATATCAGAAGATCTTTTAAGTTGAGTTTGTGGTATGGAACATTAAGAAGTGTGGTGAAAGAAGAAACATATAAGAAAAAAAGGGGCAACCTAAGACCAGGTAAGGACTTTTCACCTATCCTACTTTCGACATACTCTCAAGGGAAAAATATTTAAGATAAACATAAAAGTAACCTAAGATCAGGTAAGGACTTTTAACCTAGCCTGCTTTTAGCATACTCTTAAGGGAAATCTTAAAAACAGCTGTTTAAGACTAAACAAGGGACAGGGCTAACAATAAACTTCCTTGATTAGGAATCTACTTAGCATGTAGTGAAAGGATCATTCAAGAACAACATCTCAAGTTCTACTCAGCAAGACATGGGCTCACCAACATTCCTTGACTGGTTATACTCTATTGAAATCATTCCCAAACACACATTTAGAAGAAAACATAGAGATAAAGCTTATCAGTGAGAAATAGGGTACTTTGTAGTAAATCCTACTCTATATTTGCTATTCTTTATCAGAGAAAATGGACAGTATGGAAACATAAGGAAAATAACAATAACAGTAAGAAAACATCACCAAAAATATAGACCAGGATCCAGTGAATCTTCTTGTCTATTTCATGTTCAAGACCAGTTACATACTTTGAGTCCAATATCTTTCACAGTCTGATACTTCTCTTCCCAGCCTACTATATTACAACTACTCAACAACTCTTACTCAATAAAAGTTCAACAATTAACAAATTTTCAACCCTTTATAATGAATCTTCAATGAGTATTTATAGGTCAATGAGGAGGAGAAGTGAAAGAAGCGGTCTTAATGATCATTTAAGACATAATATATGTGCATCGGATGCTCCATTCTGCTCAATGAATGCTATATTAACTTGTGAACCACTCTAGTTGTTTTTGTTTGACTTTGAGGCATATCTGGCATGTTGGAAATAACTCCAAAGTGTGTACTTTTGGAGATATCTTCTGACTACAGTATCTCTGACTTGGCTTCTAGGATAAGTTAGGTGAAACATTTAGTTTTAAAGCCACCCATGCCTTTATAATAACTTCCCCAACAGTTAAAAGAGGTTTTGTCATCAAGATGGTTGTCAAGGTGTCTTTGAAAGTTAAAGTAGACTACAGGTGTCCTTTTTATTTTTGGAGGAGTAACTGCTCCAGTGATGTGGCATTCGAAGCATTCCTTTGGGTGATCTGTGTTGATTATATCCCTTTAAACTCTGATTAGGCCTCTAATTTGGCTTTTAAGCCTTCCTTTTCCATCTTCTACTTTATCTCTTTGCTGATTGTTTTATATTTTACTTAATTTGTCTTTACACTGTGTTATTTATCTTTTAACCTTCGGATTAAGTCTTAAAATCTTCAGATTTCAGGTTTTAATCCTTTAAAATTTATCTTCTGATACTCTTCACTGTTCTTCATTAAATTTTATTGTTTTCTGACAAGTACTTTCCTTGTACGCTGGAGGGTTTTGCTGCGTAACCATTTTCTCATGAAAAAATCGATAAAAACATTGAAATTTGACCCTTTTTTGCATTTTTCACTCCCAGGATCATCATCCTGAGGTTCTGTGCCACTTAGATTAGCTGTGGGGTGGCCTTCAGCTTCAGCCACCATTAAAACCTGCATATAAAACAAAAATATAAAACATATTATAAAGCCTACGCTTTGAGGGATAAACTGCTTAAGGGGTGTCAGGATGGTAAAGGAGCGATGCGGATGGGGATATACGCATAGGAGAGGGTTTCATGGCAGATCAAGGAAGAACTGGGTTTAAATTTAAGTTGGGCGTGAAAATGGGAGGAAGGGTAGTTTTGCAGGAAACCAGGCATTTTTCACACTGACCCTGGGCGGTTAGTGATTTTGAGTGAATCGAACACGACTCCACTGAAGGGATGACACGTGTCCCTGGGAAAACCACCCATTTCGTGTAGAAATGGGGTGTTAACCCATAGGAATGAATCACGCGCGAAAATGATTATGGACCATCGAATCTGGGGGAGCCAGATCGACGACAGGGGATGGGCGCGATCGGCAGAGATGATCAACCGCAAGGAATGGTGAAGGACAGGTGGAGGAAATGGATTAGACGGTGGTCTGGCAGTGGATGGTGGGCCAGGGTGATGATATCAGCAAATTTTCTGGGTAGTGCGGGTTTGTAAAATGATAGGGGAAGGGCAAGGACTGTTCGATCGACACGATCGACAGTGTAGATCTGCCATCGGGGTGTGTAGATAATAAACATTGGTGTGGAGTGAGGTTTGAAGGGGGGAGGGGTGATAACCGTTAGATCAAGATGATCAATGACTAGGATCATTCTAAGGAGAGAAAAGGCATGGGGGGAATGAAATAAGAAGTGAAGGGAGCTTAAAGGGGCGTGGAAAGGTTTTATAGAGAAAGGAAAGGACCAAGGGCTAAAGGGATTTTTCGATTTAGCCCCTAGTTTTCGGCCTTGGTAATATAAAGAAAGGGGCTGAGGGCTTAAGCCTACAGGGGCTTAAGGCATTATCTTTCAAAAATGAGTGGATATAAAGCTTTAAAAAGGGTTTTTAGGCCATTTTAGAGTATCTGATAAGTATAAAAAGGGTGATTTAAGCCAAACCAAAGGATTTTCATGGTTAGAAAAGGGTTTTTTAGGAAAAATGAAGGAGAAAATGAGGATCAATGACCCCTTTAAGCGGTGAATAAAAATTAGATGAAGGGGGGAATCATGGAGAATGCTTATGAAGGGGAAAATGGTGAAGAAATGATAGCTTAGAAACATTCTCTTTTATAACAACAGGGCTTCTTTGAAGGATCTTTTATGGAACAACAGTGAAGATGATTTGTAAGATAAAAGACACTAAGAAGGCTTCAAGAACTAGCAATTTTCCATGAAGATTTCTTCTTGAAGGCTTAAGAACATATTTAGCCATCAATTTCTGTGACAAAATTTACTGATGGCTAACTGAGTGATTGCACTAGTTGGACGAGTCTTGTCTCTTTCATTCAATTTTTCTTCTTGTCACTCCAAGAATAGATTACACTGCTTGTATGGGTCTGTTTTGACATCTTTCTTCGATTTGAGAGATTGCAACATTGGTTTGAGTTTTTGTTTTGTTTGCTTTTGAGTTGATTGAATAGTTTTGTTTCGACTCTCACATTAACATTCTTGAACTAGTGTGAAGGTTTTTTTTTCATGTCATTTAGTGCACTATTTTCTCTATTACATTGAAAATTAAAAAAAAAATTGTGCTTGCATCCTTGTTTGGATTGTGGAATTGGAAAATATTTCGCATAAGTAGCATTGGGCATTTTAGGAAAGATTTCTCATTTTCATTAGCTTGCATCAGATACTGTAGTGGATGCTTCTGTGTGTTCTCATTATTTGCTATCGCTTGCATTAGAGATTTGTGAGATTCAACATTCAGTAGGACCTTGGAATTGAAACATAAATACAAGATCAACTTAAAATTTATTCAATTAACCTAAGGAAACATTGAAACCTAGAGAAACATTTAGTGGTCTAAGTTAGAGATGTGTTCTAGCGTCTTTAAACCTAGTAGTTGTCACTCGTCATATGGCTTTAGATAGCACTAGTACAAACTTGCACTCCCCGTACTGTCGAGTATATAAAGGGAGACCCCTCTAGGTTGCAATCCTTTTATCCGTAGGAAGCCGAGTCTGCCGCCTTGTAATCATGATACACTGAACACAACATTCAAGGAGACTACCTGCACGTATGTCAAGTCCTTGGTCAATTCTTCTTTCATTTTATTACCAAGGTGTATATGGCAGTTCACAGGAACCTGGTACACCCTTTTACCTAGACTACCTGAGTAGTAATTTTTGATCTTTACTAACTCCATAAATTTGAAAAGATCTTCGAGCACTTGTCCTTTTGTGCTCGCTTAAAACTGAAAGAGACTAGAGTCATATTTGACTATTTCTTGACTCTTAAAACATGAAACAACAAATTTTTGGTTTCAATGTGGTAAAATAAACTACCTACGATTACACACCCATTAAATTTTGATTTCTTGGCCTATCTTTTTTTGCCTTGGTTTTGATCCAAGAGTCTTCTTTTTCGATCTTTTTCCCTTTTTTGGTGTGCTACAGTCACAGTGGAAGAACCATCGGCTTCGTCTACTATTATTCCTTTCTCGGAAGATTCATCTGAAACTTTGCAAACCTCTAGGTCTTTCAAGCTTTAGTAGCCCGTTATCTCGTTAGAGTACCCCTTTGGAGAACCAGTTGAGTTCCATTGTCCTCTTTTAAACGCTTGGTTTGGGTTTGGTGTCGAGGAACATTTTTCCCCTCTTACATCGGGATCACCATTTTTGGCTGCTATCATACCTTCTAGCCCCCATAGTCTTTTACAAGATCTCACAGTGGATTCAGACATGGACTCGTCTGGTCCTAATGGAAGTGAGGGGATTCCATTTTTTGATGAAGAATAACAACTTTTCTTGGAAGACATCCATCAAGAGCTTGTTCAATATTCACCATCGGTGTTGCTTCCAGCCAGATATAGGTCTTTGGGTTAGATTATCATCGGTATTTCCTCCATGGAACCATCAACTCCATCGAGGGGGCTGGTTCTCCCATCATTAGGGATGTCGCCGATGAAACCTGTCTCATTGACGCCTTTTGTTATGTCTGTCCCCACTAGGCCTACTGTCTGTGTGGTTGCATCAGCATCAGTTATCACCGCTCAGTCGTTAGGAGTTTCAACTTCAGTAGAGACTTCGATTTCCATGGAAATCCCTGATGGCATTTCTTTTTAGGAGTATCATCTGGCTGTTTAGCAATAGATGCCCCCCCATGGGAGAAGGAAACTAGACTAATCAGTCCCCTTAGGATCCTTATCGTTCTTATTTTTCTCATTATGGCACGGATGGTACCCCGATTTATTCACATCCATTTCAATATGATGAGCATGACAACCCTATCTATTTTCCTACTCCTGAGGCTTATCAGTTCCTTTCTGGTTTTAGACCTACCTTTCCTATGCAACCTTCTAACCAGCAAGGACAACCCTTTTAGAGAGAACCTTCAGTTTAGCAAGGGTATGATTATGACCCACAAGGACAACCCTTTTAGGGACAACCTTTGGTGCAGCAAGGGTATGCATACGACCCACAAGGGAAACCCTTATAGGGACAACCTTCGGTATAGCAGGGATTGTTTTACAACCCATAAGGGAAACCTTACAATCCTCAAGGTCAACCTTTACAAGCTCAGCCTATGGTCTAACTAGGGAAACCTCAAGGACTTGATGGGCAACCGGTATATCAACCCAGACCTTCATATGGTCCTGGGGGTAAATTACATCCATCTCAACCTTTGGTGCAACCACAACATCCATATCTTCCAATTGGTCCAAATGTTGCACAGCCAGGGCCATCTTATGGTCCTGCTCCAGGTCAACTTGGTTATCAGGCACAACCTGGCCCACTGTAGCCATCAAGCCAACCTGCTCCGTAGGGACAACTTGGTGGCCCTCATCAGTTAGTTCAACCTGCTCAGCCAGGCCAACCTACATAGACAATTCACCCCACTCAGCCATCGCTCTACTCTATGCCGCAGTCAAATCAACCTCTGCGCCCGACTTATCTAGCTCAGCAAGGCCCTACTTATCAGCAGCCCATTCAACCCCAAGCCGGTTATTACCCTCAAGGTCAATATCGACTGGTATACAATGCGCCTCAAGTCCTGCTTATTACCCTCAACCACCAGGCCATACTTATATTCCACATAAAAATATTTATGATGCTCAATCGGGACCCTCATATACTCAGAATCAGTATCCTGGTTTTCAACCCTTGTATCTTGGTCCTCAGCCACAATATCAGCCAAATTATCTGGCTTATACCCCTTATGGTCCGAATCCTCCTAAACATAACCAATGGGGGTAGAGTTATACTCAACCAGGATGGATTATGGGTACGGGTCCTTATTGAGGACCTGTTATGCCTTTTAACCATCAATTACCTTTTCTCGCCATGTTGGAATTACCGGATGTGTCCAAATTGACAAATGATCCAATTCTTCATAATCCTTATTAGCCTTTTGTTCTAACGAAGGTTCCAGGTGATTGTCCCAAGTTTGAGGGCAAGTCTGGAGAAGACCCCCAAGCACACTTCATGACATACCATTTATGGTGTTCTTCCAATTATTGGGTGGATGACTCTGCTCGACTCTGTCTTTTCTAGCACACTCTCACTAGGGCTGTTGCTAAGTGGTATATCAAACTACCTCGTGGCATATTTAAATATTTTGAAACTCTTGTTATGGAATTCCTTACTCATTTCTAGTTTCCGATTCGTTATGAAGCCGCGATGCATCTCCTAACATCCTTGAAATAGCACCGGGCTACCCATATCTCAGACAACATTCATGAATGGAGACGGCGTCGTCGCTTGATCAAGTTCAAAATTCCTGATCAGCTTCTTACTCATTGGTTCACTACCTATTTTTTCAATCATATTGTGAAAGACATCGCCATGGGGGCATGTGTAACTGAGGAGAAAGCCATTTCTCATGCCTAGTACCTTGATTTACTGTACTCTCAATCAGGCATATTGTATGACATATTGACGGAGGCTCCACGACCTGGGACCTCTAAAGCACCGGCCACCCTATGTGTCGATGAAATTATTGGTTCTGTTAGGAATCCGTAATTAGCAAGATTAGCAAAGTCCAATCACAGAAACAACATTATTTCAACCACTTTGGGATTCTAGGATCTAGCCCTCCTGAATCCGGAGACAGATCTCTCCAATAAGTGCAAATATGGATTCATCTTTGAAGTTTATAGTAATGATGTTAGTTTTGTTTTGTTTTTGGATGGTTGAGCATGATTATTATTTGAGGTGGAAAGTTCTAAATGCAAAGAGCTTCAAAGGTATGAAGTTTCAAGCAAATAGAACAAGCTTTGGCCAAGAAGATATATAATTACAGGTCTTATTCCATTGGGCTATGGAGTCGTAATAGAGTTTAATTGAAATAAAAAGAGGCAAGAGTGGTCCATGGGGCAAGTCATCTATGTCTAAGGATCTCTTTAAAGTTTGATTTTATGAGATGAAGTGTCACAAAAAGAAGGAGATTTAAACAAATGAAGAAGAAAGAGCAGCCTAAGATCAGGTAAGTACTTCTAAACTAGCCTACTTTTGACATACACTTAAGAAAGACAAAAAATTAATCTAAGTTTAGGTAAGTACTTCTAAACTAGCTTGATTTCGATGCACTTTCAATAGAAAAACATTTTAAAACAAAGTGAAACTTAAAGGCAACTGTTGGAGAAGAAAATAACAGGTCGGGCTCACCACAAATCCTCTCCTAGCTCTTCTCTACTTGGTAACTTTCAATACAAACACAAAGATAACAAACAATGGCCTAAGATCTGGTAAGTGTTTCAACACTAGCCAGCTTTCAACACATTCCAAGGGAAACATTGAGACAGTCTTTGGGGATAAAAATAGGACCAGGGCACACCATATCTTCCTTAGTTCATCTCTACTTGACATATACTAAAGATAACATTTAAGAATAACAAATAGCTAAGGCAATAGGACGAGAGAACGCCAACATTCCTATGCTTAGAACTGAATTAAATCATTCCTAAATAACACGAATTGGAAGAAAACATCTATATAAAGATTTTCAGTCAGAGAAAGGTACCGATATACAATAGGTATTAAATCTATGCATGCTGTTCTTTATAAGAGAAGATGAACACAGTGAAAATATAAATAAAATAACAATTTACAATAAGAAATAACATCATCGTCGACATAGACCAGGATCCCATAAATCAGCTTGTATTGATGCTCCAAACTAGTTACAGCTCTAAGTCCAATGCTTTAGCTTAGCAATCATCTACACTTCCCAGACTAACTTATCTATCACAAGAAAAGCTTCAAGATCTAGTGAACACTATTTACAAGTAGAAGTCTCAAGTTCAAGTATATCTCAAAGTTCAGCAACCAACCCCTCTCTCATATTCTCTAGTAGCATTTATAGAAGAATGAAGAGGTGAGATATGATAAAAGGTCTCCAAAGATAATTAATACAGTCTCAATGGCTTCTTAGCCTTTGGGGGGCTCGATGAAGAAATTTACAGATGTTTTATGTCTGTATTAATTTTTTTCATTTAAGATTAAGCTCGGTGGGAGATCTTATTGAATTTTGAGGCTATGTGTTATATTAAAGTAACTCTGCTGATATTTTTTCATTAAGTTTATTTGCAGAATTAACTCCATGGCTGTGTTGAGGAAAATGTTTCTTTTGATCAATAACTTCGGCTTGTGTTTGAATGCCTTGAGGCACAAGTGGCACTGTGGTAGCTGGGAGGAATCAATTTGCCTCAGATGTGGCGGTGGAGGCCTTCTTTCTGATAAACATTTAGGACTTTCTTTTAACTATGTCTTAATTGGGAGGATTAGGCTTTTGATAATCAATCTTAGCTGTAATGCCCCACAGATTTGTCTTCAATCTTCCATTCTGGTGTGTTCTGTCTTCGACACTGATACTCTTTGATTGTGATTCATTTAGTGTGTTTTGGTGATGTGCAGTGCTGCACAGGGATCGTGAGGCATCAATGCCTTTGAAGCATTGACGATGTGAAAATTTAATCCATGGATGGCTTCCTTTTAATGAATCGAAGGCGTGAGAATTGAACCCCAGCCTTCGGCTTTTTCTTCATTATAATGAAAAAACCATATAATCACTGTTTATCAAATGATATACCTCAGAATTCAAAACTCTCGATAAAACCAAGCTGCATAAACCATTTCAGGTCACAAAAGGAGCTTGCTGACGTTAGGGTGTTTGTGACCCGAATTTTTTATGAAATTCGCCATATAAAGTTCCCTGGGTCCGTTTTGGGGCCTACTGATGTCAGCCCAAGTGTGACCCAAAATTTTTATGAAATCTGCCATATAAAGTTCCCCGGGTCTGGATTTCATGACCATGTGAGCAACCAAATAAGACTCGCTCCAATCAGTTGTTGCCGCGTGGGTGCTGATGTGTATGCTGACTAGACGTCGGGAACCACCGGCTCTATGGGACTGCTGACGGCTATCGTGGTCGTGGGGTCCACCGAGGTGATTGATTGTGGGCCATGGGTCATGCCATACCTTAGTTTATCCCCCATCGCTCCTTTGAGTGCGATCACCGTTCGATGAACCAGCCTGAGTTCAGACGGCGTACATCAATATTGCGCTGAGCCCATAGTCGACATTTAACGCGCGATGAGGGAGCAATGAGGCGTTATTGTCCCGTCGATGTGGCGGCCTTTTACAGGATCACTTTTGATTGTGTGGTTTCCTTTCTGTACCAAAAGCGGTGCAATCAAAACTGCTTCCGGCTTTTGAACAGTAAGTGACCGTAAGTTAACCGACGTTAACACCCTCCTTCCTATTCACTGCAGTCCATTAAACTCCAAGTTCAAACCTCAGACTCTTTAATATGACGGAAAATTATTCAAACAAATGCACAATACAAAACTATATTATAAAATCCTGTGTTATTTGGTTTTACTTCTTCAGAGGGTGTTGGAAGGAGTGTGGCCATTGGATTGTGCGATTGGTCCATCGCAATCGGAGGTGGGGGAAAAAACACTAAAAAATGCTCCCAAAGGAAAAATATGATGCAATAAGCACTCGATGGGTCTAGCACCTGGTTTTAGCACCAGGGCATATAATGGGGAAGTGGTTTAGGACTTAGCCCAAGGGGGCTTAAGTCTGCAACATAAAACGATATTTTTAATGAATTTTTCAATGTTTTTCAATGGTTTTGGGGGTTTAGGTATAGTTTAAAAATGAGTTTTAAACTAGGTCAAAATGATTTTCATGCATGGAAGAAGGGGAATTATGAAAATAGAGGAATATTATGGGGGAAAAGGGGAGCAAAATGGAGGTTGGTTTTTCAAGTGAGGAAAGGGAAAAAAGGTGATTTTGTAGTAGTTTCTTCTCATGAAATCAACAGAATTCCAGAGCGTAAAATGGGCACAGTAATGAATATTTTGGACAGAGGCATGAGGCCTTCAAGAGTATTCAAGAGATAACACTTTTTACAATAAAATTTGTTCCTTGAAGGCTCCAAAAAATGATTTAGCCACCTTTTGGTATAACAAATTTCATAGGTGGCTAACAGTGGCTCCACTTGGGGATGGTGCCTTCTTGAAGGCATCAAGAACTTCAGACTTGCATTCTCTGGGAGGCTGATCAGTGCCTCATCCGTTCGGCTACCTTTCTTTCCTTGAATGACCTTATTTTTCTCTGAAAACATATTAGCAGCCATAAAAAAAATGGATCTTTCATCAACAAGCTTTCTACCTACCCAATCTTACAGACCTAACATTTTTTCTTCTTTAGAGTGCAGTTGGATTGGAAAACTCCTTTACAACATTTTATTCTTTTGAAAGCAAGAAATTTAATCTATTTCTACTGCTTGTTTCTCCATGGACTCATATTAAACAGTTGAGCCCATATGATTCTCTACCTAATCTACTATCTATTGGGATTAAACTGTCTGAAAGATTTTTATTCTCTAAATTATAGAACAGAAATTTAAAAGCATACAATTCAGGATTGAATGGTCTAACTTGATGCTGATCTATGGAATAAAAACAAGCTGCACATAGATCTTATTTTGCTGAAAATTAAAACAAAATGGAAGGCTTAGGATCTGAAATTTCAAAGCATTTCCTTCATCTTTTTTTTTTTACAGCTCTATTTTGACTTTTTTTTGAGCTGTCTTTCCTTTGTCCACTGGTTCAGATTTTGAGCTAATTGGAACCAGATTTACATATTTTTTGACTCAGAATTTGAAACAAATTTGAGTCATTCTCTTTGGAAACTTAGGTTCAGATTTTGAACATATTTGAACCTTTAATTTCTATCCTAAACTAACTACTGATAAGCCAATATTTAGACAGTTTTGGAAAATCAAATTCACTATCCTATCAGTAGAAAATTTAAAACTAATTAGTCAAGATTAGGTTGTTTGACTAACTATAAGTGTGTTGTTTAGGAGTGGCATTTGAGCTTGCACACTTTCATATTTGTTTCTTTTTTTGGTATGGAGCTGTACCTTTCTTGTTTTTACAATCTGCCCTCTTTTCTTTCTTTATTTGTTTTTGTATTTTTGATTTTACAACTTTGAATGCAATTATGGGTGAAGTATTTATAATGAAAAGAAGATAAAAATGCTTTTAGAACATAACATGGATCAAGAGAAGTAATGCTTAAGCATCCTGCCATTGACAAGACCCCCAAACAATTCTTCTCCATTCAACTCTTGCAAGAAATAGGCATTATTACCAGCAACTGAATGGATAGAGTAAGGGCCAAGCCATAAGTTGTCAAATTTTCCATGCTTTCCCTTGTCTTCCCTCCTTGAGTCCCACTTCAATACTTTTTCCCCAATATTGAAATTGCTGGCCTTTGTTCTTCTGTCAAAAAACTTTTTAATGCTGTCCTGCTTCTACAATGCTTTGTTATAAACCTCCTCTCTGGTTTGCTGAAGATGAATGGTCTGTTTTATTCTTCTGATCATGTTATTATCTCCAGTTTGCAACTATTGAATCAACTTCATCACTGGTACACCAAGGCTGGTTGGAAAAGTTGCATCAGTACCATACACAAGTTGGAAAGGTGACATACCAATAGATTTCTTCAAAGTCAATCTGTCAGCCCAAAGTGCATGAACTAGCTTTGTGTGCCAAGACTTTTTGTTGTCCTCCAACAGTTTCTTGATTATGTTCACTAAACTCTTGTTTGAGGATTATGCAAGTCCATTACCTTGAGGGTAATAGGCCGTGGAATGCCCCAATGTTATCTGATATCTGTGACAGAATTCAACCATATTCTTTGATCCAAATGCTGCTGCATTATCAGTGATGATCTTGGTAGGACAGCCAAACCTAGAGAGAATATTATTCTCCATGAATTTTATAATAACAGAATCATTGGCTTGCCTATAAGGAATGACTTCTATCCACTTAGTGAAATAATCTGTGGCAGTGAGAATCCATCTATGCTGAGCAGAAGATGGTGGATGGATTTCTCCTATGACGTCAAGTTCCCACTGTTGAAAAGGAGCTTCAACAGTGACTGGATGCAGAGGTAGGGGTAGTAGTTTTATTTTGCCTTCAAAAATTTGACATTTATGATAGGCAATGATCATCTTGTGTATATCAGGAAAGAGAGTAGGACAATAAAAACTAGCCCTCAAAATTTTGTTGGCTGTTGTCTTCCAGTACAAATGACCTCCACACTCTCCTTCATGGAACTCATGCTTAACCTTCTCTGCATCATACTCAAGCAAACATTTAGGTAATACACCACTTGCATTTTTCCAATAAAGACATCTATCTATAATAAAATAGTTTACAACTTTTAACTTTAGGAACCTTGCCTTTGTCTTTGTCAAACTAGGAGGTGTATTTAAATTAAGCAAAACATAAATAATATCAACATACCAAGAGTAATTCATGAAATGGCCTTCAACAATGGGAGTTGATATTTCCTCTTGTTCATCCAAAGCATTAGTCATATTAATATCGAGAACCTCAAAATTGGATTCAACCATTAATCTAGCTAGACCTTGGCCTTTGATGAGTTTAGTGGGTTTTATCTCTAAATCATATTCAAGAATAACAACCATCCATTTACCTCTCTTACCATCTGGGTCCTGTGTTAGAATGTTTTTGACAACTGAGTTTGGCACAAAGGCAATGATGTGTGAGTGAAGGATGTATACTCTGAAGTCTTTCAAAGCTTTAACCAAAGAAAAAGCTTGTTTCTCCATAATGTTATACTTCAGGGGGGAATCCCTCAATGCCTTGCTAAAGAATGCAATAGGCTGCTCTTGCCCTTGTGGATTTTTCTGTAAAAGGACAGCAGTTATGGTATGTTCTGATGCAAGTGAAAAAATATAAAAATCTTTTGAAAAATCAGGACTTATTAGAACCAGTGTTTTAGTTAACGCTTACTTCACCAGCTCAAAGGAATTCTTTGTTTCCGAGGTCCATTTTACCCCTTGCTCATTCTTCAACATGTTTGTGATATTTCTAAGAAGCTCAGCCAAGTTGGAGATGAACCTTATCAAAAAGTTAATATTTCCAATGAAAGATTGCAACTCCTTGATGTTTCGAGGATAAGAGATTTGCAATATGGCCTCAATCCTTTTAGGATCTATCTTAATACCCTCTTCTGAAATTATGTGCCCAAGAATTTTACCTTCTTGGAGCCCAAATAGTGTTTTCTTAGGGTTTAAAGATATCCCAAACTTCCTGCATCTCCCGAAGACTGTTCTTAAATGTGCTAAGTGCTCCTCATCTGTCTTTGAAAACACAGTAACATCATCAAGGTATATAATGATGAAGTAGCCTAACTCTTCAGAGAATGCTATGTCCATGGCTCTCTGAAAGGTTGCTCCTACATTCATTAGACCAAAGGGAATTTTCACATACATAAAAGTGCCCCATGGTGTAGTAAAGGTTGTCTTTAATTGATCAGTAGGGTGAACTAAGATCTGATTGTACCCCGAGTATCCATCAAGCAAAGAAATTATTCTAGACCCAACCACCCTTTGTAAAATATGATCCATCTTAGGTAAATGGTAGTTGTCTTTTAATGAAGCTTTGTTTAAGTCTCTAAAGTCTATACAAAGCCTGATCTCTCCAGTTTTCTTCCTAACTGACACCAGATTAGACACCCACTCAGAATATCTAATAGGGACAATAATACCAGCTTCGTACATTTTCCTAATTTCCTTCTCAACCAAAGGCAGCTAAACAGGGTTTATTCTGTGCAGTTTCTATTTTAATGGCTTCTAGTTCTTCTTGAGAGGGATTTTGTGCTGGATTATTTCAGTATCGTATGATTTAAGATCTTCATAACTCCATGCAAAAACATCATGTTGGCCGGATAAATCGTTCTTCCGGACAAGACCGATCTCCCTAGTACTAAAAGTATCTAGCAACAAACAACCAAATAAAATAATATTTCTCTAAGAATATATGATCTATGAAAAGCTCTATAGAGGTGTTAAGGACTTAACGTTTGTCCAGTGCTTGTTTGAAGTCGTTTTTGTCCCTCGCGCATTTCAAGGAGTTTTCCTCGTAAACCTGCAGTCACAAACAAGCAAAATATTACATAGCACCTGTTTAGAAATCATCATAAACCATGCTTATCATAGTGATCAAGGAATCTATGAAATAAACCATGAATTGACAGCTTATTGAGAAAAATGAGTATGTTTGTATTAATCTCAAAAGAAGGAAAACCTTACAACCTAAGCATAGATGTTCGAAAGGCCTTCCCGGGGTCCGAAGTAGGAGTCTCGTTTACTTTGATAAGCTATGCACTCCTCCAACCAAGACAAATAGAGGTATGTAATCTCTCCTCACAAAAGTCTTAGTCAACTAAGTCTAAATCTCAACAGCACTTAACCTCAAATCTTCTTAAGCTTGACCTCCCTTTGAGGCTACCCAATGCCTCTTTTTATAGTGGAAAAGAGGAGGTTTTATGTTCCAAGTATGAAGGGATAGAATCCTCCTTCAAAGGGATAAGCTCCTCACATCAAGGGGTTAGCTCCATAAGGTAAGGGATTCATGCACCTCACAAGAGTGGTTCTGCTGCCGCAAGATCCATTCTAGAAGCTTCCAAAATTCACTTTTTTTTACCTTTTTGGAATTTAATTGCGCCTTTTTGATCTTACAGGGTTCTGCACCTTTAACACAGATGAAGTGCATTCAGGTACGCAAGAGAGCTAAACATTAGGTGCAGGACCGTAGGAAAGATAGAGAGAAAGTGCGAGACCAAAGTTTAGGATATTTTTAGGAACATTTCTCTGATTTTCAAGGCTTGACATGAGGAACTGATATGTTAGACTTGCAAATGGAGAAGTATGAGTAATAATGAGCTCATACACATAGCAGAATCTCAGGATGACAATTTTCAGTGTAACAGATTGCCCCTTAAATTGCAAAGTCTGGAATAGATGATGCTGAAGTCTGTCATATATGAAGAGTGCAGTACTTTATGATTTCAAGGATCATCCTATGGACACCCCAGTCGAAACCTGTAAAACATTCAATGCAAAATATATATATGTAAACATATCATCGCTGAGGTAGGAATTCCCATACTCAGATCAAAAACTAACTAAACTTGTTCTGATGCAGAAATGATTTTAATATTACATCAATAGTGTAGACACAGCATGGGCAAAACCATCTGTAATGAATATTCTACTGTATAATAATAAAACTCGTCGCAGCCTGGATGGTGGAAACTAGATCCAGGGTCTTGATTTATGCTTCCCGAACTAGTACGATTCTATCCATGCGATTAAATGTGTCGAAGTCGAACATGGTAGAAACAACTTGATTACCAGCCAATGATGTAAACTGTTAACAAGTGTGAGAGTAACCACAAGTAATGTCAATGGCTCTCAAAGTACTCAGTACAATCCATGAAATGTGAATTAATGAGCTGAAGTCGAACATGTCACAGAATCGTTCGATCGAAGGTCAATGATGCAACCTATCGTCGAAGGTGAGAAACCTGCCATTGAGGCATGTAGATTTCAAGGTATTGATGATTTCTAGATCAACTTCCTAGATAATGAGTTGTCGTCGATAGAAAGCGAACCGTTGTAGGCAAGCCCACAACACGAAATCATAGATCAAGTTTTGAAGAAATATATTGGCAAGGACTGACTCAAGGATGGTCAAAATGGATGACAAATATTTTGCAAATGAATGGTTTATTTGAATTGTCCTCTTGAACCCATAACAACACTGCAGATGGCTTGGTGACAATTGACCCAAAGATGATACCCAGAAACCGGCTAAAGACTTTCAATATGGTTTGATTCACTGTTAGGCAAAATATTTCCCAACCCAGGTGAATGAAAGTGTCGTGTTCAAGAGTGGTTAACTGGATTTTCGAAAATTCAAAATACAAAAATTAAGTTATTTTTCTCTCTTTTCCCCCACCATTTCTGGCAAGTACCTCTTTATTTTTGACAAGCTTGAGGAGGATAAAATTTTCTTGTTTATAAGCTCATCCTTCGGATGAGTCCAACTTAGTTTAAGATTCAAACCTGAAGAAGGAGTGGTTCATTCCTGTTGAAAATTAAACAGGTCCTTTACTGTTAAATTTTAACAAGTCCAGTATAGGAGAAACTCGATGTTTTTCAATTTTAGGGAGTCAGAAGAAAAAACTTAAGAAAACTCTATGGGTGTACTTTTTCGTAAATTTAGTCTCTCGAGCCCGAAAAAAAATAAAATAATGTGGGAGAGAACTCTATTGACTGTAATTAGTCAACGTATACCTTTTTCGTAAATAGTCCATTTTAGTCCGTAAAAGGGGTAAGCTTATACTGAAGGGACGATCATTCATTTACTTTAACGAGTTCAAATAATCAAATGCTCGGAAATATTTTCATGTTTAGAGAGTCTAAAAAGGGCTTAAAAGAGGACTCCAAATTTTCGCTTTTTCGTAATTTTCAAGAGTCTGAAAAAGTGATAAAAGTATACTCAGTAGTTTTTATTTTTCTGTAAATTTTAACAAGTTCGAAAAAGGGATAAAAATATACTCCTGTGGCCTACTTTCAATTTAATTTATGAGCAGGAAAAGATGGAAAGAACTCGAAATTTTCATGTGTTTTACGAGAATGAAAGATAGCAAAATAATCTCGGGATTTTTATGAGTTTAACGAGTCTTGAAAATAACTGAAATTGACTCAAGATAGGTTTCAATTTTACAAAATATTGAAACAGAGAAAAACTATGCTTCAGAGTGGTTTCATTTTTACACAAGCTTGAAACAGAGAAAAAACTGTGCTTGATGCCCCCTAAGCATAATTGCTAGAGCGCATGCCCCCCCAGCTTCATTTCATTGAACTAAGTACACTGCTGTTAATTAGTAGCTAGATGGAATGAAGGTTAATTTACGAGATCATATGAAAGACCCGACCTAAAAATGTAAGAAAATTATGCAAAAATTGAAATAACTAACCTAAATATATGACTTAACATTTACGAGATCTATTCAAAGACTCGATTCAATTAGGGGAGGATTTGTTTCATTTTTTAACGAGCTTGACACAGGAAAAGAACTATGCTCATGGCAATGTGTTTCATTTTTTAACGAGCTTGACACAGTAAAAAAAAAACTATCCTCGTATCTACTCTCTAAAATCTACCTATATAACCTACTTATTCATTTTTTAATGAGGTTGACACAAGAAAAGAACTATCCTCGGATTTATTGATTCATTTTTTAATGAGGTTGACACAGGAAAAGAACTGTCCTCATGGAAGCTTGTTTCATTTTTTAAACGAGCTTGACACAAGAAAAGGAACTATGCTCTCGACTAACTGATTCATTTTTTAACGAGGTTGACACAGTAAAAGGAACTCTCCTTGGGGCCACTGATTCATTTTTTAACGAGGTTGACACAGGAAAAGAACTATCCTCGGACTCACTGATTCATTTTTTAACGCGGTTGACACAATAAAAGGAACTATGCTCACTCACTCATTCATTTTTTAACGAGGTTGACACAGTAAAAGGAACTATCCTCGGAAGCTTGTTTCATTTTTTAATGAGCTTGACATAAAAAAAGGAACTATCCTCGGACTCACTGACTATGGCTTCCAACTGGAAGAAATACATGTCAATGGACACACCTCGATCATGGCTTCCAAGAGGTCTTCATCAGAAGGAAGAATAGTTCTCTGGAAGAAACACATGTCAAGGGACTCAAAAGGGATAAGAACATCACATTCAAATAATCCCATAGATTTTTCCATGTCAATTACCGGATCTAAGTCAAAAGAAGACGAGCAAACAGTGAGAGGCTCACTTACATCGGTAACTAAAAACATCGGACTAGTTGCCACATAATTAACCCATTGCGGGGTAGATACCACTTTAGAATCAGGAAAATTTAGGGGTGTCATATTATTGGTAGTTGAATCACTACTAGGGAATGAAAGCTGGTCTACAGTCACAATATTACCATTTTTAGGGAAAGACATCACGTGAAAGAGTGTCGATATGACATCTTTCATTGCATAAACATAGTCTCGCCCAAGGAGTAAATTTAAATCCAAGGGACCTCGAACTACCATAAGATCAATACAGATAGTTTTACCTTCCAAAGTAATATAAAACTTAGGAAGGATCCCTAAAGGTTCACTAATGGTTCTGTTAAAATCTTTCAGATTCTGCGTAATAGGCACAAGCTAAGGGGACCCCAAAGCTTTCCAAGCAATTGAGGATAAAATACTAACAGAAGCACCTTCATCTACCTGTGTGCGGTGTATGTCCCTACCACCAAACTTCACAATGATTTGGAAAGGGATGGAGGAAGGAAGACGAGGTTCTGTCAGTCTATTCCGATCAAAGGAAAAGACCTCAGTACTTGGAGGGGGTTCTTTAGAAACAGGTGAAATGCCCCCCGATGTAGAAGAATCTGATGTAACAAGAAGAACCTGAGAGGTATGAATTTCACTCTCTACAGGGATAATGGGATCGACCGAATGTGAAATATAATCGACCACTTGATCAACTAATGGATCATCAACCTGAGTGATATGAGTTTCACTCTCCAATGGAAGAGTGGTATCGACTGTACTTGAAATTAGATCAATCATTCTGTTAGTTGACGGTAGGTTGGGAGAAATTTTACGGTAACCAGTTGGAAATTCTTGCTATGGAACAGTAAGGTTTCCAATAATTTTGAGGCTTCATCCATGTGAGGGCAAATGTGAGTTTGATGACTCCCTTTGCATAACTTACAAGGAAACCCAACTTTACCCTTTTTCCCAGGAACCTGACTATCACTAGTTGAGGGATCAACGGAAAGTTGATGAGATTTTTCTGACCATACTTCCAAGACCTTTGGAATACCAGGACAATTGATAAGGAAGTGGTCACCCTTACAAAGCCTACAAGGGTATTTGGGTTTACGATGCATGTTGGAGGTTTCCTCAACATTACTAACACTTACAGCCATGTTTGGTTGGTTGACTTCTTTCTTATCTTGCTTCTTCTTCTTCTTCTTCTTCTTCTTCCCTTTCTTCGAAAAAGAGATAAAAATATACTCTTGTGGCCGACTTTCAATTTAATTTACGAGCAGGAAAATACGGAAAGAACTCGACATTTTCATGTGTTTTACGAGAATGAAAGATAGCAAAATAATCTTGGAATTTTCATGAGTTTAACGAGTCTTGAAAATAACTGAAATTGACTCAAGATAGGTTTCATTTTTACAAAATCTTGAAATAGAGATAAACTATGCTTCAGAGTGGTTTCATTTTTACACAAGCTTGAAACAGAGAAAAAATTGTGCTTGATGCCCCCTAAGCATAATTTCTAGAGCGCATGCCCCCCCAGCTTCATTTCATTCAACTAAGTACATTGCTGGTAATTAATAGCTAGATGGAATGAAGGTTCATTTACGAGATCATATGAAAGACCCGACCTAAAACTATAAGAAAATTATGGGTTCGATCCAGAGATTCTGGGTTCGACTACGCTTAGGGGGCATCAAGCACAGTTTTTTCTCTGTTTCAAGCTTGTGTAAAAATGAAACCACTCTGAAGCATAATTTTTCTCTGTTTCAAGCTTTTGTAAAAATGAAACCTATCTTGAGTCAATTTCAGTTATTTTCAAGACTCATTAAACTCGTGAAAATCGCGAGATTATTTTGCTATATTTCATTCTCGTAAAACACATGAAAATGCCTGGTTATTTCCATCTTTTCCTGCTCGTAAATTAAATTGAAAATCAGCCACAGTAGTATATTTTTATCCCTTTTTTGAACTCATTAAAATTTACAGAAAAAGTGAAACTACTGAGTATACTTTTATCACTTTTTCGGACTCCTGAAAATTACGAAAAAGCGAAAATTTGGAGTCCTCTTTTAAGCCCTTTTCAGACTCTCTAAACATGAAAAGATTGCTAAGCATTTGATTATTCGAACTTGTTAAATTACATGAATTATCATCCCTTGAGTATAAGTTTACCCCTTTTACGGACTGAAATGGACTATTTACGAAAAAGGTATACGTTGACTAATTACGGTCAATAGAGTTCTCTCCTGCATTATTTTATCCTTTTTTGGGCTCGAGAGACTAAATTTACGAAAAATTACACCCATGGAGTTTTCTTAAGTTTTTTCTTCTGACTCCCTAAAATTGAAAAACACCGAGTTTCTCCTAATACTCGGACTCGTTAAAATTTACGCGCAAAGGACCCGTTTAATTTTTCAACAGAACGAACCACTCCTTCTTAGGTTCGAATCTTAAACCAAGTTGACTCATCCGAAGGATGAGCTATAAACAAGAAAATGTTATCCTCCAGTCTTGTCAAAAATAAAGAGGTACTCTGCACGTAAAATGGTGGGGGGAAAAGAGAGAAAATGATTTATTTGTTGTATTTTGAATTTTCGAAAAATCCAGCTTAACCACTCTTGAACACGACACTTTCATTCAATTCGGGTTGGGAAATATTTTTCCTAACAAGCTAATCAAACCATATTGAAAGTCTTTAGACGGTTTCTGCACGCTTTGGGTCAATTGTCACCAAGCCATCTCAATGTCGTTATGTGTTCAAGAGGACAGTCAAATAAACCATTCATCTCGCAAAATATTTGTCATCCATTTTAACCATCCCTGAGTCACCCTTGCCCAATATATTTCTTCAAAACTTGATCTATGATTTCGTGTTGTGGGTTTGCCCACAACGGATCATTGCTTTCTATCGATGACAACTCATTATCTAGGAAGTTGATCTAGAAAATTATCGCGACTTTGAAATCTACATGCCTCAATGGCGGCTTTCTCGCCTTCGATCGATAGGTTGCATCATTGACCTTTGATCGAATGATTCTCGTGACATGTTCGACTTTCAACTCATTAATTCACATTTCATGGATTTTACCGAGTACTTTTTCGAGAGCCATTGACATTACTCATGATACTATCTCACACTTGTTAGCCGCTTTTACATCATTGACTCGGTAATCAAGTGGTTTCTACCATGTTCGACTTCGACACATTTAATCGCATGGATAGAATCGTACTAGTTCAGAAGCGTAAAATCAAGACCTTGGATCTAGTTTCCACCATCCAGATGCGATGAGTTTTATTATTATATAGTAGATTATTCATTACATATGGTTGTGCCCATGCCGTAGTCTACACTATTGATGTAATATTAAAATCATTTCTAGACGAACAAGTTTAGTTAGTTTTTTATCTAAGTATGGGAATGTCTAGCTCGCTGATGATATGTTTACATATATATATTTTGTATTGAATGTTTTTATATGTGCCTGACTGTGTCCACAGTGATGATCCCTTGAAATCATAGCAGTGACTATTCTTTATATGATAACGTATTTCATCGTATTCCAGTACTTTTCACTTTAGCAAATTTCTAGACCCAAAATTGTCATCCCGAGCATTATGCTATAGGTGAGCTCATGATTACTCATACTTTTTCCTTTTTTGCAAGTATAGATATGTTCTCATGTCATGCCTTTGAAAATCAGAAATGCTCCTAATCTCCTAATCTTATGTCGATCTCTTCCTATCTTTTCCATAGAAATCGTCACGATCTTTTTCGTGTTTTTCTAACTCAACTTTATCCATGTTAAAGGTCCAAATCCCATAAGATCAAAAGGCGTTAGGTAAATTCCAAAAGGTCAGGACCGAGTTTCTCAGAATGGATTTGCACGGGCAATGATCGTCGGAGGGTGCATGAATGCCTGCGATCTAACCCTTGATGTGAGGAGTTTAATCCCTTGAAGGAGTGATTCTATCCTCATACTTGGAATAGAAAAACCTCCTTTTCCACTATAAAAAGAGGCATTGCGTAGCCTCAGTGGGAGGTCAGTTTAAGAAGATTTGAGGTTAAGCTACGTTGAGATTTAGACTCGCTCGACTAGAATTTGTGAGGAGAGATTACATACCCCTGCCTTTTCTGGTTGAGGAGTGCATATCTTATAAAGTAAAGGAGACTCGCTTTGGACCCTTAGGAAAGGCCTTTGAACATCAAGGCTTTAGCTGTAGGGTTTTCCTTCTCTTTGAGATTAATACAAACATACTCATTTTCTCAATCAGCCGTCATCCATGGTTTATTTCTATAGATTCCTTGATCACTATGATAAGCATGGTTTTGTGATGATTTCTATAAAAGGTGCTATGTAATATCTTTTGCTTGTTTATGATCATGAGGTTTACTGAGGAAATCCCTCTGCAAGCCACGGGAGGGATATCAATGACTTTCAGACAGCACGGACAAATGGTGTGTTCCCACACCTCTATAGAGCTTTTCATAGATCATATATGCTTAGAGAAAGATTAGTTTATTCGGCTGTTTTTTGGCCGGATAAATATTTCTTGCGGACAAGACCGATCTCCCTAGTACTAAAAGTATTTAGCAACAAACAGCCAAATAAACTAATCTTTCTCTAAGCATATATGATCTATGAACAACTCTATAGAGGTGTTAAGGACTTACCGTTTGTCCAAAGGCTTGTTTGAAGTCGTTGTTGTCCTTCGCACTTCAAGGAGTTTTTCCTTGTAAAACTCGAAAGCAGAAAACAAGCAAAAATATTACATAGCACCTCGTATATAAATCATCATAAACTATGCTTATCATAGTGATCAAGGAATCTATGAAATAAACCATGAATTGACATCTTATTGAGAAAAATGAGTATGTTTGTATTAATCTCAAAAAGAAGGAAAACCTTACAACCTAAGCCTTGATGTTCGAAAGGCCTTCCCAGGAATGAAGCAAGAGTCTCCTTTAATTTTATAAGCTATGCACTCCTCCAACCAAGACAAATAGAGGTATGTAATCTCTCCTCACAAAAGTCTTAGTCAACTGAGTCTAAATCTCAACAGCACTTAACCTCAAATCTTCTGAAGCTTGACCTCCCTTTGAGGCTACCCAATTCCTCTTTTTATAGTGGAAAAGAGGAGGTTTTCTATTCCAAGTATGAAGGGATAGAATCCTCCTTCAAAGGGATAAGCTCCTCACATCAAGTGGTTAGCTCCATAAGGTAAGGGATTCATGCACCTCACAAGAGTCGTTCTGCCACCGCAAGATCCATTCTAAAAGCTTCCAGAATTCACTTTTTTTGACCTTTTTGGAATTTACTTGTGCCTTTTTGATCTTACAGGGGTCTTCACCTTTAACACATATAAAGTGCATTCAGGTACGCAAGAGAGATGAACATTAGTTGTGGGACCACAAGAAAGATAGAGAGAAAGTGCGACACCAAAGTTTAGGAGACTTTTAGGAACATTTCTCTGATTTTCAAGGCTTGACATGAGGAACTGATATGTTAGACTTGCAAAGGGAAAATTATGAGTAATAATGAGCTCATACACATAGCAGAATGTCGGGATGACAATTTTCAGTGTAACACATCAAAAAACTCTTTAAACAAATCTATGTATTTGAGTTTAATATGCGCTGGTAAAGTTTTAGACAGTTTGATCATTTTCGGTTTAAGTTCGCTACCTATATTGAACTCTTCCACTTCAGTCTCTACAGGTTCCAGTTTTAGCTTCCTGGCCACATCGTTAAAATCAAACAACTCTTCTAAAGGTGTCAGACCATTTGGCAAACTTTCATCTTTAGAGTGCGGGTGGTTTCTAACTCTTTCTGTTTCTAACTCTGCGTTCATCTATGTTTCATTTTCAAGTTTGCTAGATAAAAGGTTTACATTAGCAAGTTCAGGAGACCTTTCTTCTTCATCAAGAAAATTTTCTTCACTAGGGCAGTCGGTTTCATAATCTGAATCTGAACTTGGTAGTTCGAATTGCGTTTCTGAACTGCATGAAGTCTTCTATTTGTTTGTCTCCATCGAACACTTGCCAATATTTTTTATTATCAGGAATGACTGGTCTAAATTTTATCTGAGTTGTGCAGTCTTTGGTTTCATATGGCTTTAAGCATGTTCTAGCTGAAAAAGTTAAATTGTGGGTCGCAATATTTCTTTTTCTTGGGACAAAAATCAGTTTGGACTCCTCGGAAGTTTTTAAAAGGTCCATGAAATCGTTTGAGTAGGCCCTAAGTCTAGGATGATTTGCATTATACTCCCCATTCACTTGCCTAATGACTAACTCTGAATCCCCATACACATTGATTCTTTTGGCTCCTAACTTCTTCAACAATCGTAAGCCTAAGAGAAGGGATTCATATTCCGCTATGTTATTCGAACACTGGAAGTTTAATCTGCAGGAAAGGCTTTCTGTGTGTTTATTCTTAGTGTTGTAAATCCAGACCCCTGCACCAACATTTTTCCTAGTGCAGGATTCATCGAAGTTCATACTCCATAGAGGATTAGTCTCGGGTTTAACAGTTTGACTATCCTCCTCAACAAGCACGCTTTTGGTTTGTTTTTGAATATCATCGCTTAGTTGAATTTGTTCTAATTCCTCTGGTTTCTTGTTAATCTGAGGAATGATTTCTTGACCGTCAAGGCTGAAACATGATGGACGTATGATTTGTAGTTCAAGACCTGCATTTTCTTCGATAAATTTCACGGGTTCAACAAATTGTTTAGACATTTCTGTGGTGTTTGCCTCCTCGTCTCTATCGGCCATTAACTATGTTAAAGTTACCTTTTCATCTAATATTTATTGATTAAAAAGTATAAATGAATCAAGGTCTGTGTTTACAGAGTATAAAGGAGAGTTTTGCGGTTTGTCTTGACTAGTAACCATGTACTGCATATGGGAATCCCTATAAAGTCTTCTTGATTGATTAAACAGATGGATGGTCGCATAAATCATATCCTTCTACATAGTCCCTTTTAACTTATCCCCCCAAGACCTAGATAATAACATTCCATAATTTGGGGGCACATCAGCCACAACAATATCCATGACTACATTTGTGCTTGAATACATGCTAAGTTAACACAGTAGGTCTTTGATTAATCCTAAACATTTTACTCGCTTGAGTCAAAGGAGTAAAGATATTTATAAGGTCCAGTGATTTCAAGGCCTAGGCTCTCCATACTGACTTTGGGCATTAAATTATGAGAGGCACCTGAATCATGCATAGCGTTATGTAAAATCTTGTCATGAACATTTAAACTTACATAAAAGGGAGGAACAGATCCCTCTTGATATCTACCTTAAATCTTAGGACCAAAAATGAGCTCTGGTTGGTCATCGTTAAGATTGACTGTGTCATTATGGTCCTCTATGTTTAAAGCCTTCAAAATTTGGGTTCTATATACATTATGGGAAGCTAACTTAGTCAGGGGAATAGATATTTTGATCTTTGAAATTTCCTGCTCTAGGTTGAAAGGAATTTGGTTCTTTGAAGAACTTGTCTCTGTACCTTTACTAGTCGCTAGTCCATCAAAGAACATCGACTTGTTGATTTGTTCTATTTACTTTTGAAAAAATGGTTTTAATAGGAGTACTAGCAGAAATGTTAGTACTACTAATGTCTGCACTCTGTTTTTCATTGTTTTGAGTGCCTTTCTCTCTACCTTTATCAGAATTAACAACCATTGTTTTGTCCTTTTGTTTGACGACTTTGGGCTTGGTTGCAATGTTGTTTTGTGAATATTTGTCATAGGTTTTGGTGTTGGGAGTTTGTTGACTGGTTTTTCTTCTAAGGTCATATTCTCTTTGAGATTATATGATGACATTTTCCATGTCTTGATAATAATTTTCGTCATCATCTCTTTTGTCATCATAAGGTGTGTATAGACCTTGTTTTCTATCATAATGAATCTCAAATTCATCATTATCTACCCCCAGCATGTTGATATCATCTTCCTCTATTATTTCATCTGCTTCCTCAACCTCACTTACATAGTTTTGATGAAAGGGAGGAGTGATCTATTGATCATCTTCCCTAGGTCCGCTTTGGAGGTTGGTTCCTTCTAAAATTCTGATTTTGGTCCCGATTTCTATTTTTGAGGAGCATTTTGGTTTTGGCTTGCTTGTGCTCTCTTAATTATGCTCATCTCTTTCATCATCTCCTCCATCATTCTCTCCATATTTGAGTTGGAAGTAGAAGGTGTGTTTTCCTCTCTAAAAGACACTCTCTTCTCATTTTTCATTCTTTCTCTCTTTCTCCATTAAGTTTACTTCCCTACAGCAAGAGCTCCTTTTTGCATTTCTTCAAAAGTTTCACGATCTCTCTCTCTCGCCTGATAGGCCATCTCAAGGTTGAACCCTCTCAGAAACTTGTTTAAAAGTCGAGCCTTATGGAGTTTTTAGATCTGGGAAAGGGCATTAGTTAAACTGGTGCAATAAGCTTGCACACTTTCCCAGTGTTTCTATGGAGGTTCTTTTAATCAGTAAAGGACTTGGAGAGGATTTTTATTCACTTCCCATTTGTTTAAGAATGTTTGATGGAAGGCTTGTATATCATTGATACTATAGGGGGTTAAGCCTTTAAACCATTTTCTAACTTCTCCCCCAGCATTATGAGCAAAAAAATATAAGCTTAACGTAATCATCATCAATTTCATTTTTCGTCAAAGTAGTCATTCATCTTATCCACATGTTGTGATGCAGCTTTATATCATTACTAGCATCATACAATGGAATTTTGGACCTGATAATCCTGTGGAAGATTAACTAATGGTATAGGAAGGACTAAGGGAGCATACCATGCTCAGCCATGATATGTGGTGGGGGGTGGATTCACAAGAGGTGGATTAACAAAAGGAAAAGTGGGCTGAAGTGGAGTGGTTTGGATAGATGAATGGAGGATGTAGGGATGTGGATGGAACAACGGTAGATTGGTGAGCTGATCTTGGATGAGAGACACCTAAATTGTGAAGGAAATGTAAATCAGGGAGGTGTTGTTTGCCTACTACCGTGATGTTCACTTTTTCCAGGGGATGAAAGTGAAGTCTCAAGATCTAGTTGAATTATATCATCAAATGACCTAGTTATAAAGGGATTTACTAAGTCAACTTGTGATTTTTGTAGAGCTGAAATATTTTCGTAAAACTAAATTAGCTCTCAAGGGTGATCTCGAAAAATAGTTGATAATTTAATCCTAGGAGACTTCGTAAAGATACTTTCTCGGGGTTATCAACAATCTCGTGGATCACGGTTAGGATAGGCTCTAGTGTGAATCTTTCTAGGAGCCACTATGTTGTGTTTTTCAGACCCAAATAAATAAGAAAGTTCAGCCAGGTATGACCGTCTTTTTAAAAGGTCAACTAATCTGTTTACACAAATTTTAATCCTACGGTCCTCTAACCGAGTTTGAATGATATTATAATGATAAGGGTTCTTCCCAGTGGAGTCTTAAGGTCCGTTTCGAGATTTTGGAGTCGCCAAGTGGAAGTTTTTAGCTCCTTTTTAGAGGTAAAAGGTTTTATGGTCCACTACCATGTTTATTTGATACCAATCTAAAATATTTTTGGGTTTTTCCGAGTTATTTTTTCAATCTTATTGGTTGTTAAGAGTGTCCTAAATCTGTTTCAAAACTTAGCCATGGTTATGAGACAAAAAACAGTCTACTCTTATGGCTAAGCTAGCTGATTTTTCAAGGTTAGATAAAATCTTATGAGAATCCTAGGGTTTGCCTAGTTTGTCACTGATTCAAGAAAGTTCCATCATGATTACCATTTCTTGGTAGTGCTTAAAAAATTTTATTTTTACTCACTAAACAATGATTGTTGGATAGAGATGTTATGCCTAACGGTTCAACTGGCTAACAAAAAAAAATGTCATTAAATCAAGGGATTTCTGAGATGTCTAAAGTATTCAACAAGATAATAACTCAAACTCCCTAGTGGAGTCACCATAAATGTTAGGAATATGTAATTAGCAATATTGGCAAAGTCAAATCACAGAAACAACATTATTTCAACCACTTTGGGATTCTAGGATCTAGCCCTCCTGAATCCGGAGAGGGATCTCTCCAATAAGTGCAAAGATGGATTTGTCTTTGAAGTTTATAGTAATGATGTTAGGCTAGTTATGAAGGCCGAGGGTTTTATTTTGTTTTTTGGATGGTTGAGCATGATTATTATTTGAGGTGGAAAGTTCTAAATGCAAAGAGTTTCAAAGGTATGAAGTTGCAAGCAAATATAACAAGCTTTGGCCAAGAAGATAGATAATTGCAGGTCTTAGTCCATTGGGCTATGGAGTCATAATAGGGTTTAATTGAAACAACAAGAGGCAAGAGTGGTCCATGGGGCAAGTCATCTATGTCTAAGGATCTCTTTAAAGTTTGATTTTATGGGATGAAGTGTCACAAAAAAGAAGGAGATTTAAACAAATGAAGAACGAAGAGCGACCTAAGATCGGCAAGTACTTATAAACTAGCATTCTTTTGACATACACATTAGAAAGAAACAAAAGTAATCTAAGGTCGTGTAAGTACTTCTAAAATAGCATGCTTTCAATGCACTTTCATTAGAAAAACATTTTTAAAAACAAAGGGAAACTTGAAGGCAATCGTTGGAGAAGAAACTAGCAGGGTCGGGCTCACCACAAATCCTCTCCTAGCTCTTCTCTACTTGGTAACTTTCAAGACAAACACAAAGATAACAAAGAATGGCCTAAGATCCGATAAGTGTTTCAACACTAGCCAACTTTCAACAAATTCCAAGGGAAACATTCGACTCGTATTTGGGGGATAAAACTAGGACCAAGGCACACCATATCCTCTTTAGTTTATCTCTACTTCACATATACTAAAGATAACATTTAAGAATAAAAAATTAGCTAAGGAAATAGGACGAGGGAACGCCAACATTCCTATGCTTAGAACTGAATTAAATCATTCCTAAATAACACGAATTGGAAGAAAACATGTAGATAAAGATTTTTAGTCGTGAGAAAGGTACCGATATACGTGAGGTCTTAACTCTATGCATGTTTTTATTTATAAGAGAAGGTGAACATAGTAAAAAATAGAAATAAAATAACAATTTACAATAATAAATAACATCACCGTCGACATCGACCAGGATCCCATAAATCAGCTTGTATTGATGCTCCAAACCAGCTTACAGCTCGTAAGTCCAATGCTTTAGCTTATAAATCATCTACACTTCCCGGGACTAACTTATCTTTCACGAGCAAACAGCTTCAAGAGCTAGTGAACACTATTTACAAGTAGAAGTCTCAAGCTCAAGTATATCTCAAAGTTCAAGAACCAACTCCTCTCTCATCTTCTCTAGTAGCATTTATAGAAGAATGAAGAGGTGAGATCTCGATAAAAGATCTCCAAAGATAATTAATACAGATATTAATGGCTTCTCGGCCTTTGGGGGGCTTGATGAAGAAATTTACAAATGTTTTTATGTCTATATTAATGTTTTTCAATTACTATTAAGCTCTGTGGGAGCTCTTATTGACTTTTGAGGCTCTGTGATATATTAAAGTAACTCGTTGATATTTTGTCATTATTTTTATTTGCAGTAATTAACTCTATGGCTACACTCGAGGAAAATGTTCCTTTTGATCAATAAATTCAGCCTCGTGTTTGAATTCCTTGAGGCACGAGTGGCACTGTGGTAGCTGGGAGGAATCAATTTTCCTCGGGATGTGGCGATGGAGGCCTTCGTCTAATAAAAATTTAGGACTTTCTTCTAACTATGTCTTAATTGGGAGGATTAGGCTTTTGATAATCAATCTTAGCCGTAATCCCCACGGATCTATCTTCAATCTTCCATTCTAGTGCGTTCTATCTTTGACACCGATACTCTTTGATTGTGATTAATTTCCCTGTGTTTTGGTGATGTGCAATGCCGCACGTGGATCATGAGGCATCAATTCCTTTGAAGCATTGACAAGATGTGAAAATTTAATCCATGGATGGCTCTTTTTTAATGAATCGAAGGCGTGAGAATTGAACCCCGACTCTTCGGATTTTTCTTCATTATAATGAAAAAACCATATAATAAGCGTTTATCAAATGATATACCCCTGGACTTCAAAAACTCTCGATAAAACCAAGTCTGCATAAACCATTTTGGGTCACAAAAGGAGCTTGCTGACGTCGGGGTGTTTGTGACCCGAAATTTTTATGAAATCTGCCATATAAAGTTCCCCGAGTCCGTTTTGGGGCCCTCGCTAACGTCAACCCAAGTGTGACCCAATTTTTTTATGAAATATTCCATATAAAGTTCCCCGGGTCCGAATTTCACGACCATGCGAGCAACCAAAAAAAACCCGCTCCAACCGATTCTGTCGCCGCGTGGGTGCTCTGAAGTGTATGCCGACTAGGCGTTGGGGGCCACCGGCTCTATGGGATTGCTGACTCATCGTCGTGGGCGTGGGGACAACCGGGGAAATTTATTGTGGGCCATGGGTCACGCCATACCTTACTTTATCCCCCGCGCTCCTTTGGAGTGCGATCACCATTCGATGATCCAACCTCGAGATCGGACCCGTGTACATCAATATCACGCTGAGCCCACAATCGGCATTTAACACGCGATGAGGAGCGATGAGGCGATGATATCCCATCGACATGAAGGCTTTTTACAGGGATCGCTTGCCATTGAGTGGTTTCCTTTCCATACCAAAAGTGGTGTGATCAAAACCGCTTCGGCTTTTGAATAGTAAGTGACCATAAGTTAATCGGGGTTAACACCCGCTTCATATTCACTTCGGTCCATTAAACTCCGGGTTCAAAACTCGGACTCTTTAATATGACGAAAAATTATTCAAACACCCGCACAATACAAAAATATATTATAAAATCCTCGCGTTATTTTGTTTTATCGCTTCGAGAGGGTGTTGGAAGGAGTGTGGCCGTTGGATTGCGCGATCGGGCCATCGCAATCGGAGGTGGGGGAAAAAACATTAAAAAAATGCTACCAAAGGAAAAAGTCCGATGCAATAAGCACTAGATGGGTCTAGCGCTTGGTTGCAGCACTAGGGAATATAATGGTGAAGTGGTTTAGGACTTAGCCCAAGGGGGGCTTAAGTCCGCAACATAAAACGGTATTTTTTTATGAAATTTTCAATGTTTTTCAATGGTTTTGGGGGGTTTTCAAGATAGTTTAAAAACGAGTTTTTAAACTAGGTAAAAAATGATTTTCATGCATGGAATAAGGGGAATTATTAAAATAGAGGAATCTTATGGGGGAAAAGGGGAGCGAAATGGAGGTTGGTTTTTCAAGTGAGGAAAGGGGAAAAAAAAGGTGATTTTGCGAAGTAGCTTTCTTCTCATGAAATCAATAGAATTCCAAAGCGTAAAATGGGCACGATAGGGAATATTTTGGACATAGGCATGAGGCCTTCAAGAGTCTTCAAGAGATAACACTTTTTTGCAATAAAATTTGTTCCTTGAAGGCTCCAAAAAATGATTTAGCCACCTTTTGGTATAAAAAATTTCATAGGTGGCTAAGTAGTTCTTTGTCTCGTAATTCACGTAAGTCTTCCAAGTAGAAATCAAATTATTCCAATGGTTCTGCTCCTTAGCCTACCCCCAGATACGGTAAATCCTTGGAGGTCAATGCCATTCTGGCCAATCCTGTGGACAAGGCATCCAAGGGGATAAAGAAGGACAAAGGCAAGGCCAAAGCCGATGCCCTAAAATCAGAATCGTCTAAAACTCAAGCCGACGGTGGTTCACAATGAAAGCCGAAGTATCCCTATCCGATTTGTGATGAGGAACACTACACTAAGGATTTTCCTAGATGATCCGAGGTTAGTCAAGCGCTCAAAGGTGCTAAGGGAACTCCGGTTGTCCCCAAAGAACCTTTTTTGTCTCAAGCAAGCACTGGATGGTTGAGCAACCTACGCCATCCGCATCGTTTTTCTCTCAAGTATTCATGATGAATGGTTACTGCACCCATTTCCATCGCTACTCGGTCGAAATATTATGTCGGATCATGCCAAGCAGCCGAGAAAGAGGTCGCCGATGGTCCTCCTCCCCCACCCGCCTCTCGGTCCTCTAGAGATTGAAAGGCCCGATGTTGAACCCGTTGTATGACCACCTTCTAAATGTGTTCTTCGGAAATCTTCTTATAATGCTAACGCTCGTGCTACTTAGCATTAAAGTATTGTTGAGGATTTAGTACGAGCACCATCCGTGATGTTCGCGTTAAAATTTCTTTAGATTTTTCCATCTCAATGGAAAGTGTTATTAAGCTGCGATTGGCGGGATTGATCCCATCGATTCTAGCCTTCTCTTTTTGACTTAGATAATTTTGTCCCCCGAGTCGCACTCGATTGCACTTGTCATACAAGTGAGCAATAATGAGTCTCAACGTCCATAGAAACATTGTGGACGAAGGTGCATCTACCCGTGTCATGTCCTCCGCTACTCGGAAGGCTATTAGCTCTCCGAAACTTAACTTCGTCACCCAATGCCCTTGAGGCATTTTATGGAAGGGAATAAAAACCCTTAGGTGTTCTCGATAGCTTACCGATCATGTTGCAAGGAAAGACTGGTCAATGTTGAAGTAGAAGTCCTCGACGCTAAACTCAATTACAATCTTCTACTTGGTTGCGCTTGGACTCACGTTATGTTGTGCGTTACATCCACCCTATTAGCCACCTATGAATTTTGTTATACCAAAAGGTGGATAAATCATTTTTCGAGCCTTCAAGGAACAAATTTTATTGCAAAAAAGTGTTGGCTCTTTAAGACTCTTGAGGGCCTCATACCTCCGACCGAATCTTCACTGTTGTGCCCATTTTACACTCGTAAATCCCTGCTGATTTCCAAGACAAAATACTCGTTGCAAACTCCTTTTCCCTTTCCTTTTCCTCTTTCTAAACTAACCTCATTTTCCCCTTTCCCTTCATCAACATCCCTTTGATAAGGTTTAAGACCCTTTCTTGCCCTATCGAAACCCTCAAACTCCTTTGAAAACCATTGAAAATATATAAAAAATCACATTTTTTTATATATTATATACTTAATCCCCCTTGGGCTAAGTCTTTAACCCTTCCCCTCCATGCGCCCTAGTGCTAGAACCGAGCGCTAAGCCATTTACGCGCCTATCGCATCGCAGAGAGCCGAGCGCACACATCTTTTGCCATGTTAAAAGCTCGCATGCCGATTAGCTCCGCACGTTGTAACCCCCTGATCATATTACTTCCCATATAGACCATGGCCCCCGCAGATCGAGCGCTAAGCCAAATCGCAAACATAAAACCGTCCCGACCACAAACCTTTGTTTATGATTAATTTTTGGGTTTTAAATGTTTTTGTCGTTATATTAAAATAAAAACCGAGCGAATTCATCGCATCGCTTTTGAGAGGGGAGGTAGTTTTTTTCCATTTTGCAGCGATCGAGTGCCGCTCGGATGACATGTGGCCTAAACCCATTTTGAAATACCACCCTCATCAAGCATTAAAGGTTGGACATGGGCCCCATGTGATATTAGCTTCCACCATCCGATCTAAGGCCATCTCATCGGATGGTGATCGTGCTCTGAAGAAGCCCGTGTGTTAGTCCAAGGTACGACGCATTTCATTAAACTTCTCCACCATCGATCTGATTTGAAGATCAACGGCCCAAGATCGATCACTCTGTTTCCTCACCCAACATGAGTAGTTTCGGATCCGGGGGTTTTTATTCATCCTAATTTTATTAGAGGCTTGAAATCCGGTTGTATTTTTTTAAATATTTTTTTGGCACCCGTTCTCCCGCCGTTGATCGCGTAGGCCGATTTTATCCGATGACCCGTGTTTGTCCCAATCCCATAACTTGATTCTATGACCATTTTTATCCGAAACAAAGGTCTTAATCCATTTCCTCCATTTTTCGAAAAAATGACTTATTCGCTTTGACTTTTCACCTCCGCTCCCGACCGTCGATCTCTCGCGCGATTGACGACTCCGATTTAATTCCTCCTCTATTTTCCTTTGACACCTTCTAATCGATCTTGACCATTGGATGATGCCATCCAATAGCCATGCTCTCTCCACGTGCCTTCCGAAGCGTAAACCTATATATGCGAGGATTTTACAATGTTGTTCGTATTTTGCTGGGTTTAAATGGTTTTTTCCGTTATACCGAAGAAAATTTCAAAGGCTAAGGGTGACGATTCTCCCCTCCTTAGATTCATAAAAAGGAATCATTTGTAGGTTTTAAATCCACTTTTCGTCAATGTTTCATGAGGCATTGATGCCACACGACCCCTCGCGAGTCCCCTCGCACACTAACAAACACAATGGAATCGGACACAAATCAAAGAGTATCGGTGTCGAAGAAAAAATATATACCGTAACGTGAAAATTGAAGACAAATATGTGGGGATCACGGATAATATGGTTTATCAAAATCCTAATCCTCCCTCGATTAAAACACGGTTTAAAGAAAATCATAAGTTTTTTACCAACAAGAAAGCCTCCATTGCCACATCTCGAGAAAATTGATTCCTCCCGACCTACCACAACGCCACTGTACCTCAAAGCATTCATATCGGAGGTCGAAGTTATTGATTAGGATCAGATATTTGTCTCAAGTGCAACGAGAGAGTAAATTCTACCAAATAACTTAATGTAAAAAAATATCAACAGAGTGATTCTTACACAACACGAGCCTCAAAATTAAAAAAAGAGCTCCCATCGAGCTTAAATCTTAATGTAAATGATTTAATACAGAGGACACCTATGTAAGCTTCTTCATCGAGCCCCTCAAAGGCTGAAGAAGCCATTAAGTTTGTATTAATTACCTTTAGAGATCCGTTATCGTATCTCACCTCCTCGTTCTTCTATAAATACTACTGCGAAGATGAGAGAGGGGTTGGTCGATTTGGCTACTCGAACATTGAAATGTAATTGAGCTTGAGACTCCTATCCGTAAATAGTGTTCAACGGCTCTTGGAGCTATACTTCTAATAGATAAGTTATTCGGGAGGTGTAGATTACTGCTAAACTAAAGCATTGGACTTAAAGTCAGAATCGGTTTGGAGCATCAATACAAGCCGATTTAGGGGATCCCGGGTCTATGTTGACGGTGATGTTTTTCTCATTGTAACTCGTTATTTTGTTTTTGTTTTCACTCGTGTTTCATATTTTCTTATAAATAAAAACATGCATGGAGTTAGGACCTACTATATACCAAAGTACTCTTCTCTGATCGAAAATATTTATCTTAATGTTTTCTTCCAATCTATGTTATTTGGGAATGATTCAATTCGCTTTAGCATAGGAATGTTGGCATTCCTCGTCTTATTGTCTTAGCCGTATATTATTATTAAATGTTATGTTCAATATTAGTTAAGTAGAGATGAACTAAGGAATATATGGTGTGCCCCTGGTCATAGTTTTATCCCCAAAGATCGTTCTGAATGTTTCCCTTGGAATGTGTTGAAAGATGGCTAGTTTAGAAGTACTTACCGGATATTAGACCATCCTTTTTTTATCATTAGTTTTTCTCTCTGTTTTTTATACATTTTCTATTGAAGGTGTATCAAAGGTCGAGCTAGTTGAAAATTACTTACCGGATCCTAGTTTACTTTCATGTCCTTCTTAAGTGTATGTCAAAGTCTGGTTAGTTTAAAAGTACTTACTAGATCTTAGGCTCGCTCTTTGTTCTTCATCTCGTTAAATTACCCTTCTTGTTGTATCATTTCATTCCAAAAAATCAAACTTTAAAGAGATCCTTAGACATATATGAATTACCCCATGGACCAGTCTTGCCTCTTGTTGCTTCAATTAAACCCTATTATGACTCCATAGCCCAATGGACTAAAATATGCAGTTATCTATCTTCCCGGCAAAAGCTTATTCTATTTGCTTACAACTTCACACCTTTGAAACTCTTTTAATTTAGAAATTTCCACCTCAAACGAGTAATCATGCTCAACCATCCAAAAAAAACAAAACCATTGACCTTCATAACTAGCCTAATATCATCACCCAAAACTTCAAAGACAAATCCATCTTTTCACTATTGGAGAGATCCCTCTCCCTGGGATTCAGGGAGGGCTAGATCCTAGAATCCCAAAGTGGTTGAAACGATGTTTCTCCCCTGCACTCGTACTTTCCTAATCTTGCCGATTACGAGGAGCTAACATTTCGGTGACTCCACTGGGGAGCCGAAGTTGAATTTTCACCTTAGGTTCCCTTAAAAAACTTCATAAAACCTTGTAAGTAAAAAAGAAGCCTTTTCAAGCACTACCAAGAAATGGCAATCATGATGAAACTTGTTTGAATTAGTGATAAACTAGGAAAACCCTAGAATTCTCATGAGTCTTTATCGAACCTTGAAAGATCGGCTAACTTTTCCATAAGGGTAGAATGTCTTTGTCTCATAACCGTAGCTAAGTTTTTGAAATAGAGTTAGGACATTCTTAGAAATCACATAGCTGAAAAAATAATTCGTAAAAACCCAAAAATATTTCATATTGGTATCCAATAAACATGGTGGTGGACCATAAAACCTTTTACCTCCGAAAAGAGCTAAAAAAATTCCACTTGGCGACTCCTAAATTCTCAACGAACTTGAGACTCCATTGGGAAGAGCCCATATCATTATAATATCATTCAAACTCGCCTAGAGGACTCGTAGGATTAAAATTTGTCTAAATATATTAGTTAACCTCTCAAATATTGTCATACCCGGTTAAGCTTTTTCCCTGTTTATTTGGGTCTGAAAAACACGACATAGTGGCTCCTAGAAAGATTCACACTAGAGCCTATCCCGACCCCCGATCCACCCGAGATAGTTGATAACCCGAGAAATTATTCTTAGGAAGTCTCCTAGGATTAAATTATCAACTATTTTCAGATCACCCTTGAGAGCTAATTTAGTCCCTAAAAAATATTTCAACTCTACAACAATCACAAGTTGACTTAGTAAATCCCTTTAGAAATAGGTCTCTTGGTGATTTAGATCGCTTAGATTCGAGTCTTCACTTTCATCTCCCTGAAACAAGTGAACATCCCGGTAGCAGAGAAACAACACCTTTTGATTTACATTTCCTTCAAAACTTAGGTGTCTCTCATCCAAGATCAGCTCAACAATCTACTCCTGGTCCATCCACTTCTACTCACCCTACATTCACTGTTCAAACCACTCCACTTCAGCCCATTTTCCCTTTTGTTAATCCACCCCTTGTGAATCCACCCCCACCACATATCATGGCAGCATGGTATGCTCCCTTAGTCCTTCCCCGTACCATTAGTCAATCTCCCACAGGACTATTAGTCCAAAATTCCATTATATGATGCTAGTAATGCTACAAGTGCATCACAACATGTGGATAAGATGAATGACTACTTTGAGAGAAATGAAATTGATGATGATTCTCATCAAGCTTAGATTATTTGCTCAAAGTCCGGGGGAGAAGTAAGAAAATGGTTTAAAGGTTTAACCCCCCCCATAGTATAAATTATCTCCAAGCCTTCCATCAAACATTCTTAAAAAAAATGGGAAGTAAAGAAGAATCCTCTCCAAGTCCTTTCTTATTACAAGAACCTCCATAGAAACAACTGGGGAAAGTGTGCAAGATTATTGCACTAGATTTAACAAAGGTGTTTATAATTCCCTTTCTCCAGTATCTAAAACCTCCATAAGGCTCAAATTTAAAAAAAATTCCTGAAGGGTTTGACCCTAAGATGGCCTATCACCGTGAGAGAGAGATCCCGCAACTCTTGAAGAGATGCAAAAAGGAGCTCTTGCGGTGGAAGTCAACTTGATAGAGAAGAGAGCAAGAATGAAAAATGAGAAGAGAGTGTCTTTTAGAGAGGAAAACACACCTTATACTTCCAACTCAAATATGGAGAGAATGATGTAGGAGATGATGAAAAAAATGAGCATCCTTGAGAGAGCACAAGCCGGGCAAAACGAAACTGCTCCTCAAAATAGAAATCGAACCAAAATCAGAATTTTAGAAGGAACCAACCTCCAAACGGACCTAGTGAAGATGACCAACGAGATCACTCCTCCCTTTCATCAAAACTATGTAAGTGAGGTTGAGAAAACATATGAGATAACGAGAGGAAGATGACATCAACATGCTGGGGGTAGATAATGATGAATTTGAGATTCATTATGATAAAAAACAAGGTCTATACACACCTTATGATGATGAAAGTTATTATCAAGACATGGAAAATTTCATGATAGAATCTCAAAGAGAATATGACCTTAGAAGCAAAACCAGTCAACAAACCCTCGAAAACAAAACCTCTGATAAATCTTCACAAAACAACATTGCAACCAAGCCCAAAGTTGTCAAGCAGAAGGACAAAACAGTGGTCATTAATTCGACAATGGTAAAGAGAAAAGAACTCAAAATAGTGAAAAACGAGTGCAGACATTATTAGTACTAACATCTCGAGTTAGTACTCCCTGTTAAAACCATTTTGTAAAATATAAATAGGAAAAATCAGTAGGCTGATATTGCTTTGATAGAGTGACAAACTAATAAGGCCGAGACTCGGCACTTTAAAGAGTCAAATTCCTTTCGACTGGAGCAAGAAGTTTCAAAGATCAAAATCTTTGTTCCCTTGACCGAGTTAGCTTCCCAACACATATTTAGGACCCAAATTTTGAAGGCTTTAAACATAGAGGACTTTAATGACACAAGTAAATCTTAATGATGATCAACTAGAGTTGATTTTTGGCCCTAAGATTGAAGGTAGATATCAAGAGGGACCTGTTCCTCCCTTTTATGTAAGTTTAAATGTTCATTACAAGCTTTTGCATAACGCTATGCATGATTCCGGGGGCTTCTCATAATTTAATGCCTAAAGTCGTAATGGAGAGCCTTGGTCTAGAAATCACTGCACCTTACAAAGATCTTTACTCCTTCGACTCAAGCAAAGTAAAATTTTTAGGATTAATCAAAGACCTCTGTGTTAAGTTAGCCCAAATTCCAGCCAAATTATTAGTTATGGATATTGTTGTGGCTGATGTGCCCCCAAAATATGGAATGCTATTATCAAGATCTTGGGGGGCTAAGTTACAAGGGACTATGCAGATGGACATGACCTATGCGACTATCCCCGTTTTCAATTAGACTAAAATACTTTACGGGGATTCCCATATGTAATACACAGTCACAAGCCAAGACGAGACTACGTAACTCTCCCCTTTATTCTCGTAGACACGGGCCTAAATTCATTTATCATTTTCAATAATGAAAATTTTAGTGAACAAGTGACATTGTCTGATTTAATGACAGATAGAGAGGAAGATAAAGATAACGTAGGAATGCCGGAACTTTTTTTCCGAACTTTCGAGAACTCTAGTAAACCAAACAAAGATCTTGAGCTACAAGTCATGAGTCCATTACTCTTAAACCTTGAAATTCGAGCAAGCATCCCTCAAATAAGCAAAAAATCTTGGGGAATCAAAACAATTACAACTAATTGCTGATATTCCACAACAATCGAGAAGCACGTTAGTGGAAGAGGACAAGTAACTGGGGTGAAACCAAAAAATAGTCCTCTGTGGAGTATGTTTTTATGACGGATCCCTGCACTAGGAACAATGTTGGTGCGAGTGTCTAGATTTCCAAAATTGAAAACAACCACATACGTAATGCATTTCTTGCAAATTAAAATTTCGATGTTCTAACAACATAGCAGAATATGAATCCCTACTTTTAGGTTTATGTCTATTGAAAAAAGTTAGGAGCCAAAAGAATCAATGTTTATGGGGATTCGAGTTAGTCATTAGGAAATTCAATGGGGAGTATAACGCAAATCATCCTAGACTTATGGCCTACCGAAACGATGTCATGGACCTTTTTAAAAAACATTCGAGGAATCCAAACTGATTTTTGTCCCAAGAAAAAGAAATATTGCCGCCCACAATTTAGCCTTTGCAGCTAGAACCCGTTTAACGCGATATAACCCCAAAGATTTGACAACCCGGATAAAATTTAGACCAGTCGTGCCTAATAATGAAAAGTATTGGCGTGTGTTTGACGGAGACAAAAAAAATAGAAGACTTCATGTAATTCAGAAATGAATTCGAACTAAACAGTTCGGACTCGGACTATGAGACAGATTGCAGTGAAGAAAATTTTCTTGGTAAAGAAGAGTCTGTCTCTAGAGCTTTTCAATATTAATCTTCCGACTAGCAAACATAAAAACAAAACATAATTGAATGCAGAGTTAGAAACAGAGGAGTTATAAACTCTACACTCTAAAGATGAAAGGTTTCCAAACGGTCCGACACCATAAAAAGAGTTGTTTGATTTTAACGATTTGGCGAAGAAGCCAAAAGCTGGAACTTGTAGAGACCGAAGTGGAAGAGTGAAATATAGGTAGTGAGAAAAAAGCTGAAAAAATGATTAAACTCGTCTAAATCTTTACCGGATCACATTAAACTCAAATATTTAGAGTTTTTAAAGAGTTTTCTCGATGTTTTTTGTGTGGAGTTACGAAGATCTGAAATCCTATGACACTCGAAATAATACAACACAAAAATCCCTCTCAAGGAGAAAAAAAAACCATTCAAACAAAGCTGTGGAGAATAAAACTCGTTCGATTGCCTTTGGTTCATAAGTAGACCATGGAAATGTACGATGCTGATATTATGTCCCTATTAGATATTCTCGAGTGGGTGTCTAATCCGGTGTCGCTTAGGAAGAAAAACTGGAGAGATCGGGCTTTGTATAGACTTTAGAGACTTAAAAAAAAGCTTCATTAAAATAAAACTACCCTTTACCCAAGATGGATCATATTTTACAAAGGGTGGTAGGGTCTAGAAGAATTTCTTTGTCGGATGGCTATTTAGGGTACAATCGGATATTAGTTCACCCCTCGCCGATCAATTAAAGATAGCCTTTACTACACCATGGGGCACTTTCATGTATGTGAAAATGCCTTTTGGTCTAATGAATGCTTTGGAGAAACTTTTTAAAGAGCCATGGACATAGCATTCTCGAAAGAACTGGACTACTTCGTCATTATATACCTTGATGATGTCATTGTGTTTTAAAAAAATAGATGAAGAGCATTTAAAACATTTAAGAACAGTTTTCGAGAAATGCAGAAATTTTTGGATATCGTTAAACCCTAAGAAAACACTATTTGGGCTCCAAGAAGGTAAAATTCTTGGGAACATTATTTTAGAAGAGGGTATTAAAATAGATCCCAAAAGGATTGAGGCCATATTGCAAGTCCCTCATCCTCGAAACATCAAGGAGTTTCAATCTTTCATTGGAAAGATTAACTTTTTGAGAAGGTTCATCCCCAACTTGGTTGAGCTTCTTAGAAATATCACAAAAATTTTGAAGAAGGAGCAAGGGGTAAAATGGACCTTGGAAGAAAATAAGTCCTTTGAGCTGGTGAAACAAGTGTTAACCAAAACACCGATTCTAATAAGTCCTAATTTTTCAAAGAATTTTTATATTTTTTTTCGTTTGCATCAAAACATACCATAGGCCGTCGTCCTTTTACGTAAAAAATTCACAAAGACAAGAGCAGACCTATTGCATTCTTTAGCAAGGCATTGAGGGATTATCCTTTGAAGTATAACATTATGGAGAAGCAAGCTTTTGCTTTTATTAAAGCGTTGAAATACTTCGTGGTATACATTCTTCACTCACACATAATTGCCTTTGTCCCAAACTCGGTTGTGAAAGACATTCTAACAGAGGATCCAGGATGGTAAGAGAGGTAAGTGGATTGTTGTTATTCTTGAATATGATTTAGAGATAAACCCCACTAAAATCATCAAAGGCCAAGGTCTAGCTATATTAATGGTTGAATCCAATTTTGAAGTTCTTGATATTAATATGATTGATGCTTTGGATGATGAAGAGGAAATCTCAACTCCCATTGTTGAAGACCATTTTATGAATTCCTCTTGGTATGTTGATATTGTTTATGTTTTTTCTTAATTTGAATACACCTCCTAGTTTGACAAAAACAAATGCAAGGTTCCTAAAGTTAAAAGTCAGTAAACTATTGCATTATAGATAGATGTATTTATTGGAAAAATGCAAGTGGTGTATTGCTTAAATTTTTTGCCCCGAGTTTGATGCAGAGAAGGTTAGGAACCAGTTCCATGAAGGAGAGTGTGAAGGTCATTTGTATTGGAAGACAACATCCAACAAAACTTTGAGGGTTGGTTTCTATTGGCCTACTCTTTTCCATGATGTGCGTAAAATGATCATAAACAATATAAATGTCAACTTCTTATGAAGGCAAAAAGAAAATTGCTACCCCTACATCTCCGCATCCAATCACCGTTGAAACTCCTTTTCAATAGTGGGGACTTGACTTCATAGGAGAAATCCATCCACCATCTTCACCAAGCCTAGATGGATTCTCACCGCCATATACTATCTCACTATGATTAAGCCATACCTTTTGCAGGTAGGCCAATGAATCGCTTATTATAAAATCTATAGAGACCAACATCCTCTCTAGATTTGTTGTCCTACCAAGATCATCACCGATAATGCAAAGAACATTCTGATCAAAGAGGACTGAGTTCGTCACGTATATCGCATAACATTGGGGTATTCCATGACCTATTACCTCAAGGTAATGGACTTGAAGAATCCTCAAACAAAATTTTAGTGAACATAATCAAGAACCGTTGGAGGACAACAAAAGTCTTGGCACACAAAGCTAGTTCACGCACTTTGGGCTGGGTCACATTGACTTGAAGAAATCTATTGACATGTCACCTTTCCAACTCGTGTATGGTACCGATGCAATTTTTCCAACCAGCCTTGGTGTACTAGTTATTAAGTTGATTTCAAGATTTGAAAACTCGAAGATAATGACATGATCAAGAATAAATCGTACCATTCATCTTCAACAAAACCGTAGACGAGGCTATAAATAAAGCATTGCGGAACAGATATGCATTAAAATATTTTTGACAAGAACAAAAGCCAACAATTTCAAGACCTGGGGACAAAGTTTTGGAAGTGGGACTCAAGGAGGGAATACAAGGGCACGCATGTAAAATTTGAAAACTTATGGCTTGGCCCTTACTCTATCCATTCATTTGTTGGCAACAGCCCATTTTCTTCTTGCAGTGGAGTTGAATGGGAGCAAGTACTGTTTCTGTCCCGTCAATGAAAATATGCTTTTAAGAATTACTTGGATCCATGTTATGTTCCGAAAACCTTTTTATATTTTTCTCATTATAAATACTTTCACCCACCATTGCATTCATGGTTATAAAAAATAAAAATACAAAAAACAAGAAAAGAAAGAAAAGAGTGCGTATCAGAAACAAGAAAGGCATAGCCCCATACCAAAAAAAGAGAAACAAATTTATATGCTCAAAATCCACTCCCGAAGAACACACTTCTAGTTATTCAAACAAAATTTTAATCTGACTAATTAGCTTTAAATTTTTTGTCGATAGGATAGTGAATTCAATTCTCTCCAAACTATTTAATCTTGGCTTATCAAGAGATAGTTTAGGATAGAAATTAAAGGTTCAATCATGCTCAAAATCAACTCAAAGTTTAAGAGAGAGAATGACTCAAATCTGCTTCAAATTCGAGTCAAAAGATGTAAAAATCTGGTTCTAAACAAACTTAAAATCTCAACTAGTTAGTGAAGAAAAACAACTCAAGTAAGAGAGTCAAACAAAGCTATAGAAAGGAGGAAGGAAATGTGCTTTGAAATTTTAACCAAACCTTCCATTTTGTTTTGAATTTTGTGCAAAATAATGTCTATGTGTAGCTTGTTTTTATGCCATAGACCACAACATCAAATTAGACCGTTCAATCCTAACTTGATTTCTTTTTAAATTTCGTTGTAGAATTTAGAGAATAAAGTCTATTGAGCGCTTAATCCCAAATTTACGTAGATTAGGTAGAGAATCATATGGGCTCAATTTTTAAATCCGAGTCCATGGAGAAATAAGAGTAGAAATAGATTAGTTTTCTCGCTTTCAAAAGAACAAAATGTTGAAAAATATTTTTCAATCCAAGTGCACCCTCTAAAGAATAAAAAATGTTAGATCAAAGAGGGATTGGGTAGGTAAATAGGTTGTATTGATGAGGATCTCATTGTTTTTATGGTTGCTAATATGTTTTTAGACGAAAATAATATCATCCATAGAAAGGAAGGTAGCCCAATGAATAAGGCATTGATCACCTCCCGCAGAATTAAAGTCCGAAGTCTTTGATGCCTTCAAGAAGGCACCATCCCCAAGTGAAGCCACCGTTAGCCACCATGAAATTTTTTATGCCAAAAGGTGGCTAAATCAGGTTTTTGGAGCCTTCAAGGAACAAATTTTATTGCAAAAAAGTGTTGGCTCTTGAAGGTCATGAGGAGGTAAATCCCCTCACGGACAAGAGGCGATCCCTACTAGCCTGGACATCGGGTCTAGCAACAATAAAACACTCACATTGTAGGTTCCTAATTGTAAATAAACCGACTTGCGAGGAAGGCTTACTCCGGAATTCGACGCTATCGTTTGTAGAAGAGGTGGTGCTCCTGCCTTTCGCCCGGGAAGATCACAACCCTCATGATCTCCGTGATCGGACACCGCACATGTAAGAAACAACACAAACGCAAGAATAAACTACATATACAAATATATATCAAGAAAAGAGAACATAACTCATGAACACAATCAAGAACAAGAGTGGAACCATAAATGATAGTCACTTATCATTAAAGAGTCAAAATAAGAATACAACTACAGCTTCGACGCAAAGACTCTCCTTTAGCGGGTCGTCATGACAACATGCCCCGATAAAGCTCGTCGTGATGGACAAGCCTCTCTCTCAGATACTTGGCAATAGTCTCCTTGCTTGGATTGGCCTTAGGGAATCAAGAAGGATTTTGCAAAGATGAAAGCTCTTGGGAACTTAGAAATTCCGCCACCCTTTGGAATCCATTATTCAAATCATTCAAATTCTTCCTTGTACCCCTTCCTTCATCAATGGATGAAGGCTATATTTATGGAGGAGAGGAGGAGGTTGGGAACTCATAATGTGGAAGCAGGCCTTATCCCTTTGGGAGGTCTCCCATAAGGTGGAAACAAGAGGCCAGGTGGAGGAAGGCTGTAGTTGTCTGCGCGAGCTCACTCGATGACTCATCCTACGAAGTTTAAGAGACCGAGTCCTCGCCTCTTTCTTTTTTATCTCAAAAGCAAAGATTGGTGTGGTGCTTAATCGGGGATGAAAGCACAATTTGTGTGTGCTCGTAGAAAGAATTTTCCCATTGGCACGCAGTACATAACGAGCTGCCACGCTAAGGCAAAAACGAGAGCTTTTTAGGGGTCCTGCTCAGAAATGACTCAACGTAAGAAACTGCGTGTCCTCATGGGAGGGGATGCAATGATGGTATTTGCAAGGCATGGTAAACCTGGCGTACTGGTCACAGAAAATGACTCCTCCAATGAGGTGAGATGGGGATTGCAGACTATGGACAAATTACCATGTAACAGATGCCCCTAAAGCATGAGGTCCAAAGAGAGAGAGGGGTGAAATGCTTTACGAGAACATGCCGACCGAAAACTACCATCTTAAAACTTGCGGAGCGAAGTACAACCGATGTCTCGTATACATGAAATATATGGTATGGGCACACCATCCATACCGTAGTATACCATAATAGAGATCCAGGCATGGACTCAGCCCATCCAGGGGATCGATAAATAGACTCGGTATGGTCGCAGCCATCCAATCGCTGAGTCATGTAAATAATCACAATAATCCACAAAATCGCGCTCCGGGATTACACGTACACAACCAGTGGTCTTGCGCTCCATCTCTACTCGAATGTAGCACAAGTTCAAGCATGTGAATATGTGAGTCAAGTCGAACATGCAAGAACATCATTTGATTACCACCAATGACGAAAGTTGTTACCGTACGCGAGAGGAACCACCAATAATGACAATGGCTCCCTGGCGTACTATAGGTACACCCACGGTATGTGAATCAATGAGTCGACGTTTGAACACCCGTAGAATCACTCGCTTCGGAGGCCAATGATGGAAATTCTCACGTCGAATGCGACGAACCCGCTATTGAGGCATGTGTGCTCCAAGGTACCATATGAGTTCCCAGATCGCCTCCCGGATAATGAGCTGAAGTCACGTGTGAAGTGACCACCAAAGGTGGGCCATAGTATTTCCCACATCATCAACACGTACGTAGAAACATAATGTTTTTTGGAATCAGATCATGAGAATCCGCAGGAATGCCATACCAGGCAGGTCAACTTTCTGAACATATTGGATAAAGACGACAAAGGGATTTGGTAGTATTTGACATCAAAATATCAGAGGTCATGGTGACCAGGAAACGAGCAGATGAAAGATAAGTCAAAAGGGATTATCCAAACTCCACGGAGGCAAAGTGAAAAAAGAGATGAGGATTTCCCCAACCCGACACGAATGCACCAAGTGCCATGTTCAAGAGCCGACATATCGTCGACACGACAACGATGTTGGTTCCATTTTTTCCCCACCATTTAGTTGAGTACCTTCTTTATTTTTACACAAGCTCAAGAGGATACCATATGCTTATCATATAAATCCGTACTTTGGATGAATCCATTCTAGTACATTTAACGAGCCTCTAGGAAGGAGCGCCCGAATACCGTCATCATGACAATTTCCGATGTCATTTAGGTTTAACGAGTCCGAAAAAGGAAGAACTCGACGTCTTTTTCATGTTTAGAGAGTTTGAAAAGATAGCTGAAAAGTAAACTCCAATGGGGCCCCTTTTCGTAAATAGTTCCTCGTACCCAGAAAGGTAGAAAACAATATCTCGAGAAAAACCCCTAGTCGCGATAGGCTAGGTATTCCTTTTTCGTAAATAATCCATCCCGGGCCTCGAAAAGGTAAACATATATCGGGTAGATGTTGATTTCGTGTCCACTTTAACGAGATCGAAATGACAAGGGCTCGACAATCTTTTCATGTTTAGAGAGTCGAAAGAGCTCTAGTTATGACTTTCCTGAGGAACAAGTGGTAAAAGGGTAGCAACTAGTTCCTTTGATAGTGGAACTTCTCAAAAACAAGTAAAGGTTAAGAGGCCGGCTAACAAGACCACTCATTGCGCCGGTTCCTCGTGAATGGGTAAAACAAACTAAGTGAAGGCATATGATCGGCCAAGTAGATAGTGACGATGAGAGAAAACCAAGGCTCATCTCGAAAAGACAGGCCGATAAGATGACAATCACAAGAGGTGAAATGGGAATGGTTTGTATTTACACAAGCTTGAAATCGTGAAACTCGCTTGAAGTTGGTTTCATTTTTACACAAGCTTGAAACAAAGATAACCATGTTCGACACCGGTTTCATTTTTACACAAGCTTGAAACGGGAACAAACTATGCTTGAAAAAGTAAGCATGCCTCAAAGATGGTGACTCAATTTGAGGTACATGCCCCTCAAGCTTCAATCCATATGAAAGGCAGATGGAGGAAGGTTCAAGTTACGAGATCAAGAGACTGATCGGGATTTTACGAGAGATCTTATCAAAGACTCGATTTGAATGGTGGGAAGTGTTTGCATATTTTAACGAGGTTGACACATTAAAAGAACTATCCTCAGGACACCTTGTTTCATGGTTTAAGGAGCTTGGCCCAAGACAAGGACTCGCTCCGACAACCTTGTTTCATTTTTTAAGGAGCTTGACACAAGACAACGAACCCCGTTCCGTAAAACTCGATTTCATTTTTAAAGAGCTTGACATAGGAAGGGAAACTCATGCTCTCGATAGGACCCGGTTTCATTTTTTAAGGAGCTTGACACAAGAAAAAGAACCATGCTCCGACAACCTTTGTTTCATTTTTTTAAAGAGCTTGACAAAGTAAAGGAACCATGCTTGGACAACCTTGTTTCATTTTTTAAGGAGCTTGACACAAGACAAGGAACTCGCTCTAACAACCTTGTTTCATTTTTTAAAGAGCTCGACACAAGATAAGGAACTCGCTTCCGAAAACCTCATCATAATGAACAAGAAGTCATCGCCTCCAAGAGTTCCACTCCCGATGGAAGGAAAACATCCCGGAAGTGAGGACCCAATGCCCCCGCACCCAATGCACAATGGCACCATCACCGAGTATGCTGTGCATCGGCAGGTAGCCACAGTTGACCCGCGGTGGGAAGGGGGACAGCTAACAGGGTGGATAAAAACCAGAAGGGATGATGGCGGTGGCCAGCTGCTACCACGCCGTGACCAAAGAATGATAGTTGATCAATGGTCACGATCTCCGTCCTTCCGCGGGAAAACACATCACACGAAAGAGGGAGGAAACAAGCGTTTCCACATGGCATACAGGGTATAACCACGCCCAAAAGTAGATTGAAATTTAAGGGGCCTAGAACAACCATCACATCCATATGGACGGTTTTACCTCCCAAAGTAACAGGTAACCTTGGAAGGATCCCCAACGGTTGACTCATTCTTTTGTTAAATGCCAACAGACCGCGTAATAGGCGCGTTTAGGCGAACCTAAAGCTTGCCAAGTAGTTGCTGAGATAGAATACTACCGTATGCGCCTTCTTCTATAATGGTGCCTATACCAATTACCCAAAACCCTCGTACCGTGATATCGAAAGGCACATAAGACGGAAGGCGTATCCTGAAAATCAATTCCAATCGAAGGGGAAGTGACCAAACTACTCGGAGGGGCAACCATCGAACCGAGATGGTTTTCCCCTCGGTGTTAAGGAAGAAGAAGGAGCATCCCTCCATGACCGTCCGAAGGTGGGAGGAGTATCCTCTGGACCTCTATCGGCGGAGGAAGGAGCTTATCCTTGAGGTATGGGGACAAGAGAATCTTTCTCCAAATCCGAGGAATCCGAAGAAACAAGAAGAACCTAAGGATGTGAGGTCCACTCTCAATGGAAAAGACCCTGGTGCACCGTAGACAAAATATTTCAACCGATCCTACGACCAATGGTTGGTCAGAACTGATTCCTAAATTTGAATCTCGGAGGGAGTGGGATTCACCAAAGATGACTCTTGACCAATCATAGGATCACCAGGGAGGACTCAAAGACAATCACACCAATCGTGGAGGCATGGTTTAGAAATAGTTAAGTTGTCCAAAAATCGCTCGCTTCATCCATATAGTGACAAAGGTGAATGGCATGGTGCCCTTCACACAACTTGCTGTGATTGGTAATATTACCCCGCTTCTTAGGAGCTCACTTTCAAGAAAGGGGCCGAAGACGTGCCCCCAACCTCGACTCCCGGAAGCCAAAGGGTAATGATGGGCGATCGTTGGACCATACTTCGAGTAATGTTCTTAGGTGTTGCAAGGGCCTTGAAGAAGATGGTATCCCGTGCACAACATGCAAGGGAACTTGAATTTTCATGGAAGGTTGGAAGGTTTATGAAGAGGAGACTTAGGTGCAATAGTCGCAAATCTAGCTTCCCTCCTTTATCAGAATTCTTCTTCTTTGTCTTTCTTCTTCTTAGCCATCCGGTTACTTGAATCCGTACTTCTCACCGTGCGAAGTAGAAGAGGAGGATGCGGTAAATAGGCGAAGAAGGGGAGAGGTCCACTCTGGAATCAACATGATGTTGTTCCGGTGGGGGAACTGGATGTCGAAGACGAGACATTTGGGACCACAAAGGTTGAAAACAACTGGGAACAGCAACCCAAATCAGCGAACCTGTGAAGGACAATGTTGCCATGTAAGGAGCACCAACATTCCCAAAAGGAGGAAAATGACCAGAGTCCCTTCTGAGGGGATTCCTTGGTTGGTGAACTCCTAAAATTTTCCATTAGAAACAATCTTCGTAACAACACCCTAAGGAAACTACCCTGAATCCAGAATATCATGGGCAAAGCACTTTAAAACATTGAAACAAAACTCTACCGTTTTCATATTTTAAGAGTCAAGAAACAGTGTGGTGACTCTATCACTTTCATATTGAAACAAGCATGAAAGAACAAGCGCTCGATGACCTTTTCAAATTTAACGAGTCGTAAAAGATCGAAATGATCAGAATACTAGGCAAAGGGTGTACCAAATAACCGTGAACTACAATATACACCTTGGTTTCAAAATGAAAGAGAAATCAACCAAGGACTTGACGTACGTGCAAGAAATCTCCCGACGTCGTGTTCTATGTATCATGGGTATAGGCGGCGTACCTGCTTCCTATGGATAAAGGATAGAAACCTAGTGGGGTCTCCTCATATACGTGACGGTACGGGGAGCACAAGTCCGTACTAGCGCCGTCTAAGGCTAAGAGGAAAATGACAATGAGCCAGGTTTAACGACGCCGAAGACGTCTCTAACCTAGACCTCTAAATTTTTCGTTAAGTTTCAATGCCGCCTTTAGTGTAAATTGGATAAATTTTAATGTTAATCTTCAATTATGTCTCAGCTTTCAAGGTTCCTACCGTATGTCACCCGACAATTTCCTATATGCGCTATATGAGAAAAGAAAATTTCAATTCGATGAATGCTATCTAGAAGTTAAGGGTAGAGCTTCAAACAATGATGCAACAAAACAACAACACCGAAATGAAACTTTTCCAAATTATATGACTTTCACTATCCAAAAGTAATTTCAAACATTCAACGATGTGAATAATGCAATGTAATCTATGTAAAAATCCTTTTTTTTTCCGAAAAACTATGCAATTGTAATTTGGTGCACAATTTTATTTTCCTTTTCAAATAATAAGAATGCACTCAATGCATTTTTCGATGAAATGAGAATCTACTTAATGCATGCTTTTAATAAAAGAGAATGCAATCAAAGCGTATTTCTAGTTTTCAATCATCAAACAATGTAATCTAAGTTCAATGATGGATCTCAAAAAATATTTTTCAATGCAATGTGATCTAATGCATTTTAACTAAAATCAAACTACAGACGAAAACTAAAAGAACGTAAATCTCCTTAATGAAGGATGAATGCAAAAAAGAGATGTAAAGAAACATTAAGAATGCAATCGTTGTTTCAAACACTTGTCACGAAATCCCTCAAAAGGCGACAAGACATATAAGGTCAAACACAAGAGACTTCCAAAGCAAGATATCAAACAAGGCATTCATCCCCTTTTACATCAAGAAATCATGGAGAGAAGACATTCAAACAATGAGCAATGTAATTCATGCTCATACGTTGAAAAGATCAAAGGGAAAGAGCACACTAGTGAAGGATTTAGGGAAAAATCTCAATTTTCATACACCCCGAAATTGGCTCGACTACATTACTGACAACTAGCGCCAACTCGGCATGACTTGTACATTGAAAACTAGCGCAATGACAATTTGTTGGCTTACACCGACAACAAGCGCCAACGCCTAAAAATGAAAAACAAAGAATTTCTCCCCAACCAGGTGACCCCCACTCACCACTTCCACAGTAATCTTCAAGACTCAAATGAAACTGGGCAGGATCTAGGCTCAAAGTGAGGCAAAGCTAAACACATGGATCAAGCTCAGAAGCTCAAAACAGCCAACCCCTGCCAGCCCCCAAAGACTCGGGGCGCGACCGTGGCCAAAACTAGCGCCATATCAAGATTGCGCGGGTAATACATGGACAACTTGCGCCAATTGGCGCGAATGTCATGCTAAAAAGCGCGCCACCAAGTTTAAGTGCCAAATAGAAAATAAGCAACGAAGAAGGCACAAAGGATGTTCAAGCTATCAAAGACCGAAATCCACGTAAAGAACCATCCTGCAGAGCCGACCAAGCAAGCAAGGCCAAGAAGTTAACCCAAAGAGAAGACAAAACTTCAAGTTGTTCACCAGAACCAAAACTAGAGATCGATCAAGCAAGGATTCATCCACGAATGTAGAGAAAAATCATTTAAGCGTCATCTAGCCGTGGCTTCCGTACTCCATCTATAGTTTACAAATCAAACAACAAGCCGACTCCTGCACAGTCGCCAAATCGTTGAAGAGGTAAATCCCCCACGCACAAAGGCGATCCCTACTAGCCCGTATCGGGTCTACAACAATCAAACATGCTACAAGCAAGGTGTCTTACTGTAAATAAACCGACTTGCGAGGAAGGCTTACTCCGGAATCCGACACCGTCGTTTGTAGAAGAGGTGGTGCCCTGCTCCTTCGCCCTCGCGCATCACATCCCTCACGATCTCCGATGGATCTGACACCGCACATGCAAGAAACAACACAAACGCAAGCATAAAATCTAGTAAATACAACTATATATCACTTAAGAGGACATAAATCACGAACACGATCAAGAACAAGAGGGAACCATAACCGATAGTCGCTTATCATTAAAGAGTCAAAAGAAGAATACAACCATAGCTTCGACGCAACACTCCTCCTTTAACGGGTCATCAAGACAACATGTCTTCGATAAAGCCTCGTCGTGATGGGACAAGCCTCTCTTCCGGATACTTCGCAACAATCTCCTTGCTTGGATTTGGCCTTAGGAATCAAGAAGGCTTTTGCAGCATGAAAGCTCTTGGGAACTTAGAAATTCTTCCACCCTTGGAACTAGCTATCTCACCCATTCACTTCTTCAAATTTCTTCATCAATGGATGAAGGCTATATTTATAGAGGAGAGAAGAGAAGCAAGATCCCTACGATAGTGGAAGGGAGGCCTTATCCCTTGGGGAGGTTCCCATAAGGTGGAAACAAGAGGTTGTAAAGGAGGAAGGCCGTGGTTATTCAGCGAAACCACTCCCGATGATTCATCCACGAAGTTGTTGTAATCGAAACTTCGCCTTTTTTTTTTTTAAACTTTACAAAAGAAGATTGGCATGGGTGTTTAATCGATTAAAGAGCGCCAATTGGTGCGGGCTCGTTGTTAATTTTCCTTCCCCCATCGGGGCGCGAGTACATAACGAGCTACCAATGCCAAGGAAAAATGTGTTTTTAGGGGTCTCAAGCCAAGAAATGATCGATCGTAAGAAATGTTGTCCTCATGGAAAGGATGCAATGATGGTATTTGAAAGGCATGGAACCGCTATTGATCACAGAACGACCTCCAATGGGCGAGATACCAGGTGGATCTGCGGGATACCATCGTGTAACAAAGGCTCTTGAGGGCTCCCTATACTTCCGTTCAAATCTTCACCGCTATGCCCATTTATACCCGTAAATCCCGCCGATTTCCAAGACAAAATATCACGCAAAAATCCTTTTCCCTTTCCTTTTCCTCTTCTAAACTAAATTCATTTTCCCCTTTCCCTTCATCAACATTCCCTTTGATAAGGTTTAAGACCTCTTCTTTCCCTATCGAAACCCTCAAACTTCCTTGAAAAACCATTGAAAATCTATAAAAAAATCACATTTTTTATATATTATAGACTTAATCCCCCTTGGGCTAAGTCTTTAACCCTTCCTCCATGCACCCCAAAGAATGGAACCAGCTGTTAAGCCATTTGAGCACCTATCGCATCACAGAGAGCCGAGCGCACAAATCTTTTGCCATGTTAAAAGATTAGATGTCAATAGCCTCGCACGTTGTAACCCCCTACCATATTACTTCCCATATAGACCATGGCCTTGCAACAGAACTGCTTAAATCGCGAACATAAAACCCTCCCGACCACAAACCTTTGTTTATGATTAATTTTTGGGTTTTAAAATTTTATGTCCTTATATTAAAAGAAAACCGGGTGGAATTCATCGGCATCGCTTTTGAGAGGGAGGCGGTTTTTCCATTTGCAGCTGCTCAAGGCCACCGGTCAGTCACGTGGTTCTTAAGCCATTTTGAAATAGCGCCCTCATCGTGCATTAAAGGCTTTCCTTCTGACATGGGCCCGGCACGATATTAGCGTCCATCATTTGATCCGAGGCCACCATTACGTTGATCACATCAAGAAGCGTGTGTTATCCAAGGTACGACGCATTTCATTAAAACTTCTCCGCCGTCGATCTGATTTGCAGACCAACGGCCTGGCCGATCGCTCGAGCCACACCAGTCGCGAGCTGCGTACCTCGGGGGGTTTTTATTCATCCTAATTTTATTAGAGGCTTGAACGGGTTGTATTTTGTAAAAGGTTTTTTTGGCACCCGTTCTCCGCCATTGATTGCATAGGCCGATTTTATCTCGATGACCCGCATTTGTCCCAATCCCAAAACTTGATTCTATGACCATTTTTATCTAAAACAAAGGTCTTAATCCATTTCCTTCATTTTTCCAAAATGACTTATTCACTTTGACTTTTCGCCTCCACTTCCGACCATCGATCTCCACGCGATCGACGACTCCGATTTAATTCCTCCTTCGGTTTCCTTTGACCCCTTCTAATCAACTTCAACCATTGAATGATGCCATCCAATGGCCATTCTCTCCACGCACCTTCGAAGCAAAGAACCCATATATGCAAGATTTTATAATGTTGTTCGTATTTTCAGTGTATTTAAATGGTTTTTCCGTTATACCGAAGAAAATTTCCAAAGGCTAAGGGTGACGATCCTCCCTCCTTTGATTCATCAAAAGGAATAATTCTTTAGGTTTTAACTCCAAGTTTCATCAATGTTTCATGAGGCATTGACACACGACCCCCGCACAACTCTACACACCAACAAACATAGTGAATTAGGCACAAATCAAAGAATATCATGAAGACAAAAATATACCAATGTACATTGAAGAAAATATGTGGGATCATGCCTAAGATGGTTTATCAAAATCATAATCCTCCCGATTGGAAATAAAGTTTAAAGAAAATCATAATTTTTTTACCAACAATGAAAGCCTCCACCGCCACATCTTCTTCAAAAATACAAATTGATTACCTCACTTACCACACACACTGTACTTCAAAGCATTCATATCGTATGCCGAAGTTATTGATTAGGATCATATATTTGTCTCAAGCATAGCCATAGAGTAAATTCTACCAAAGAACTTAATGTAAAAAATATCAACAAGAAAGTGACTATTAACAACACAGAGCCTCAAAAGTCAAAAAGAGCTCCCACCGAGCTTAAATCTTAGTTGTGAATGATTTAATATAGAGGACACTCATGTAAGCTTCTTCATCGAGCCCCTTAAAGGGTGAATAATTCACAAGTCCGTATTAATTATCTTTAGATATCTTTTATCGCATCTCATTCTGCTCTATAAATACTACCGTTAAAATGAGAGAGGTTGGTTGATTTGGCTACCGAACATTGAAATGTAATTGAGCTTGAGACTCTATCTCAGAATAGTGTTCACGGGCTATTGAGCTCGCTGTAATAGATAAGTTAGTCCGGGGAATTTTAGATGATCGGTAAACTAAATCATTGGACTTAAAGCTATAATCGGTTTGGAGCATCAATACAAGTTGATTTATGGGATCCTAGCTCCATGTTGATTGCGGTGGATGTTTTTCTCATTGTAACTCGTTATTTTGTTTCTTTTTTCACCGTGTTTCATATTCTCTTATAAATAAAAACATGCATGGAGTTAGAATTCCATCGTATACCAAGACTTCTTCTTGACTGAAATCTTTATCCGAATGTTTTCTTCCGCATGTGTGATTTGGGAATGATTCAATTTAGTTTAAGCCTAGAATACAGTGGCCCTCGTCTTATTCCTCTTTAGCCGTATATTATTCTTAAATGTTGTGTTCTAAGGATAAGTTAACTAATGATGAAATAAGGAATATACAGTGCCCCGGTCCTAGTTTTATCCCCTGCAGATCATTCGAATACTTTGGAATGTGTTGAAAGTCAAGTTAGTTTAGAAGTAATTACTTCTATCTTAGACCATCCTTTGTTATCATTAGTGTTTCTCTCTATTTTTATATGTTTTCTATTGAAGGTGTATCAAAGGCTGGCTAATTCTAAATACTTACCGTGATCCTATTTTACTTTCATGTCCTTCTTAAGTGTATGTCAAAGCTCGTTAGTTTAAAAGTACTTACCAGATCTTAGGTCGCTTCTTGTTCTTCATCTCGTTAAATTTCCTTCTTGTTGTATCATTTAAATACATAAATAAAACTTTAAAGAGACCCTTAGACATAGATGACTTTCCTTATGGACCACTTGCCTCTTCTCGCTTCAATTAAACCCTATTATGACTCCATAGCCCAATGGACTAAAATCATAGCCATCTATCTTACATCGTCAAAAGCTTATTCTATATTCTGCAACTCTCACACCTTTGAAACTCTTGCATTTAGAACTTTCCACCTCAAATAGTAATCATGCTAAACCATACAAAAAATAAACAAAACCCTTGACCTTCATAGCTAGCCTAATATCATCACCCAAAACTTCAAAGAAAAAGTCCATCTTTGCACTATTGGAGAGATCCCTTCCGGATTTAGAAGGGTTAGATCCTAGAATCCCAAAGTGGTTGGAAACGATGTTTCTCCCTACACTTGGAATTTTCTAATCTTGCTGATTACGTGGAGCTAACACACCTCTTCGCCTTCTAAATTTTCCACACGAGGAAAAAATATTTTGTCGGATCGCTGCTCTTTACCTCGTTTTCCGAGAACAACATGCCATACGTTGATCTGAGCCCTTCTCCCCCCAACAATGTAGGTCCGGGTCTTTCAAAGATCCCGCTCTCATGGGTATCTTTCCTTCCACCACCAAATGCCATTCAAGTTAATATGATCTCTTGGTTGGATGACCCATGGATCGTCCCTTTACCTAAACAAAGTGCTGATTCATTTGGGATTCAATGCCGCTTAGTCCAATTGAAATCATTTATTGTGAAAGACATACCGCATCCGATTCTCCCCTTATGAAGGTGCTCCTTTCAGCATGGCTCTCAACGTTTATTCTCAATCCCCTTTGGCTCAGCGATAAGGATTCTTCTGATCCTTGAAATATGTGTTTTCCATCCGATGAGGGAAGGTCATGAAAACTGTCTCTCGAATATCTATCGTGAGCGATTGCCATCACTGCTCTCACATGCCTCAACTTAGGCAGCAATGTGGTTAACCGGTTTTGACCATTTTGCATCTCAAGTTCATTTTCCACCACTAAATGCCTATTTTTACTCATGAAGTCTTCGCCGAATGTAACTTGGGTAACAATACTCGACGATGCTCTATCGACATTTTAGTGAAACCAGAATTGTCGAGAACATCCATGTGGGAGTCACTTTCTCTTTCGATGAATTCAAAGTGTACACTATCCTCTTTCGTGAATTTCGTGATGTTTTCACCTAGTCTTACAAAGCAATGCCTAGAATTGATCCTAGTATTGTGGTGCATGAGATTCCCACCTACCTGTGTGCGAAGCGTGTTCGTCAAATACCTTCGTCTAGTGAATCCTAGGAAATCCGCCGTCATAAAAGTCAAGTTGAAAAACTTTGGGCGGGGTTTCATTTATCCGATTTTCTTTGACAGAGTGGGTTTCTAATATTGTTCGTGTAAGAAGTAGGAGCAATTCACATCTATGTTGACTATCACGATATTAATCGGCCCTATCTTGCGGATAACTATCCCAACCCTTTCATCGATCGCATTTTTGATGATTATGCGGGTAGTGAGATTTTTTCCCTTATGGATGGTTTTTTCTCGGCTATAATCGATCAAAATTCTCTCGTCTGATCAACACAAGACTACTTTTTATCCGTCCTTGGGGAACGTTTGCATATAAGAACTCCCTTCAGCCTTGAAGAACACTCGGCTACGTTCTAGCACGTGATGTCTTATGCCTTTCACGTTATTCGTCATATTTTTCAACCATACCCGGATGACCTTTCAACTCATTCACTTACGCAAAAATACCACCCGTACCATCTTCGCTGATATTTCTTTGTTGTGTACGTCATAAATATTCGGCTCAATCCACATTAATGTATTCTCAGAATAATTCCGTAGAATTTTATGGTTTATCGTATCTAAAGATGGGAATTTTCCTTGACCCACTTAAGGTTGAGGCTATTGTTAATTCCCTCTCGCATCCTCGTTACACTAGCTCCGCAGTTTGCAAGGGGAAAGAAAATTTCTTACGTCGTTTTTGTCCCGAACTACGCTAAAGTAGCCAAAGGATTTGCATGAATTTTAAAGCAAAGACGTCCCATTCTCGTTCGATGATATTTCTCACACCTTACATGCTTAATACATCGTTTGTCAACACTTTCATTACGCTTCCTCCGACCATCATCGTTATTTAACCTTCTATCTAGTTGTCGCCTTCATTATGATTTCCATGGTTTTGGTTCAAGATGATGATGATGGTAAAAGACATGTCGCTTATTACTAGTCCTAACCTTCGAATTCCGAAATGGCTACGAGCATGTCGAAAGTTAGCATTGGTCGCCATCCAGGCCGTCCAAAGGTTTTCGCTATTATATCCTTAATACGTATCTGCGTGATTTATGATTGTAATCCCATGACATATTCTATCTCGATAGTTGCCGGGGGAGAATACTCTAAAGTGTATCGTTATCCTCCAAGAGTTTGATTTGGTGTTTACTACCACGAAATCAAAGAAATCACTTGTTTTCGCCGATTTGATTTGTTCTCTCCCCGCCGACTCGCTCCTTCTCATTCCGAGGATCATATTTCGTATGAAACACTTTTCTTGATTACACCCCGATCCGTGGCACGGTGATATCATCGTGTATCTCCAAACTTCTACATTTAGGTTTGAGTTAACGAAAGATGCCCGACGCCGCATTCGGCATTAGTCGCAACCTTATCGTATTCTCCAGAGATACCCTCTATCGTGTTGGAGTTAGATTATGTAATTCACGATGTCTAGCCCTCGAGGAAGCTAAGAAAGTTTTAAATGACTACCAAAGTGGCACCTATGGTGGTCACATGTCTTTTAATTCCACCACACATAAAATCCTTCGTGTCGGCTACTTTTGGCCATCTATTTTTAAATATTGCATTGTTGTAGTATGCAAATGTCATGCGTGCCGTATATATCAATGCAAGATGCTAAGAGAAGCAATCTATTCCCTTTTACACCTCGTCATTATCGTTGGTTCTTTTGAAAAATGAGGCATCGATTTTATGACGTGTAACCCTATCTCGCATGTGGGGCATGCTTATATCATTGTAGCCGCCGATTATTTTACAAAATGGGTCAAGCAATGCTTGGCGACCGTCATGTGGATGGCAAGAAAACATCACAATTCATATTCACCCATGTTATTACTTAGTTTGATGTCCCTCGCTCATCATTACTCGATTGGTGTTCTCATTTTTGGAACTATATGATGGTGAGCCGACGCTTCAAGTTGGGTCTATGTCACAACAAATCAATGCCTTATTACCTCAAGCTAATGGCCAAGTTGAAGCCATAAAAAAGTCCCTTTTACAATGATTCAATGAAAAATCGGGATCCATAAATCAAATTGGCATCTCATGCCGTTTTTAGCTCTTTGGGCTTACCAAACGTCGATTAAGAGTGCGACCGGATTTACCCCATTTCAGCTTGGTGTATGGTTTGAAGCCACTCTTTCGATTGAATGTGAAATCCCTTCACTAAAAATAGCTATGGAATTATCGCCAATACTTCTCCCGAATAAGAGCATCTCCTCTACATAGAGAGATTGGATGAAACTTGTCGCTAGCTACCTTGGTCATCGAAGCACAAAAGAAGCAAGTCAAAGCCATTGGATCAAATAGCTCTCATTCTTTTATCAAAGGCGACCCTATTCTCCTATACGAACAAGCTCATGACAAGATGGGAGCAAAATTACAACCGAGGGCATGGGCCTCATATCATCAAAAGTGTGTTATAGAATGAGGCTTATGATCTTATTGACATGAAGGTTATCACTTAGCACAAATTTCAGAAATTATAGGTTGTACTCAAAAGTATTATGCTTGAGTCATTCATGCATGATATGTACATAGGTGATTTTTTCATTTTTGTATGCTTTGGTGTGGATGTGCTTTGTAATATTTTTCTTCTTATTGGGTCTTGTTTGTTATGCATGTCTATTTCCTCTTATGTTGATTTCGCGATGGTGTTTCAAGAAGATCGCCAGGAACTTGTCTTCGTTTGTACTGTAATTTTATGATCTTGTTGGTGAGTTCATTAACCTACAAGGTATTTTTCATTACCAACTACAAATAATGCCGCTTGAATATAGTGCTATTTTGGAACTATTAATTGAGGCGTTTAACCTCGTATACACACATTGCTTGTGAATCGATTTGCAACTTGTTGTTCTTCAACTTAATCTGGCCATTATTCGCTCAAACCCATGCATTTTGAGATTGTATTTGCATATTCGTTTTACTTGAAAGCATAATAACAGCTAACATTGTTAGAGAAATTTTCACAATTTATAAAACATCATCATATGTAAATAGACCCATGTAGAAAACAGATGTATATATATCGATTGTTTGCAACTTCACATCATAAAAACCCAAAAATATATGTGTATGTTTCAGTTTACATCGCGAGCATTACCTAGTGTCTCTCTCAAAATGAGGAAATAAAGCCTAAGTGCCTAATAGACATGGTGCTCATGATAGCATGCTACCGCCCGTACCAACCGCCTCATCAAGTGGTGGATACAACTAAGCACCCCCACAAGCAGCTCGATAGGCTTGAGAACATCATCAAACAAGCATAGTCTAGAATCCCACGGGTGGTCCCTCCAGTTCCGTACTATCTCCTGGGCCACTACCTCACCATGAGGATCAAAATCACGAGGCGTTCGCCTGGCCGTCGGCAACATACCCGCAAGTCACTTTGGGCCCACATTTTAATACATATAAGAATAATTACTAGAACATGTATATACAAAAAAATCATAAACTCATGAAAATAAAAATGAGTCTCGCTAGCTCTTCGTCTCAATCCTCTCCCTTTGGGAGCAAGGAGGTCTAGATCACCGGTGAAGTCTCCGTGCTAGCATAAGGCCAATCCTCCACGACAACTCGCCTGTCAACAGCCAATCAAAAAACTCCGGCCTCCCGTGACATTTGCCGGCCACCCCTCCCGTAGGCATCAAAGGCAACCCATTGGGCCATAATGCGTGGTTCTCCGGATGGTGGCATCGGATACCGACCTCCCGACGTCACATATGGGTAGATCGCTCCAAGAATAACGATACAAAAAAAATGGATCCATACCAAACCGCTCAGCTTTGGTCTTCGTTACTTGGTGAGCTAACAAGCACGTTGATATCGCGCCCTCGACCCGCTGGAATAAGCACGGTTCATGCATTCTGGAGGGCAAGAAGCAAGCAAATCGTGTCTTCTTTGTGGCCTCATGCGGTGCTTGCGATCCTACAACCACGTGGATAGTGTGCAACACACTTTTAGTGCCGCATCAGGGATGGTTCTGAGCGTCGTACTCCCACTCCCCTCGTTCCTTTTCGTGTCCCCTCTACCCCCGTGTAAAAGGGACAAATGGCGCGGGTCCGTGCTTGAAACTTGCGCCCAACTCATATGCCCCAGCTCTTGAAAAATCCTCCCCTAAAGGATTCAAAATGAAAATCAAGGTAATGAAATTTAGCTCAAAAGATGGAAAATGATGTCGACTTACCTAAAACCGATGGAATCAAGATTGGTTCACTCGATCACTTGAATCGCTACCATAAGATCGCAAGGAAAATGGGTCATTATTGCTCTACAAAGAGCTAAAAGTGAAAAGTAAATAATTTTACCACTTATGGCATTTTATAACTTTTCAAAATCTTAAATTAGGTTTTAAAACATATTTTTCGATTATTATCATATTATTTTTGAGGAATATGTTTTACACACGTCTATTTGTGTAGCGTACAGGTTTTCGCATGGTTATGATGAAGAAACGAGTTGTATTTTATACTTTTTCGACTAAAACAAAAGTCACTACTCGGGAGTCAACTTTCAGCCTCTTTTCTCGACTCTCTAAAACTAAAAATATTACCGAGACGCTTGTCATTTTGAGCTCTCATAAATGGTCAGAAATGATATCTACTCAAAAGATATTGCCACTCCTTTTTTAGGTTGGGATAGATTATTTGGCGTAAAGGAATACCTTAGCCTATCACACTTAGAGGTTCTTCGCACACAATTTTCTACCTTTTTGGATTTGTGGGACTACCTACTAAAGGACTCATTGAGTTTTCTTTTCCTCTTTCTTTTCAAAACTCTCTAAATATGAAAATATTTCTGAAGTTCTTTTCTTTGCCTAATTATTAAAATCGATGACATCGACTTGTCGTTATGATGTTACTCTCGAGTTCCTCCTTCCTAAGGCTTGTAAATGTACTAGGTCAGTATTTTTCCAAAGGAAAACTTACATCGCAAGCATATGCTATCCCTCAATCTTGTTTTTCAAAATAATTGGGGTACTCGCTTTAAATGGTAGGGGAAAATGGGAACTAGATTTTAAATGTAAGGCGTATGTCGTTCTTGAGCATGGCACTTGTCTCGTATCTGGGCGGTTTGTGTTGTATATCTCACTTCATCATTTGTCTCGTTTCTCCATGGGTTTGGGTAATCTCTTTTACCACTCATCTTCTCTTTGCCATGTCACCATGACCTTAGATCCATTGATGTCAAATGTCGCCAAATTCAATGTCGTGTCGATACGTTCATGAGAAGCTCTCCGAATTTTTAAACCTCTCTATGATTCTCCTACAGGCGAATTCACAAACATCACATTCTCCTCGTCTCATGTCGATGATGTGGGAAACATTATCGCCCACCTTCGATCCAATCACTTCGTTAACCCAACTCATTATCCAGAAGTTGATCTAGAGACCTTCTCGTGTACCTTGGAGCCCGCATGCCTCACCGAAGGTGTTCTTCGCATTCGACGCAAGGTCCACATCATCGTCTTCAATTGACTAATCAGGTGGGTGTTCGATGTTAGATCACCGTTCACATTCCGTGGATTGTACCTTTCGTACCTTGAGAGACATTTTCATTATTGGTGGTTTCTCTCGTCTCGTTAATGATTTTGATCATCAGTCGGTAATCAAAAAATTTTCATATTCAACTTCAAATTTCACATATTCGCATGCTTGAATTTGTACTTTGTTTCGGTCGAGATGGAGCGAAAGACCCCGGGTTTTGTTTTGATGAAATCCAAAGGTAATATCTTTGTGGATTACTATGACTTATTACATGAATCTTCTGATTGATGGCTGGCACTATACCCGAGTCTATTAGTTGATCCTTATTGTCAGATGGTTGTTTCATACTCCTTCGGGATCTTACTATTTATGTACTTATTATGGATGGCTACGCCATGACACATGTAAATGTATCATAAATATCAATTGTATTTGTATTTGTAAGTTTTCTCACAATGTTGTTTGGGTCGAACGTGTTCTCAAAAAGAATTTCACCCTCCTCTCTCTCGTACCTCATGCTTTAGGGGCATCTGTTACACAAAGATTTTGTTACCATCCTTGCAATCCCTCACCCCACATATTGAGGGTCTTTCCCATGACCCGTGAGTAGTGTCATGCTATGAAAACACCTTCCCTTGCATCCTTTTGCAGGGAAATCATTTCTCCTATTGAAAATTTCCTCAAAATCCCACAAAACCTATGTTTTGGCTCGGGGTATGGGTAGCCGTCTACCCCTCGCGCCAATGTAAATATTTACACTTGAGCCCGTGCTACCTAGCACTGGCTCTTATTGTTGTGCCTATGCCGCTATTTTAGGAATTTTTTTAACAAAAGAGATGGAAGTTTTCTAACCACCTCAGTGATGAGTCACAGGAAGTGGTTAAGTTGATGAGCCACGAATCTCCATCTTTAGGTAGTGGTTTCTCCTCCATGGAACACCTCTTTGAAGATAGGTCTCCCTTCTATGATTATAGGGATCCTAACCCTCCCTCTCACTCTATATAAAATGTGCCTTCTCCCTTATGAAAGAATAACATATAGCCAAGAAGCCGAACTTGGAGAAGAGATACTATAGTCAATAATTGCTATTGAGAAGGTAGAACCAAGGAAAATTCTATAGAGAGAGCCCTATCCGAATTCCCAACAAGCCTTTGTGAGACGCGCTTCAATGGAACCTTCGTTGGAGGAGACCACAACGTCGAATCGTGGGTTGTACTCTTCATTTCTTTCATTAATATACTCGACTATGGTATTGGTTCCATCATTGTGTTATGTTAATTATTTGATGCAATTGATTTACTCTTCTTCGAATGTATCGATAGTTACTTAATGTGAAATAGTATGTTGTATATCATCATTTTTTCGTGTGTGTGCAGGTGTATCCAGCGTGAAAGCAAAGTGGATCGTGATCCGTCAAACCTCAGAGCGAGAGGCGGCTACTCTTTCGACGATGACAACAACGTAGGACTCCATAGTAAGTTATCTATCGAATTCCATCCATTTGTTGTCCAGGGAATCGATATTATAGTTTGTCTCATTTGTATTAGACCCACTCTAGGGCTAGTGGATCGCCTTTGTCCACAGAGGGGATTTACTCCTACCAAATAAGGATAAGGGTAATTTTAAGGTTAAGGTTAAGATTAAGGTTAATTCTAAGGTTAAGATGTTAGGTCTCCATAGTTTGCAAGATTGGCAAATACAAACGCCTTGCAGCCTACATGAAATCGGCTGTATTCTAGGATCTAGCCCTCCCGAATCCAGAGGGGATCTATCTATATGTGTGTTTAAAGATGTGATATTTAAGGCTTTTATTATGATATTAGGGTAGTTATTAAGAAAGGGTTTTTGCTTGTTTGGTTGGTCGCATGTGATCTTTAATCGGATGGAATATCACAAAAATGAAAAATTTTCCTCCTAAGGGGTGAAGATGCAAGCATATCGAAAAGTGTTCGCAGGATAGATTATATGAAGCAAATTTTAATCCATTAAGCATGGAGTCACAAAAGGGTTTAATGGTACAATAATTTCAAGAGTGGTCCAAGGGGAGCCATCAATATCAAAATATCCTTTTTTAGATTTAAATGATGGAGTGGAACATTAAAAGTGTTGAGAAAGTGGAAAAATCCAATAATCTCAAGAAGGATTTATCAACTTTCCATAACAAGAAAAGCCTTTTTAAGAAAATTTTGAAACCAAAATTTCAAAGGACAGGCTAACCATAGACTTCTTTGGAAAAGCTTGTATTAAAGATAACTTATCGTACAACAATCCAAGAATCTCACTAGACTACTTTAAGAAGGGATGAAAATGTATAAGAAAGCAGGGTGCAGCCTAAGATCGGTCGATATATTACAATCATGGTCTACTTTTAGCATACTAGGGAAAATTTCAAACAAACTTTGGAGAAAGAACTAGAAGATAGGGAAAACCATAAACTTTCCTAGTTTAACTCTACTTAGCATGTAATGAAAATATCATTCAAGAACTTCCTTTCAAGTTTTGCACATCAAGAAATGGACTAACCAACATTCCTTGATAATGTTTACACTTAATTTAAGTCATTCCCAAATATCACAATTAGCAAAACATATAAATAAAGTTTATCAAATAGAGAGTAGGGTACTTTTAACAAGTAAATCTTAGCTCTATGCTTGCTTCTATCGTGAGAAAAGTGAAAAAAATGGCATACATGAAAGGAAACAATAATAGTAAGAGGTATTTCATCAATGATATAGACCAAGATCCCAAGAATCAGCTTATATATTGATTTTCACACAATCCTAGCTACAAACTCCATGTCTAATGTTTCATCACAGCCTCAAACATCTCTTCTCAACCTATCTTCTTCAATCACTTCGACGTAGCTTCGCAGCTTCGCAACTTATTTACATTCAACAATGATTCAATACAACAACTATTACATCAAATTCCAACAACCAACAACATCTCATCTTCTTCAGAAGTATTTATATAAGAAAGAGGAGGGAGAAAGAAAAGGTCTCTAGTCCAATTAATACAAGTTAATGCTTCTCCACCTTTGTGGCCCACAGATATCTCTCGATGTTTTCCATGTATTAATTGGTTTTCATTTAATTTTAGCTACTCGGCATATTTTGTTGACTTTAAAACTCTTTGGTAGGCTATAACAATTCCGGCGACTTTAAAAAAATATCACCGATTAAGGAAATTACTATGCCTTTCTTTGATTTATTGAGGCCGTAGGTGGCACTTTTGGTAGTCAAAAGGATATTTTAGCTCGATGTGGTAGTGGAGGCTTCCTTCGATCGATATAACTCTCTTTATAAACACTACTACTTATCCTTCCGATCTTTGTTTAGGCTTAATTAAGCCTTGATCTTTATCTTCTGGTCTTCATTCTCTCGATACAATTTCATCGCTTTGTTTCATTGAACAAAGTGGCTTTCATTATTAGCTGGTTTCATCCAAGATCAAGGGTCGTGATCCACCGATAACATGAATTTAGAAACCCCGCTGGTTCCTTTTACTCATTGATATGAGTCAGCGTAATCGTCATTCGGGATCAACTTGTCAATTTTTTCCAGGACAAAGGGAAAATACAGATTAACCACCATTAAAACCCCGAAAAACAAAAACTTATTAAGAAATCTTCGTGTATATGGTTTGAGTGATCGAGGATGGATAAATGCAATAAAATGGGAGGAAAAAATCGTGGCAGAAACAAAATGCAACTGTGCTCAGATTTGAATTATGCATGGCGCCGCGAATTTTAAGAAGGATGGTTTTGGAAAAATGGTAGTGGTTTTCGTACTCAAGCCAGGGGGTAAGCGGTATTTTTTATTTGGAATGCAATACCATACAATGGATGACACGTGGATTTCTAAAAACCAATTTTATCGAGCGGAAGTAGCACACTATGGAACTAGGCCAAAATTTTCATGGATATGGACTAGTCCATTGGATGATTGTCGGGAGATCGGACGGTGTGGGTGACACGTGACATGTCTAAAGATGGGCGGGGCATGGATGGTGGGACCGAATTTTTTTTGTCACATAGAAGAAACATCATGGCGGGGTGAAATTTCAAGTGAAAATTTGGTTGCATTCGGTTAAGTCCCAATCGTTGGATCTCCGAAATGAACAAAGGAAATTTAGAAGATAAAGCAGAAAAGTTTGAGAGTGAGGAAGGGAAAAATGATGAAAGGGTAGAAGGACGAAAGACTTCCGAGGGCCGTTGATCTATGGAGACTGAATGGCTCAAATTCTCATCTAAAACCATAACGTTGAAATGGTAAAATAAACATAGGAAAAGTTTTTGCGATGCGACGAAGTGCGAACCATCGGATCCGAAGAGATATCAAGTAGAGATTAAATTGGAGGTTGGGATAGTGGAGGATCATGTGGTGGATGAGCGCGATGCGTTGAAGCGCCGTACCTTCGGATCTCATGGAATGAATGGCCGGGATTACATCACATCGGAGATAAGAAAAGAGGCCGCAGCACCGGGGTGTTTGAGTTTGCGATGTGCGATTAAGCGCCGTTGTAGGATCGATAAGGAGAGATCAATAGTCAATATTAAATTCCAGTGGGAGATGATGAAGTATAAGGGGGTAGTGCGGCGAGATCTTATAGCCGCGTGTTCTTATGGATTCAATGGCCGAGATTAAATCGAGGATCGCGCATCGCAGGAGGAAAAGGAAAGGATAAAGGGATTTTACGATTGACACAGATGGAGTGATGAGTCTTAGTACCAGCTGTGCTTTGGGTTACATAAGAAAAAGGGTCAGTTTATAAGAAAGGGGCTTTAAGGCCTTATAGAAAAAATGAAGGTTTAGATGAAGGTTTTTGAGGAATTTGGAGGTTCATATGGGTAAAGATGGGGTTTTAAACCTTGTAGAGGATTGCCAAGTGCTTAAAGGGGAATGAGGAAATAGAGGAAATGAGAAAGGCGATGGATTAAATGGAGAAAGAAATGGAGAAGTGTAATGACGAAAAATGTAGTTTTTAAGCAAACTTCTTCTATTAGTAAACGTAGGTCCTTGGAAGGTTAATAATGAAACAAATGTTGAAGATTAACACCAAGGATAAAGGTATTCATAAGACTTCGTAACCTGCCAATTTTGAAATTAATTGTTTCTCAAGGCTGGGTGTACATCTTAAAATGCACTATTTGGTATGACAAATTTTTATAGGTGGCCAACAAAGCATAAGGTTTAGGTTAAATGTGGTTAAAGTAAGGTTAAGGTTAGGTTAAGGTAAGGTTAAGGTTAAGGTTAAGGTTAACGATAGTGTTAGGTTAGTTAAGGTTAAGGTTAAGGTTAGTTTAATGTTAGGTTGGGCGTTAATGTTAAGGTTAAGGATATGTCTGTGTTAAGTTAGGGTTAAGGTTAGTTAAGGTTGCTACTGTTAATGTAAGGTTAACATTAAGGTTATCAGCATATTATGTATTATGGTCAAGGTTAACGTTAGGTTTGGGTTAAGGTTAATGTTAAGGCTAGGTTATGCTAGGTAGGTACGGTTAAGGTTAAGGCTAGGTTAAGGTTAACGTTTAACCTTAACCCTAACTTAACTCATAACCTTAACCCAAACTAACCTAACCTTAACCTAACCTTACCCTAACCTTAACCTTGACCTAACCTTAACCTTTGACCTCACCTTAACCTCAACCTTAACCTTGACACTCAAACATTTAACCCCTAACCTTTAATCTCAACTTTCAACCTTAGCCTAACCTTCACCTGACCTTAAACACACCTAACCTTAACTAAACCCTAACTCGACCTTACCCTTAACCTTAACATCACCTCTAAGCCTTTAACCTTAACCTTGACCTTGACCTAAACCCTTAATCTCTTAACCTTACCTGTTACCATTAACCTTAAGATGAGCTCAACGCTAAGCTAAGGTCACCTAACGTACAACCTTAGCTAAGGTTAAGCTTCACCTTAAGCTCAAAGGTTAACCTTAACCTTAACCTAACCTTAGATCCTTAACCATTAACCTACACCTAACCTTAGTGTTAACCTCAACCATTAACCTTAACCTATACCTTAACCCTAAGTTAACCTGACCTTAAACCTTAACCTTTACCCTCACCTTTCATCCTAACCCCTAACCTAACCTAACTCAAATTCAGTAACTCAAACCTTAACCTTGATCTTTACCCTCTGACCTTAACCCTTAACCTTACTCTCACTCTAACCTTAACCTTAAACCTTAACCTTAACCTTAACCTTAACTCTTAACCTTAACCTTAACCTAACCTTAATATTAACTCAACCTTAACCTTAACCTTAACACTAACCTTAACCTTTCAAACTTAACCATAATCTCAACCTTAACCATTAACCTCAACCTTAACTCACCTGCACTTAACCTAACCTTAACATTAACCCTTTATACCTTAACCTAACCTTAACCTTAACCTTTAACCTTATCTACAACCCCTAACCTTAACCTAACTCAACCTCAACTTAACCTTAACCTTAACCTTAACCTTAACCTAACCTTATACTCTTAATATTTAAACCTAACCTTAACTCTTAACCTTAACCTTAACCTCGACCTAACCCTTAACCTTAACCTTAACATTACATTAACCCAAACCTTCTTTAACGCTTTAACGTTACTTAATGTTAATCTCTAACCAGTTATTACTACCTTAAGGTTAACGTAACTATGCTTAACATTAATGGTTTAGCTAAGCTAACTTAACTCTTTAACCCTAACCTAACGTTAACGTTACCTTTAAGGTTAAAGATTACTAAAGCTTAACCTAAACCTTAACCTTAGCTTAACCTTAAAGCATTAACTGTTAACCTATAACCTTAGACTTAAGCTAAACTTAACCCTAACCTATAACCGACCTTTAACCTTAACCTTTAACCTTAACATTAACACTAACCTTTAACCTAACCCTTAACCTCGTTTCAAACCTAACCTAACCTTACCTTAACTCTGAAATAACCCTTAACCTAACCCTAACCTCGATGCTAACCTTAACCTTTAACTTAACACTAACCTCACTTTAACATTAACCTTAACCAACGTTAACCCTAACTCCAACTCCTTTTACCTTAACCCTAAATCCTTACCCTACAAATCTTAACCTTAACCTAACCTTAACTCATTGACCTTAACCTTAAGCTAAACTTAACCTTAACCTTAACCTCAACATAAACCTTAACCTAAACTTAACCTTAACTTAACCTTAACCTTAACCTTACCCTAACTTAACCTACATACTTAACCCTAACTCGTAACCTTAACCTTAACCTTAACCTTAACCTATAACCCTTAATACTTTAAGCTAAACATTAACCTAACCCTTAATCTCGACCTTAACTTTAACCTTACCTAATTACAACTTAACCTTAACCTATAACCTTAACCTTAACATTAACCTTAACCTTAACCTCAACCTTAACCTAACTTTAACCTTGACCTAACTCTAACACTACACCTTAACCTCTAACCTTAACGCTTAACCTTTAACTCATCTAACCCAACCTTAACCTAACCTCAACCTTAACCTTAACCTGTAACCTAAACTCATAAGCCTAACCTTAACCTTAACGCTAACCTTAACCTCTAGCCTTTACGTAATGTCAACGCTTTAGTTAAGCTTAACCTTAACCTTAGCTTAACCTTAACCTTAACCTGACCTTTTAACCTTAACTTAACCCTTAACCTTAAACATTAACCTAAAACTTAACTAACCTAACACTATCACCTTAACCTTAACCTTAACCTTAACCTGACCTTAACATTAACCTTAACCCTTAACATCTAACTAACACTTAACCTAACCTAACCCTTAACCTTAACCTTAACCTTAACCTTAACCTTAACCTTAAACATTAATCCATAACTTTAACCTAACCTCATCTTAACCTTAACCTTAACCTTAACATTAACCTTAACCCTAAACTCTTAACCCTCACAATAACTCGAAACTTTAACCTTACCCTTAACCTAACTCAACCTTTAACCTTAACCTTAACCTTAACCTTAACCAACCTTTCTAACCTTAACCTTAACTTAACCTTACCCTGATAATAACCTAAACCTCAACCTTAATCTTAACCTTAACCTTAACATTAACCTTAACCCTTAACCTTAACCTAACCCTAACCCTTAACCTTAACCCTAACCTTACCCTAACCTTAACCTTAACCTTAACCTATAACCTTACCTGAACCTTAACACTTAACCTTAACCTTGACGCTTAAGCTTAACACTTAAAGCTTAACCCTAACATTAACCTTAACACTTACTAACTTATACCTTAACATTTAACCTTAACATTAACCTTAACCTTAACCTGACGCAACAGTTTAACCTTAAACCTAAACTTACGCCTTAACACTAACCTTAACCTCAACATTAACCATATACCCTAACCTAACCTAACCTTAACCTTAACATTTAATGTTTAACTACTTAACCTTAACCTTAACGCTAACGCTCAACCTTAACCTTAACCCAACTTAACCTTAACCCTTACAACACTTAAACTTAACCTTAACTAAACCCTTTAAACCTTTAACATTAACCTTAACCTTAACGCTAACCTTAACCATAACCTATAACCTCAACCTACTAACCTCACTCTAGGGTAGCTTAACCTTAATGCTGACCTTAACCTTTACCTCAACCTAACCTATTAACCTTAACCTTAACCTAACCTTAACATGACCTAACCTTTTAACATTAACTCTATACCTCACACCTTTAACCTTAAATATTAACCTTAGCTAACCTTAACCTTAACCTTAACTTTAACCTTAAGCAAACCTTATCCTTTAACCTTAAGTCGTGGGATCTCAACTCTAACCTTAACTCTAACCCTAACCTTAACTCTTAACCTCAACCTATAACCTAACACTAACCTAACCTTAACCTTAATCTAACCTCACCTAACCTTAACCTTAACTTAAGTATAACTAAACCAGCTAACCTTAACCTTAACCATAATCTCCAAGCTTTCCAACCTTAATCTTAACCTTAAAACCTAACCTAACCTTAACTTTAAGCTTAACATTAAACTGAACCTTAATTTGACCTAACCTTAAACCTAACCTAACCTTAACTTTAAGCTTAACACAAACCGAACCTTTAATTTGACCTTAACTCTTGTAAACTCAACTTCAACCTAACTTAACTTTACTTCCTAACCTTAACTCCTAACTTGGCATCTCTATCCTTAACTCTTAACTATACCCTTAACCTTAACCTTAACATGACGTTAACCTTAACCTTAAGGTTAACCCTAACATAGCTTAACCTAACCTTAACATTAACCTAACCTTACCCTAACCTTAACCTAACTCAGCTATTAACCTTAATCATAACCTTAACCTAACCTCGACCCTAACATTAACTCAACTATACCTAACCTACCCCAACTAAACCTTAACCTTAACCTTCACCTTAACATTACGAACCTAACCTAACCTTACTAAACTAACCTAACCTTAACCAAAGGTTAACGTTAAGATTAAGGTCAAGGTTAAGTTAAGGTTAGTTTAAGGTTAAGGAAGGTTAATATTAAGGTTAAGGTTAGGTTAGGTTAGGGTTAACATTAGGGTTAGTATTTATGGGATTATTTAATGCCATAAGGTTAGGTTAAGTTTAGATTAAGATTTAGGTTAATTTTAAGTTTATGTTATTTTTAAACTTACTTAACCTTAACCTTGACCTTGACCTTGACTCCTAACCTTACCATTAACTTTAATCTTAACCTATCCTTTCCACCTTGACCTTAATCTTAACTCTAACCATTAACCTTTAACCTTAACCTAACCTAACCTTAAACTTGACGTAAACTTTAACATTAATCTCTTTAATTCCACCTACTCCTTAATCCCTAATTTTAATTTGACCCCAACTTTAATTTAATTCAGTCTCTTAATCTTAACCTATCTCCTTATTTCCTAACTCTTAACCTTAACGATAACGTTAACCTTAAGTTTATCCTTAACCCAACCCAAGTTTAACCTTAACCTTAACCTTAACTTAATCATACACAACCTTAACCTAGCCTTTCCTTAACCTAGCCTTGTTTAACCTAGTAACCTTAACCTAACCTTAAGGTCAACATTGAGGTTGGGGTTAGGTTAGGTTATCGTTAAGGTCAAGGGTAAGTTAAGGTTAAGGCTGTTGCCAATACCGAGGTTAGGGTTAGATTGGCGGTTAAGGCTAAGGTTAAGTTTAATGTTTAGCTTATGGTTAGGTTAAGGTTAAGGTTAAGGTTAAGGTTAGGTTAAGACATAGGTTAGGGTTAAGGTTAAGGTTCGGTTAAGGTTAAGGTTAAGGTTAAGGGTTTAGATTAGGTTAAGGTTAAGGTCGTTAAGGTCAAGTTAAGGCTAGGTTAGGTTAGGGTTGTTGCTAGGTTAAGGTTAAGGTTAAGGTTAGGTTAAGGTTGGTTAAGGTTAAGGTTAAGGTTAACGGTAAGGTTAATGTTGGCGCGTTTGTGTTTAGCATGTCAAGGTTTTGTTAAGGTTAAGGTTAGGTTAGGTTAAGGTTAAGGTTAAGATTAAGGTCAAGGTCAAGGCTCGAAGGGCTGGTTGGGTCATATTGGTTAAGGTTAAGGTTAACACTGAGGTTGTGCTAGTTGCGATTACGCGGCGTTGGGGCATGCTGCTGCCAAGGCCAGGCCGTCGCTTCGCTAAGGCGTTTGGTAGGCAAGGTTGCTGCCAACACCAACGCAGGGCCAAATTCATGTACACCTTGTATGCCAGGGTGCTACGCTGGCCAAGGCCAGGCCAAGGCCAAAGCAGCTAGGCCAAGGCCAGGTTAAGGTTAAGGTTAAGGTTTCATCCAGTTAAGGTTAAGGTTAGGATTAAGGTTAGGGTTAAGGTCAATGTTAAAGTTAAGTTTAAGGTTAAATTTACAAAAGGTTACGTTTTAGGTAAGGTTAAGGTTAAGGTTAAGGTCAAGATTACGTTAGGTTAAGGTTAAGGTAAGGTTAGGGTTAAGGATAGGTTAGGTTAGGTTAAGGTTATCTTAAGGTTAGGTTAAGGTCAAGGCTAAGGCTAGGTTAGGTTATGGGTATGGGAAGGTAAGGTTAACGTTAAGGTTAAGGTGAAGGTTAGCTTGGTTGTTGCTGTTGGTGTTAGATTAGGGGTAAGTTTAAGGTTAAGTTTAAGGTTAAGGTTAATGTTAAGGTTAAGGATTAGGTTCGCCTTAAGTCGTGGTTAAGGTAAGGTTCAAGTTAATGTTAGGTTGCTGGTTAGGTTAAGGTTAACGATAGTGTTAGGTTATGTTGAGGTTACGTTAGGTTAAGTTTAATGTTAAGGTTAAGGATAAGGTTCGTAAAGTCGTGTTGGCGTTGTGTTGCTGTTGCTGTTACAAGCTATACCGTTGGTCAAGGTTAACGCATGTTAATTTTAAGGTTAAGGGTTATGGTTATTAGGATATGCTAGGTTAGGTAAGGCGATACATAAGAAGCAGGTTAAGGTTAATCTTAACCCTAACTAAACCATAACCTTAACTAAACCGTTAACCTAACCTTAACCTAACCATAGCTCTTAACCTTAACCTAACCTTAACCTTGACCCTTACCTTGACCTTAAACTTAACCTTAACCTTGCCCTTAACCTTAACCATAACCCTAACCTTAACCTAACCTTAAAATTAACCTTAACCTTAACTTTAACCTTAATCCTAACTTAACTCCGACTCAATCCCAATTCAAACCCTTAACATTAACCTTACCCTTAATTTTAACATTAACCCAATCCTGACCTTAGCCTTAACCTAACTAAACGCTTAGAATTAACCTTAGTGTTACCTTAAGGTTAAGGTGAGGTTAATGTTAAGGTTAAGGTTAGGTTAACATAAAAGGTTAGGTTGTTATGTAATATTCCTACCAGCTCAAGCTAATAGGAATATTTCATTTGTTTCCTTTTTTATTATTTGATGAATAAATGTAAAAGAGGACATGAAAACTCTCAACCAAAGAATAAATACATGCCCACGTAAAGGATAAATCAGGCTCTCTAATAAAAAGCCACTTGTGTGTGAACAGATTGAGCTACGGATTGGGTCAATAGGACCAAATCACTACAAGACTAGATACATTGAACCTCAGAAGACCAAGCAAGGCAATGAAGGAGGATCCCATGTGAAGGGGGTTAATTCATTTGAGGTGGTTTAGGGTTTTGAACATCCTCATCTTATAAAAGGAAGTGAGGCTCAAGGAAAAGGTTGTTGAAGATATTCAAAAATTAGCCCTGACTAATTCTATTTCTCTGGCTGTTTAGCAAGAGAATAGTGAGGGTTTCCTATTTAGGAATCCTCCTCCCTTCCTTAAGGATTTCTTGGAGGATATTGTGCCGCATTGATCCACTATCCGGAATTTTGGCCAAGCCTCATCTTACATCTACAACAAAGTCCTATTTGGGGTGAGCTTTCTATGTAGTTGCAGCAGTGGAGTTCTAGATCCGCAAAGATCTAGTTTGTTTTGGGTGTCTCTTCTCATGGAGTGTATCTTTTAACCTTTCCGGAAGAGTGCCTTCTTATTTTGAGCCTCGATTATTTTAGCATTAGGACAAAGTGTTTCACTTATTCACGACATTCAATTAAGGAAATTGCATCTCAGTGTGAAAAGTTGTGGTGCACATTTGATAGCGCTTGGAGGAGAGATTCGGTGGAAGGACTCTTTCCTTCATTGTGGTGATCATGGGATTGGCCAACCAATCCATGTTCTATTTAATATCTGATATATTTTGTATCATATTCTTTAGAAATTTTTGAATATTATTGCATATCTATGGTGTAGATCTCGTATCTATTCATTGTTATTCATCTCTCGCCGAGATCCCCATGGGGATGTAGTAAAAGATCTTTTTGCATATAGATACCATTATGATCTATTATTTTCTATTCATATATTTTTATATCTAAAACATAATTAAACACTGCCCAGCCCTTGTAATACGTTTTTCATCTTTCTCTGCCTCATTCCATGGTTGCAACACTTCATTTTGTGGCCTTTCTTCATGTATAAATCGTATTTTCTAATATAAAGCCATTGAATAATATTATAAAATTTACATACTAATATCTATCATTGTTTTAGTTAAAATATTCATAAAGTCACGTTGTAGAAGCTTCATCACTTTCGTATACTGAAGCCATGGAAATCGGTGTGGTTTTCTAGCCTAGTTAGGAAAGGGGGAATCAAGTATCATAGAAAAAGGACTTTTTTCTTATGAAATATAACATGTTAGTCCCCATAACCCTAGATATCATATCCAATCACTTTCCCATCTTATTTTTACACAAATCTCTCGAATACATTCATTTTATGTCCTAAATCAATTCCTTTTCCCACCTTGCCTTATAAAACACCGTATAAAATTGTTGCCGTATATTTTATTGAAGGATAAATGATTTAAAATCTGTATAAGACATATTTATGTAGCTCCACATTGGTAATAACTCATATTATTCCCTCTAATATCGTAGTTGTTCCTTAGTTGGGAACATTAAGGGTATCAGAAAGCAAGATCTTTGCCTCACCATGGCTTCAAGTGAAAGTGTTGTAGAGAAAGAAGCAAGATCAGAATTCTGAAGAATATTATTTTTACTCATCATATTCTAGATCCATGAAGATCCTCTTCAAAGAGGGTAGACAGACAAAGGAGAAAGAAGAAAATGAAACTCCTAGAGGGTTTCAAGGAGAAGAAAGTTGTAGTGAGACTCTATAGAAGGTTTCAAGAAGGAGAGGAAGACACATGCACTTCCTACCCCTCACAAAGAAGATGCATTGTACAGAAAAGAGCATGGCTCCACCACTTGGAAGAATGACAGAAGAGAAGATCTCCCCGGCCCTTTTCCAGACCATGAAGGGTATTGAAGAAGATCTCAAAGAGATTGAAAGGTGGAGACTGTACCAACACCGGCACAACCTTGGAAGAGAAGCCTTCATGTTCAATAATGGAGGAAGACTATAGAGTTATAGAAGAAGCTCTTGCTTCTACATCCCACCAAGGTATAATTAAAAATCCATCTCAGGTCACTTAACACATTGTATAAAGAGATCTACATTTCGTACGTTGTTGATTTAGGAGAAAAAAGTTGCACTGCTACTGTGAAAGAGAAGTAAGGAAGAAAAGGAGGCACCATTCCTCATGGGGAAATTAAAATTGCAGCCCTTCATCTATGAAGCAATGGAGGAATAAATTATGAATGGTAGACATCTTGAAGTGAGAAACCTTTTCTCCTTTCTAGATGCCTCTTTTCAATGAGCACTCCCCAAATTTCAAAGAGAAACTTCTACCTCAAGGAAGATCCAGAACCTCAATGGTTTTCGAAGGACATAGATGAGAGGTCTTTTCTTGAAGATTTCAAGGGATTGCATTTCAAAAGCCCTTGAAATGGCAGAAGGTGTAAAAACTAAAGAGACACAAAGATAGGAGGGTGAGGGCTAGCCTAATTCCTATTCCATTGTTGAAGGTTGAAACACCTAGGAAGGTGATTGGATTGAAAGTAAAGGAAGCATGGAGTGGCCCCTCCAACATGTATCTGAGTCATATATGATTAAGGAGGTCTCATTGTATTAATATTATGACACCATCCATGGGAAATATGTGTCATCACTATCAAAGGATGAGACCCCGAAGATTGCAGGAAAGAGGAGGGCAAGCTTCACATGGTAAGAAACATTTGTCCCTCTTTATTTCAGCATAATAATGAAAAAAGAAGTCAAAATGATCTATTCAAGAAAATCAAGGACACATTAGTCCATACATCCCTTCCATGATCTATGCCTTAATGTTCCCTTACTTGAAGGAATTCACCAAGGAGTTCCCATGATGAGCAGAAGAGCAAAGTGTTCTTTCAACCTTGTGCATCCATGTCATATCTTTCAAGAGGGAAGTCAACATAACATTGGAGGCTTAAAAGTGAAGCATTCTTATGTAAATCTCATCTTATTTCATGATTGCATGTATTCTCTCTTACTTTACATTTGTAGCTATAACTCCCAAAGGGAGTGTTTTATCTTACAAGCCTATGGCCAACTATGGGCCAAGATTATTTTCAACATGGCCACTCCCTTGATGGGCTAAGGGAGGTGTTACAAAAATGATGGGTGCTTCCCTAAGGCAATTTAATATACACTTCACTTTCAGCCATGGTGAAATGATAAGTAACAAGTAAGTGGCATGCAAACCACTTAACATATCTAGATCTCAAGAGGGAGGAGATCACCTCGCGATGGTTCCTATTGGGTGAGTTTGGGTACCACCCAAGGTTTTTGAATTTATTTTCTCATGCCTTGTATTTCAAGAAAATAATGGATAAGAAGAAGGCATGTTTTTTTTGGTTAATGAGGAGAGAAAGTATGGACACCCCATTATGAATTCCTATGTCCATACATCTACATTTGTATCCATGATGTATGTACATGTATTTCTATTTAGAATGAATATCATAATCATGTATGTAATTTGGGTTGGGAGAAGATGTAACCTTCTCATGGGATGGCATAAGGGAGCATGTTTATATCATGATGTTAATGATCATTCAATCTTTATTGTAAACATGAGAGGAGGAAAGGTACAATGGTGAATGTATCCATTGGGAATGCAATCTCCCAAATTCATTTGTATTTCAAGAAGAGGATAGAACCTTATATTGCTGTTGCATTATATATTGTGTTTTCTTATGCAAAGGGTCATGTATTGGGCTTATGTCATGGGAAGGGATCTTCACAACGAGAAATTGGAGCAAGACATGTGTTGCTGAATCATGTTCAACCAACACCTATTATCCTCCATTATTTCCAAGATTTGAAGAAGCTTATGGCAGCAAAAAGGGTGGGATGGCCACTTATTGTATCATGATTTGAGGCAGCTAGAGGATGGATAAAGCCGGTGTCAAAGGAGGACTTGGGTCACCATCCAATGACACTATTCCATATTATCGTTGGAGCACCGTAAAAATGATTTATTCACTATATGCATAGGAGGTTGGGCAAAAAGGCTCACTAGAATACATGAAGAGAATCATGAAGGTCAAAGCTCCTCTTTGGATTCACGAGAACTACATTGCAGAGCTCAAGATCAACAAATTATCCATCAACAATGGGAAGACTTTGGAAACGTTGCCTCTCGAGTATATTTATCTCTCATTTCCAACCTTATAGCCCCTACTCAATGCACATTATGGGGATTAATAATTGTTTCTATGAGCTATCAAGAATGGCTCCTTTTATTTGGATGGCAAAGATGGAGAGTAAAGGCTCTTAAAGGGGTTGAAGTACCCTATATTTACAATCTCTCATGCCTTGAGAAGACCAATGGACAACTTGTAATTCTTCCTTGTATCTCCCACTCCCGTGATGACAAGCCATATGGTTCATTCCGGGGAGAAGACAATTCCATTGGAGATTTTATGCAAGACTCACCTTGGCAAACTTTGAGGAAAAGCAAATAATTTTGGAGGGAGGACCGTATTCCTAATTAGCCCAAGCTAACAGAATATCTCATTTTGTTTCTTTATTATTTGATGAATAAAATGTAAAGGAGGACAGAAAACTCCTTAAATCAAAGAATAAATACATGCCCAATGTGAAAAGGGATAAATCAGTATTTCTTAATAAAAGCCACTTATGTGAATAGGATTGGAGCCACTTCACGGGGTCAATAGGAACAAATCACTACATACTGCATACATTAAACCACTTTGAAGACCCAACGCAAGCCTAGAAGAAGGATCCCATGTGAAAGGGGGTTAATTCATTTGAGGTGGTTTAGGGTTTTGCACATTCTCATATTATAAAAAGGAAGGAGAAGGCTCAAGGAAAATTTTGTTGAAGATATTCAAAATTAGTCTCCTTAGGGTCGTTTAGCAAGAGAATAGTGAGGGTTTCCTCGCTTAGGAATCCTCCCTCCTTCCCTGAGTATTTATTGGAGGAGATTAAAGGCATTGATTCACTATCTAGAATTTTGGCCAAGCCTCATATTACATCTATAATGTGCATTCCTATTTGGGGTGAGTTGTCTATGAAGGGTTAAAGTTAGTGATTTCTAGATCCGTAGAGATCTAGTTTGTTTTGGGTGTCTCTTCTCATGGAGTGTGTCTTTTAACACCATATAAATGCTACTTGAGCTTTAGATTTTTATTCTGCATTAGCCAGTGTGCTGCACTTATCTTAAACATAGTCACTTGAGAAAATTGCATCCTCTTTATGTGAAAATTTGTAGTGTACATTTGATAGCAGCTTGGAGGAGAGATCTCTAGTGGAAGGACTCCTTTCCTTCATTATGGTGATCCATGGAGTGGCTAACCAATCCATGTTATATCTCAGATCTTATTTGTTGTGTATCATATTCTTCATAAATTTTTAAGATTATCAAGTAGATCTATGGTGTAGATCTTAGATCTATTCATTGTTATTCATCTTCTCAACAGGATCCCTAAGGGGAATGTACTAAAAACTCTTTTTGCATATATATCCCATTCGATTCGTGATTTTATATCGTATATATTTTATATCTAAAATATAATGAACCACTACTTCATCCCCCTATAAAATTACGTTGTTCAGCTTTTCTATCTCATTCCATGGTTACAACACTTCATTTTGTGGCCTTTCTTCATGTATAAATCGTATTTTCTAATATAAAGACATTGAATCATATTATAAAATTTCCATACTTATATTACATCATTATTTCAATTAAAATATTTATAAAATCATGTTTTAGAAGCTTCAACACTTTTTTCATAATTTAAGCCACGGGAAATCAAGGTTTTCTAGCTTAGTTAGGAAAGGAGTGAAATCGTTTAATATAGAAAAACGCCTTTTTTTTTGCTTAAATTAGACATGGGAGTCCGTAACCCTAGCTATCATATCCAACTACTTTCCCATCTTATTTTTACGTAAATATCTAAATACATTCATTTTAGGGCCTAAATCACCTCTTTTCCTCACTCTTGGCTTTAAAAATTCCGTATAAAGTTCTTGTTGTATATTTTATTGAAGGATAACTAATTCAAAATTTGTATAAGACATATTTCGTAGCTCTAAATTGGTAATAAATCATATTATTCCAAATAGTGTAGTTTTTCCTTAGTTGGGAACATTACATTGTTGCTTTAGTTAAGGTTAAGGTTAACATTAACCTTAACCCAACTTAAACTTAGAACGCTATAACCATAACCTACACCTTGACCTTAACCTTAACCTAACCTTAACCTTAACCATAATCTAACCTAACCTTAACCTAACCTAACCTAACCTAAACCCTTAACCTTAACCTTAACCTTAACCTTGAGCATAACATAACCCTAACCTCATTGTTAAAATTAACCTTAACCTTGACCTTAACTCTAACCTTGACCTTAAACCCTTAACTTGCACTTAACCTTAACCTTAACGTTAACCTTAACCCTAACCTTAACCTTTAACCTAAACTTTAACTCAATCTTAAACCTAACCCTAACTCTAACCCTTTAACCTAACCCTAACCTAACCCTAACATTAAACCTTAACCTTATTATTAATCCTTACCCTTTAACTCTAACTGCTAATTTTAATTTAAACCTTTAACCTTAAACCCTTAATTCTTAACCTTATCCTAAACTTAACCTTAACTTAACCTAACTCTAAATTAACCTAACTCTTTAACCCTTAACCTTAACTCTAACTTAATCTAGTAAATTTAAATTTTAACTTTAACTTTAACTTTAACCCTTAATCTTCAATCTTAACCTAATTCTAATTCCAGATTCAACTCTTAACCTTAACCTTACCTAATCTTAACTTTAACTTTATATCTTAACTCTCTAACTTTCATCCCTAACTTTAGACTGTAACCTTAATCCTTAACATTAACATTAACGCTAACCTTAATCTCTACCCCAACCTAAGGCTAACCTCACCTCAACTCTAATATGCACCTAATCCTAGACCTCAATGCTAATTCTGACTTTAACTTTTAACTCATTCCTAACCTACCTCAAACCATATTAACCTCTAATTTCGCAATAACCTAATTTACCTTAACTTACTCACTTTTACATTAACTCCTAACCTAACCAGCCTTTTACTTCTATACAATATTAACTTATCATAGTATTAACCTACTTTAACTTTAACTTGCCCTAATTCTTACTAACACTAATTTCGCAGCTATCTCCACCCTAATCTAACTCGCTGTACCTTAACTTAACTTGACTCAACATCTATAATCGTTTAACCTGATCTAATCTTAACCTTAACCTAACCTCATCCTAACCTTAGACCTTAACTTTAATTCTAACTATACCAAACTCATCTTAACCTTTAACCCTAACTTTCCATGCTAACTTAACCACTCAATCATAATTTAACTCTAGTTTAACCCTTACCCTAACTAAACCTAACTCAACTCAATTTCACCTAACTCAACTCTTAACATTAACCTAACCTTATTATTAACTCATTCTAACCTTAACCATAACCTTTTAGCTAAACCTTTAACCTAACCTTACCCCTAACTAAATCCTAAACTTAACCTTAACTTACATAACCTTTTAAATTAACATTAACCTAACCTAAACTCCTACACTAACCTAACCTTAACCTTAAACCTAACCTAAACTTAACTCCAACTCCAACTTAACTCACTTAACCTAACCCAACCCTAACCTGCTTAAGTTGTTTACCCACTTACTCCTAACCCTAACCTAGACTTAGCCTTGACTCCAACCCAACCTTAACATTAAGCTTAACTCCTAACTCATCCCAACCTTAACCTTGCTTACCTTACCCTTGACCTTAATATTGACTCCTAACCTTAACCTAATCCCAACTCCAACTCCAACTCAAGTTAAATCCCAACCTTAACCTACCCTGCCAACCTTAACCTTAATCTTAACCTAACCTTTACCTTAACATTAACTTAAACTTAACCTTTACCCTTTACCTTAACGTTAACCTTTAACTTGACCTTAACTCACCTCACCTAATCCCAACCCACCTACACTAACCTTTACCTATCTGACGCACTTACCTTAACCCAACCTTAACCTGACCTAACTCTAACTCCATTCCTTACCTTAACATTAACATTAACTTGACCTTAACCTTAACCTTAACCTTAACCATAATTCCATAACCTTAACCTTACCTCACCTAACCTAACCATAACCTTAACCTTAACCCTGACCTAACCTGTGTTAAACCTTAACCTTAACCTAACTCAGCAATCTTAACTCAATCCTTAACCTACCTTTAACTTGAACACGTCTAACTCTGTTTTAATCCCAACCTTAACCTTAACCTTAATCTAGAACTTATCCCTAACCTTTTTGGGGCCTTAAAATTAACCTATTTTAACTCCACCTAACATTAACCTTCCCCTTAACGTCAACCTATCCCACCTCTAATCCTTAACATAACCTAACCTTAATTACAACCTTAACATTAACCTAGCTCCACCCTTAACTCCAATCCTTATTCCCTAGCCTTAACCTTAGGTTAAGGTTAAGGTGAAGTTCAGGTTAAGGTGTTTAAGGCTTCGGTTAAGGTTAAGGTATCGTTGTGGTTAAGGTTTAGGTTAAAGTTAAGGTTAACGTTAAGGTTAAGGGTAAGGTTAGGTTAGGATTAAGGTTAAGGGTTTAGTTAAGGTTAAGTTAGGTTAAGGTGATGGTTAAAGTTAAGGTTAAGGTTTAGGTTATGGGTTTAGTTAATGTTAATGTTAAGGTTAAGGTTAAAGGTTTAGTGTAAGGGTTTAAAGTTAAAGTGAATTTAGTTAAGGTTAAGGTTAAGGGTTTAAGGCAAGGCTAAGGTTAAGGGTAGGTCGAGGTTAAGGTTTAAGCGCTTCGAGGTCGTAATAGGTTAAGGTTAAGGATAAGGCTTTAGTTAACACTTTAAGGTCAAGGGTTTATGTTGGGTTTAAGGTTAGGGTAAAGAGGTCAGGTTATCGCTTTGATGTTATGGGTTTAGTTAAGGTTAAAGTTTAAAGATAAGGTTAACCTTAAGGTTAAAGGTCAAGGTCAGGGATTAACGTGATGCTAGCGTTAACGTTTAAAGGTGAGCGTATGCATATAGTGTTAAGGTTAAGGTTAGGGGTAAGGTTAAGGGTAAGGTTAAGGTTAAAGCTGTAAGGTTAAGGTTAAGGTGAGGTTAAGGTTAAGTGTTAAGGTTAAGGTCAAGGTTAAGTGTTAAGGTTAGGGTTAAGGTTAAGTTAGGGTTAGGTAAAGTTAAAGGTTAATGTTAAGGTTAAAGTTAAGAGTAAGCGTTAAGGTTAGGTTAGGTTAAGGTTAAGGTTAAGGTTATACGAAGTTGTGGTTAGTGTTAGTGAGTTAAGGTTGAGGTTAAGTGTGTTAAGTTAAGGTTAGGTTAAGGTTTAGGTTAAGGTTAAGAGTTAAGGTTAAGGTTAAGGAGGTTTAGTTAAAGGTTAAGTGTTAAGGTTAGGGTTAAGGTTAAAGTCAAGATTAAGGTTAAGGTTAAGTGTTAAGGGGTTAAGGTTAAGTGTTAAGGTTAAGGTCAAAGGTTAAGGTTAGAGGTTAAGGTTAAGGTGTATAGGTTAATGTTTAAGGTTAGGTTAAGTGTTAAGGTTAATGTTAAGGATTGGGGTTAGGTTAAGGTTTGTTTGAGATAAAGGTTAAGGGTAAGGTTAATGTTAAGGTTAAAGGTTAGGTTAGGTAAGGTTGCAGGCTGGTGGTTAACCTGAGTGTTACTCAGTTAAGGTGGTTATGTTAGGTTTAGGGTTAAGGTTAAGGTTACGAGTTAAGGGTGTTGAGGTCAGGTTGTTTAAGGTTAAGGTTAACCCTGAGGTTAGGTTAAGGTTAAGTTTAACTTAAGGTTAAGTTCAAGGTTAAGGTTGAGTTAAGGTTAGGTTAAGGGTAAGGTTAAGGCTATTATGGTTAAGGTTAGGTTTGGAAGGTTAAGGTTAGGTTAAGGTGAGGTTATAGTTAAGATTAAGGTTAAGTTAGTTAAGGTTAGGTTAAGGTTAGGTTAAGGTTAAGGTTAGGTTAAGTTAAGTATAAGGTTAAGGTCAAGGTTAAGGTTAGGTTAGTTAGGTTAAGGTTGAGGTAGGGTTAGTGTTAAAGTATAGGGTCAAGGTTAAGGTGTAAGTAAGGTTAATGTTAAGATAAGAGTTTAATGTTAAGGTATTAGGTAAAGGTTAAGGGTTAGGTAGTTAAGGTTAAGTGTAACGTTATGTAAGGTTATTAACATTGAGGTTAGGGTTAGGGTTATGGTTAAGGTTAAGGTTAAGGGTAAGTGTCAAGGGTTGGGAAGGTTAGTGACCGAGGTTAGGTTAGGTTATGGTTAAGGTTAAGGGTAAGGTTAGATTTTGGGTTAAGGGTTTTGTTAAGGCTAAGGTTAAGTGCTTAATGTTAGTTAAGGTTAAGGGTTTAGTTAAGGTTAATGTTAAATTTAATGGCTTTAGGTAAGGTTAAGGTTAAGGTTAGGGTCAAGGTTAAGCTTTAAGTTTAAGGTTAAGGTTAAAGTAAGGTGTAACTCTTAATGTTAAAGTTGAGGTTAAGGTTAAGGTTAAGGGTTTATTAATGTTAAGGTTAAGGCTAATGTATGGTTAAAGTTAAGGTTATGGTTAGGTTAATGTTACGGGGTTAGGTCAAGGCTAATGTTAAGGTTAAGGTTAGGTATGGGTTAAGGTTAAGGTTAAGGTTGTTGTGGCTCCTAGAGATAATCTTGAGTTGTATAAAGACTGTGTTGCCTAGGCCATATTAATCCTAAGAGCATATGACTCAACTGACAGATTTGACAAGGCTAGGCTCTCTATTCTATAATATCTTGGATGGATGGTTCTTAATAAGGGCTGAACCAAGACCAAAGTTAAACACAATAACTATGAAACTGCAACCGAGTATAAACTTCAATACATAAATGCATCCGACAACTCTTAAGACATAATGCCGTAGAGGGGGTCAAATTCTAGAATGACTCGCTTTATATAAAATAATATGTAGGTGATGACTTTGAAGAAAATGTAGAATATTAACCATAATAGGGCTTATCCAAAGACAGAGATCCATATATACTGCCTATGCAAAGATAAGAATCCATATATGTGAACAATTCCAAAGAAAATGATCCATTGTAGTTACATCGTAGGAACTATGGAAGAGATGAAAAATGAAACAAATATGTTGCCCGAGCTATATTTTAGCACTATAGCTGAGTAAACATGAGTATCTCAGAAATGATAAATTCACATTTAAACATAGGATCACTGCGTATCTCAGAAAGTTAGATATAAGAAATGTGGAGATATGTAAAATTAACATTTGTATTAAACAACATATAGAAGAGCTACAACCTAGAATCACCTGCATCGAATCACCAATTCCAACAAAAAGCTTCTTATCAATGAGTCCTTTATGGATCTTCAACATCAATTACTAAAATCTTATTAAATATACATACACAGAAAGTGCTTGAACTAGTGAGTCCTTTGAAAACTGAACCCTATAGATGTCTTTGCTTCCTCGTTTTATAACATTTTCAATGGTCATACGTGGAAATATATTTTGGTAAAATATATTTTCCGCGTGCCTGTATGCAGCTTCGTGTCTTAATAAAAACATCAAAATTGATGATGGGGTAGAAATGATTCCCTACTCTACAAATCAAAGCTCGTAGCCATTTCTATCACGAAAATAACAAAATCGTCTAACTAAAAGTAAAATTGCAAGAGTGAAATATAAATTTCGCTCGAATATTGAAAGTAAAAGAAACAAGAGGCCACATGGGCCAAATCATCATAACAATTTTGGTGGTGGGACGGAAGCCTAGGCTATAGTTGGAGAAGGCAAGACTATGGTTTCGTAGTGTGAGGTGGCTTTCTTAGAGGCGAACGGAGTAAATGCGTGGGCCGATGTACGCATGATTGTTGCACATTTGCCAACCTGTCAAGGCGGTGGATCGTGTATTGTAGTGAAAGCATCAACCCAAATATATACTTCGCCCGCCCTATGATAGCTCGCTTGAGTGGGTAACCACGTTAGTATGAATCCTTCGTCAAGCATACGAAAAAGGACCACTTTAGCTACGCATAACTAATAGCCCCAACAATAACAGTGTCGCCATCACCTTCGTATCCGCGGTTAGTAATAAAAAATTTAACAACCGTATCTATAAATGGAAAGAATTAAGCAAGAAGTAAAGGGTTTTTCCATGCATCCATCGACAAGACAAGAACACAATTTTTTGAAAGAATTTTTTATATATTACAGGCACCGGGAGGAAAACAAGAAGGTGTATCCAAAACATTCTCCTCAATGGGATGGTTCTTTGTAGTTCCTCAAAGATCGCATCTAAGCTTCCTCTCTAGTTGATGTAGAAAACCCAATGTAAAAAGTAGAGCTCAAAGGAGCAAAATGAAGTAGTAAAATGGTGATCGAGTGTATAGATCCAGAAAGTGATCTAATAGGCAACAAAAGGTGAAGAATGATGGGGAAAACCTCTCCTATTTATAACAAAATATTGGGTCATTCTAGATCTGTGCATGATTAAAATAATCTTAACCAAATCTAGATCCACCTTTGGTGGAATACTTTATTATATTTGTTGAGGAAAGGGTCTTTGATTTAGTCAAATCCTTGATTGGTCAAAAATAAAAATAAATAAATGATTTATTTATCTTTTTAAGGAAGTGTTGAAAGATAATAAAATAAATAATGATTTATTTAATTTATTTTAGGTGATTTGGTTTATATTTAAATAAGAATATTATCTAAATACTTAAGAATATTCCTAGAAATTAATAAGATAAATAAAGGTTTATTCAATTAATTTTCTGATTTTAATAAATTAATCAGAACAACTAATAAATTATGATTTAATGATTATTCCAAGGAGGAAATCAAACAAATATGGGTTTTTTCATATTTCCTTTGGGGTTTCTGCTTTTAACATAGTAAAAGCAAGTTTTACTTAGGGTAAAACTAGTCTTACATGGTGTACTTGGGTCCATATAATGATAATAAGTTAGATGACCAAAAAATGGTGTAACACACATTGTTTCACCCGATGAAGAGATATACTATTTGCCGAGTATTCTCCAATTATAGTTTCAGCCTTAAGCCGAGTGGTCTTCGCATGGTATGTCATCTCTGATCCATCACTTCGTCAGCCCATCAATTATGGCGTCGATAACGGTTGAAGAAAAAGATTCGTCTCTGAAGCATTTACGGGAGGTCGATTTGTGCACAGTTCGGGTCCACTTCCGTTTCCAACTATTCCAAGATTGCCACAAGCTTTTCCAAACTTCCTAGTGCAAGGTTGCGCGTAGCTTCCTTTTCCATCACCCTCCGACATTCGATGCCCTCCTTTGAACCTCACTTTGATTCCTCGTATTTTAGCCAATTTTCAGAACTCAAATCATTCAGTAGAGCAACATATCCGCTGGCATTTTTCAACCTCTAATCGAAGTGTCGGTGATACCCTCCGTGGAGAGTTCTTCTAATAACATACCGCGGCTCGGTTTTCATTCACTACTACGTCAGAAAGCCCATCATGCTTCTTTACTTCCGTAATAATGTCCAATCCAAATTAAGCCGCTTTTCGGCATCCGTATGCTGGTGATATTTTCCTTCATCCAAACTTTCGTAAGGTAAGGGATAGTCTTCTCCTCGCTGTAATTTCTCCTTGCTTTCCTCTTCCATTTCCTTGCGTGTGAGCCACCACGCTTCTTGGAATTATCCTTGGAGGTGGGCCTCAAGCTCATGGATCTTTCTCGTCATGTCATCTTCGAACTCACCGCCTGCTTGGCGTTCGTGCCAACACTCGTGGGCTCGGCCGGCTCCGTAGAGTGCCGGACCTTTCAGGAGGGTGGTGTGGATCACATAAGGGCATCCTCGCTTTACACGCCCGTCCATATTTAGTCGAAGGCGTAGTCATTCTCGGCCGCAAATTATAACCCTCCTCTTCCTTTTCTCTCGCGCGGAGTCCCGTTAGACTGGCCGCCTTATCCTCGTCTATTCCGGGCTGACAGCAGCCTTTGCTGTGCCGAAAGCTGCATATTCGTACATTTTATGCTCTCCGTAGCGCGCAACCTCGTTTTTGAAACTCTCATTATGACATGGTAACTCGTAGGACTTCTTTACCGCGCTCTTTGCCTTCTTCACACCGCCACTGGCAGACCGTGCAAGTCATTGTGACGAGGTGCACGTACGACTAATATTCTCCCATCCTAAGGTTCTGCTACTTGGAGGTACTTTATTTGTAGCCTTCCTTAGAGTGAGAAAGCCCACAACCTCGTCCTTTTAGCATATCACCAAAACATTTGGAAACGTATTGCACTTGTTAATTGGTGGGACTTGTGAGCACATGTTTACCACCACTTATAGAGCCTCCGTAGCTAGTGGTCCTAGCCTTTCGGGTACAATATCACTTCTTTCGTGGCCATTACCAATTGTTCTTTTCCTCCATCTCAATCTCGCCGGAAAACCTAGTATGACACTTGTCAACATATCCTTCTCAATTCCAGGTACTTAACGCTTCGACAGCTCGTTTTTCATCTTCCTTTCACTTCCTCCGCCTTTCGACCTCATTTCCGTGAGTATGTTTGCTAGGTGTACCTCTATGAAGTCGAAGACGTAGCGATGCCATCGTTGTCTTACCACAAAAACCTACTTTTTCCCTTATCCCATCGACCACACAATGTTTTCTTTTTGCACAGTGATTTCTCTTCTCCTCACACCTTTCTTGATCATTGGTCTCCTTCCTTTTGGAAGGCGGAGAGCATTCTCCGACGCGCTACGCTTCTTCGCACCTATTTCTTACCTACTTATTATGTCCAAGAAGCATCTCCTCCCGTGCTTCTAAAATGCAATTGGTCTCATAGGTGGAAAGAGCAGGCCGTGTATCAGCTGATTAGCTCTCCTCCACTCGATGAATGGTCTAGTTTTGTGACCGTAAGCAGCTGATTTAATCTTTCCTTTATTTTCGGACAGATGCCTTTTGGACCATAGGGCCAAGATTTTCTGCTTGCCTTACCCATGCCCTCGAGCAAAGCCTCTTTCCACTATGGGGAGGGCGTGCCTTGAGTCACACAATTAAGGGGCCAATGGTTGTGAGAAGTTTTAGAAATGAACTCCATTTTTCGTAGGGAGGAATTGGAGTTGGCTTTCGCTCAAGGTCCGTCGGAGGTACTCCAAGGCATAAATCCACAGGCAGGGAAAACCTGATAATCAGAAGCAAACCTTCGCACCGAATTTTAAACCCCGATTTCACAGTGCAGTCTACCAAATAGTGGTACCCAATCTCCCCTTTTTCTTTCAACTGCACATCGTAGCTATTTCTTTTTTCTTAGTAGAAAACTCGTGTGAGGATATTTCACGAGCGATAGCAGAAGCTTTACGATGTCACGAAATTCGTTTCGAAGAAACTTGAATAACCCACACCCATTTTTCCAACTAATCGCTTTGTGCACCCGCCAAAGACAAAGTCTGCCGAGATCATTCGATAAACCTTTTCTAGACCCAAACCCTCAAAATGACGCCACCGCTTTGTTGAATAGGAAAAAGGTATAATACCGCGGAATAGAAACAAAAATGACCCGTAGCCAAGAGGTCACGAAATTGAGTTTCAGATGGAGCCGGCCAAGAAAACCAGGGATATCCAACACAACATCTGCCGGACATTAACCATAAAAAGGATACACACTCTTTCGAGACCTGCTCGCACCCATTCTATACCTAGTAATCCCACAATGAGAGCAAGGGTTGGCTCAAGGTCTTCCTTGAATGTGTTTAGGGGCACCGGGTCCGTGACGGAGTAATAGTGGCAGGGTGGGAGTCGAAATAAAGTGCCGATGAAATCACTTTAATGGCGCTCCATGGCAACTGTGACTGGATTTTTAGCTACTATTTCTCGAGAACGATATAATTTCTCTGAACTCGCAGGGTAACAGAGGGATTTTCCGATGATTTTGAGAGCCACACGGAGCATATTGTTCCCTTGAGATGATAGTAATATATCCTAGTGTCTCATCGTAGGTCCCGATGCCATGAATTCAACAACCCGGGTATACAGGTGTAGTAATTTGTGACATAGTCTCGATAAAATGACTTCGAACCCTTGTCCCTATTTTCCACATGCTTCGTGAAAAGCTCCGGCTTGACACTACTAATGAAAAACGGGTATTGTGGGTCTCAGATGTGGACTTGCAAGTCTGTGAAAGGCTCAGGTCCAGGAGCAGCCCTGGGCTCACAAAATTTAGGGGTTTCGGGCTCTAACTTCTTAACTGTGAATTTACCCATGACCATTATGAAAAATGAAAAGCGAAAGGAAACCAAATAGTGAAAAACGAATGGAATACCTACGCAGTAAGGAAAATTCTTGAGGAAAATGATGCAGGGAAGTTGAAAGCGACTTGGTAGACCTGGTACTGGGTGCTCACGCTTTAGCTATACACTATCTAGTAAAAGAAATTATTTTACCATAGTGAATCACAAAACAGGGTTATACAACTTCAAATTGCCGAAAAAATGAGACTAGGACGACACTAGTAGGGCTAACGTCATAAGGACGCAGACACTAAGACGTGTGGCATCTGGTTATTTGCTATCAAATTTTGGTTGGGTTTATACCACACATCAGGTTAAATTCTGGTACTGGTCGTGTACTGGGTGTCCTAAGACTTACCTTACCATTGTATTCATAGCAACAGGTGTCCTTCGTGGTCAGGCCCACTAGAAAGTCTGGAAGGGTTTTGTAGCAGCTTCAATCACGTGGCCATTTCCCCGTGGAATATCTGCCTCGGGTCTCATCATATGCCATGTGAACAGAATTCTGGAGGAGGGCGCTTATGTCCTCCCCTTGCCATCCTTGAGCTCCCCAGAATTGTTCATGCACCTTTATCCTTTGAATATGCAGAGTGTGGGCGGGCCCTGCCTTGTGCAACTCTCTTGCACCTTTGTCCTCTTTGTTTCGGTTAAATATTTTGGTGCAAGTCTACCATATAATATAGTTCCTTATTCCCTTTTTTATATGGATCTCCTTTCATATTTAGCCATTGACACTTTTAAATATTTCACCACTTTATGCTGTCGGGTGATCCGCCTTTATAAGCTTCTTAGGGCTAAGGTGGTGGATGATATAACAACATTGGCTCCATTTGGGGATGACACGCTTGTCCTAGAAGGTGTCAAGTGCTCTATAGACCATATATTAGCCTCTCTTTGTGAACATGGCTCCTTGACACCTTCTCTTCTTTTTCATGACAACTTAAAACAAAGAGCGACTAAATAATGTACAATATCATACATTAGACCTTTTGGCATGAATCAATACTGGAAAAAGGGTTTTAAGAATTTCCCATTCATAGGGGCGTCGAGAAGATCACCCTACAAATTCTCTAGCTTGAAGGTGTTGTTTCCTCCTTCCTCACAAATTTTGAAAGGTCCAAACCATAGAGGATCGAACTTACGGTGCTTTCCTTTTTCAACCCTTCTTATATCCCATCTTAGTACCAAATTTCCGACCTGCATCATTTTATCTTTAGCATGTTGATCGAACAGGTCCTTCATTTTCTCTTGGTACTTAGTTAATCTCTGATTTACTTGACTTTGAGTCTCCTCCAACTCTAATAACTGGTTCATCCTTCTGGTGAGATCGTTCGGTTCCTCTTGACAATGTTGCATGAGCCTAGCCATCGGTAAGGCCAATTGTATGGGAAAACTGCTACTCTTCCGTAAACCAATTCATATGGGGATTTGTATATTGACCTATTACTAGTGATTCTATTCACCCATAACGCGAATTTAATCTAGGAATCCCAGTTCTTCTGATTCTCATTAATGGCATTTTTCAGTGCCCTCACCAAGGTTTTGTTTGAAGATTCTGCTAATCCATTCCCCTGTGGGTAATATGCAGTAGAGTGCCCTAATAAAATATTATACTTTTGGTAGAAACTGATGAATGTAACAGACTTAAAAGCCTGAGCATTTTCTGTGACAATCTTATCAGGGAAACCAAACCTTGAGATAATGTTATCTTCCATAAATTTGATCACCACTGTGTCTGTCACATTCCTTGCTGGCACGACCTCTACCCATTTATTGAAGTAATCAGTGGCTGTTAATATCCACTTGTGTTTCCCACTTGAGGTAGGATGAATTTCACTGATAAAATTGATTCTCGACTATTGGAAAGGTTCCTCTATGTGCACTGGCATCATAGGAAAAGGTGCAAACTTCTGCCTTTCAGCAAACTTCTGACATTTTTCGCAGCCTCTTACCTAAGCATAAACATCTGTGAAGAGCTTGGGCCAGAAAAATCCACCTTTCAAAATCTTATGTGCAGTGGCTCTCCAGCTATAGTGGCCACCATAGATGCCCTCGTGGAATTCTGCCATTACTTCTTCGACTTCATTTTCAGTGAGACATAGAAGCAGTATGCCTGATGGGTCTCTCTAGTGCAAATGACTATTTTCTACAATAAACTTCTGATATTTTAGCCTCAGCATTCTATACTTTTTTTTGTCATAGCTTGGAGGACATCTAAGACTCAAGAGGTATTCTACAATTATTTTGTACCATGGACTAAGAAGGTACTTTATATGGGTCTTTTGTGTAGCTGTTTCTATCCCACACTACTCATCTGTTTTTCCAGACTCTTGATTTTCCACCATAGATAAATTTATCCCCAAAGCCAGACAGTTTGATTCTGAAAGGATCTTGGCTAATCCCTATCCTTTTATTATCTTAGTGGGGGTTATCTCCAACTCGTATTCTTGTATCTTGGCAATCCATTTTCCTCTCTTCCCTTCGCTATCTCCCTGGATCAAGATGTCTTTTACAGCTGCTGTGGGTACAAATGCAGTTATGGCCAACTGCAAGACATACATCCGAAAATACTTGAGGGATTTGACCAAGGCATAAGCTTGTTTCTCCAGGATGTTGTATTTTAGCTCAGCATCAGGAAGCACTTGGCTGAAGAAGGCGATAGGCTACTCTTGCCCCTCCTCATTCTTTTGAAATAAGACTGCTGCTATGGTGTGGGGATATGTAAAGTAAAACATCATGAACGGTTTTGCATAATCTAGTCCAACGAACAATGGGGCTTCTGCGAAAGAATTTTTAATCCTGGTGAAAGCGTCTCATGACTCAGGAGTCCATTTTACTTCATTATCCTTCTTCAGCATCTTAGTTATGTATCGAACTATCTCAGCATAGTTCGGTATGAATCTTCTGAGGAAGTTGATACATCCAAGAAAAACATGGACCCCTTTCTTGTTTCTGCGAAAGGTTATACCATTTATGAATTCTACCCTTTTTGGGTCAATTTTCACCCCTGCCTTTGTCACAATATGCCCCAATAATTTACCCTCTTCTAAAGCAACAGATATTTTTGAGGGTTTAGAGACAATCCATACCTTCGGTACTTGTCAAAGGTTTTGCACAGGTGCTCAATATGTTCGGCATCATCCTTTGAGAAGACTGTGATGTTATCCAGGTAGACCACCACAAATTTTTCTTGTTCCCCCACAAAATAAATATCCATTTCCCTTTGAAATGTAGCCCCTGCATTGATCAGTCCAAACGGCATTCGAGCATACATAAACGTTCCCCAAGGAGTAGTGAATGCAGTTTTCTTTTGGTCCTCTAGAAGCACTGCTACTTGATTGTACCCAGAAAAGCAATCCATAATAGACATTCGTGAAGATCCTACCACTTTCTGTAATATATGGTCCATCTTTGGTAGCGGGTAATTATCCTTGAAAGATGATTTGTTCAAGTTCTGAAAGTCGAAACACAGTTTTATCTCTTCGTTCTTCTTTTGGACTGGGACCAAGTTGGCCACCCATTCAGAATATCTTAGTGGTACAATGATCTTAGCCTTTAACAGTTTCTTGATTTCATTTTCTATGGAAGGAAGGAGTAAAGGGTTAATCTGTCTTAACTTTTGTTTGTGTGGCTTTGCATCTCCTTTTAACAGAATCTTGTGCTGGATAATGCTGATATCAAAAGTCTTCAAATCTTGCTAGGACCAAGCAAAAGCATCTTTATATGTCTAAAATAACTTATGATATTGCTCCTTGTATTCCTTAGGTACCTTTTTAGATAGTTTCACAATCTTTGGATCGGCCTCAGTGCTGAGGTTTAGGTCATCTACCTGATTTTCTTCAACAACCTTACTTGGCTATAAAGTGACATCATTATTATCAAACAATCTCTCCAGAGGGACCAGTCTTCTGGGTATCACATTCCCTTTGAGTTGCAGCACCTTGTGACCAGCCATGGTATCTTGCCATTTATTTTGAGGAAGGTCCTCAGTCTCCTCTTCACCAACATCTATGTCCATATTGGAGAATTCCCCAACAATCTCCATGAATCTTCTCACTTGCTTCTCATCTTCAAACACCTACCAGTGTTTGATATTGTCAGGGATGGACGGATGGTAACGGACCTCTATCTCGTACCTTAGGAGGGTATTCTGAGGTGGCCAAAAAGTGCTTGCAGCTACTGCAAAAGAATCGAACATTCTATTCTGGTCTCTTGGCATGAATTGAATATTAAATGCTAAGAAGAAGTTATCTACCAAGTCCCATACCTTATTTTTGTAAGACCTTAGTCATGGGTGTTTAGCTTGACACTGATTTCTTACTTGTCTCACCACCAATTCTGAATCTCCTAGAACCTTCAAGCTCTGAATATTCATATTCTTCATAGTTTGTAGACCCAGGAGAAATGCTTCGTATTCAGCCACATTGTTCGTGGCTTCATACTCCAATTTGAAGGATAATGGGACCAGCTACCCAGTAGGGGATATGAGGAGAACCCTAGCTCCATTTCCTTCCTTTGAGTTGGCTCCATCAAAGTGAAATGTCCAAAACCCACCTTCTTCATTACTCGAGGACTGCTCGGTCTTTATCTGATAGAAATATGGCTCCTGCAAGTAATATTGGTCTTCTTCAATCATTAGACAAGAAAACTCACCCTATTTTCTATATACTGTAGAATTGAATAAATTATAAGCTTTAGTGACCATCTTCACAAACCTTATTTCCCGATATAATCTCCTTTCTTGTCCCCCGAACACAGAGATGGTTGCATAGGTTAGGTCCAGCTTTATAGATCCTCCAATTTTTGTACCCTATGATCTTGATAACATCATCCCAAACCGATCTGGGATATCGGCCACTATTATGTCCATCACCACGCTCTTAGCTGGGATTTGGGCTAGATTCACCAGCAAATCCTTGATCATCCCCAAACATTTGACTCTTTTGGAATCAAAAGAGTAGAGATATTTATATGGGCGAGTGATCTGCAACCCCAATTTCTCCATCATTGATATGGGTAAGAGGTAATGAGACACTCCAAAATCTAGCATACAATTATGCAATAACAGATCATGAATTACTAAGGCGACATAGAAAGGAGGAGTTGAAGCATCCAACTCTTCAACATGAGGGCCGAACACAACCATGGGCCTTTCTTCCTGAAGGTTCAAACTATCTGGGATTGGGGCTGCTCCTCGAGGAAGCTGAAAGAAGACACTTGAAACTCATATACTAGTTTTTTCAGTAGTTCAATCAGGGGGATTGGGATTTTAACTTTCTCCAGCTCTTTTTGAAGATTGAATGTAATGTCCCAAATGAGGGATTTTCTGCTCCATCGGGAACATGTTAAGATGATCCATTTTTACTTCTTCAGTGAGACACTGCAAGTCCATTTCAGAGATTTACTATTGGGGCATTTACAGGATATGTCTCCTTCAAATAAGGGAGATATTCCGAGGCTAGCTGGCCCTTCACAGACTTTGTCTATGGATATGCAATATTCCACCTCGGGAGTTTCTGTTACAGAGTCGTTGAGGAAGTTGTATAAGGAAGCTGCTGCAAAAATAATACATACCAACTCTAGGTTTCCCTAGATAACATATCATAAAACTCTTATGCATAATATGAGCTCAAATAAATACATCTAGATGGGTTATTCAGATCTCCCCAAACTAGATCTCTAAAACAATGCTCAATGAGAGAGCTTACATCACTACAGGAACATAACCAATAACTCTGCAATTCTAAAATACACCATAAGAGGGAAAATTATAAATACATCATTATATTATGATATCAGTAGTGAAATACAAGAAATTTCATGAGGGACAAGCCACTCAAACCTTAAGACCCAACCTTCAATGAAATGGCAATGAAATACCAGAGTAGCTGCAACTCCACAAAATGCCGGAGTGGCTGAAAATGTGCAGTGTATATGAAGAAATAGCTTCTGAATATGAATTAAATACATATGTGGCTGAAGGAATACAAGAAATAATCCCAAGAACAAGAAATGGGCTGAATTTCTAGCCAATCTAGGAAGATTGCTAGAAATGCTGGAGAAAACCCAAATGTGACAACATAGTTGTCACTGCCACTGATACAAAATATGAATGAGGCCATGGCAGATATAAAATGTAGATTCCCTCCTCTGATCATGTCTGTAATACAAAGTGCTGATCACTTTGTCTCAGAAACACCCTCCTCGAACCTCCAGAAACCCCTCTCTCACTACCTCCTCCAAAACAACATAGTTTCCTCCATGGACTGTGCAGTGGGAGATGATGGAATGTTGGCCCATGCCAAAAGATCTAAAATAAAGCCCGGGAATACTCATTGCAGCTCCTCCAATGAGTGGATCACTCCTACACTGAAGAAAACCTGACAAGAGAGGCTCCATGAGTTCCTCTCTTGATGCACCCAGCAACACAACGTCCTCTCTACTGTAGAAATAACGCTATAGAAGATGAATGTAGTTGTGTCCAATTCCAGATTGAGGAAATGTAGCTCAATCCTCATCCTTCCTTGAGGAAGAGGTAGGGATTCCTGATCAGGAACACCCTAGTGCCCGAGGGCACCATCACCCTGCTAAACAGCCCGGGGATGCAAGCTCTTGTAGACCCAAGTCTGAGATCTAAATCATAACATAATGAAAATGGGCTGCCATCTCCTCCATATAAAGTGAAATAACTCCTCTCCACCATGGTCCCACAAATTAGGGTTTCCACCCTTGCATGAATGTCTTCCCTCCAAAACTTCGCAGCTTCTCTAGGAAGCCTCTTCCTCCTTGGGCAGCGCTGTTGACTTTAGTCAAAGATGACTAATCGAGTGAGATGGGTTCCATTCACACCCTTGGTGTTTATTTCAGTTGCTTTATTCACTCCCCTTTCACATTAGGAGTGTTATTTCTTCATCTAAAAGGGGCTAAGGTGTCTCCTTCCCCATTTTATTAAATAAAAATAAAATGTGTTACTACAATGTTCCATTTTAGCTTGAGGCTAAAATTGCGAACATTACATTGAAAGCTGAGGGAGACTTCTCTATGATATTTTACTTTAGCTCTTTACTCTCGGCTAGAGGTTTTTCTTCCTTCGGAATAGTTTTAACATTTACATTTGGAGCAGGGGCCAACTTGGAAGAGGAAGGAATAGAGTTATTAGAATGTAAAGGTTCAGTTATAGGTCGCTTACCTTTATCTCCGACCTTCTGTACGGTTGTCTCCTTATGTACAGTTGTCTCCTTTTGAGGCATCTCTTCTTCTTGTTCTTGTGTACGTGTTCCCTTTCTAGAAGACCTGAGATCATATTTTCTATGAAACTGTGCTTGCATGAAGTCTACGAATTTCTTACAGTAATCATTGACCTCTGTATCTTCAGCAACACTTTTTTTTTCTTCTTCTTCTTGCAAGGAAAGCTCCACTCCGTCACCTTCTTGCAAAGAAGACTCAACTTCATCACTATTTGAGTAAGAAAGATATTTATCATCTTTCCCATCTGGGATGTCTTTGGTATGGCCATCCATCTGCCCTTCCAGATACAGCAGGGGCTGTATGTGATCTTGCTGCTCCTTCCGATCTCTTTGTAATATTTGTAGAGGAGGCTTTCTGTATTGGGGGTTATAACCCCTGTTTGGAGCAGTTTGGAGTGACTTGGAGGATGATTTCTTAGCCTCGAGCTCAAGCTTCACTAGCTTGCTTGAAAGGTTCTTGATCATTTTATTCATCTCCTCGGTTTTTTTATCAGCTACCTCTCTCTCTTGACCAGAGGTGGATGCTTCTTCTTTCCCTTTCCATATAGCATCATGGTCTGACCTCTGCTTTGATTTACCTATAGAGGCAAAGTTAGCCTCCACCTCGAATGCATCAGTCTGGGCCTCATCCACAGTAGAAGACTTTCTTTCTATTAAAGAGAATCTGAATTCTAAATCAAAGGCTGCTACAAACACCACTTTAGCAGCAGTCTGGTGAGGCTTCATTTCAGCTGGGAGACTTGTATATAATTTTTTGAACCTTTTGATAAATTCGGGCGCACCTTCATTATGTCTCTTTCTAAGTGCATTGAACTCTGTAAGATAGTATCCATGGTCTTTCTTTTCTCCCCACTTTCTAATAAAAGAATTTTCCATCTCCTCCCAGTTAGTAATGGAGTGGTCTCCCAAATTTTTGAACCATTTTCTGGCCTCTCCATCTAGAGATTAGATGAACAATCTCAACACCACAACAATGTTCCACATTAAAATTCTGCAAAGGCGCAGAAAATTTCCAGGTGCTTCTGAGCTTCAATATCATTTTCTCCATTGAAAAGGGGTATGATCTTCAAATAATCTTGAGGCATGCCATTCAATATTTGAGGCAATTCCAGGGGGGCATATTTGTTCAATAGGAAGCCAGGAACAACCATCGGAGGTTGTGGGGGTGGCGAGAGAGTCTGATGTGTAAGAGGAGGTGGTGGAAGAGAAGTAGGTGTGACAATGGGGATATATTGAATGGAGGCTTGAGGGGCTAATGGAAATGCTGGAATATTAGCAGCGGAAACCTCTGTGACTTCTTTAACTTCTTCAACTTCAGGAGTGGGATGTAGAAATAATCTTGTGGTATCTATAGATTTGGCTTCATCTTTAACTTGAATATTTTCCATAGAGGGGCTCTCTGATGTATAATTAAGGGTTCTCACAGTAGAATCCAGACCTTGTTCTTGAGCTAATTGAGAGGAGGATGGGGAGTATTCCAGGGAGAATTTGGGAATATCTGTGTGAGCTGACTGTCTTTCTCTCCAACCTCTCTTGTGCAAAATATTTTCTAGGTCAGACACTAAAGGTGTTCTTAATTGGTATGTATCTGACCTCAGGTGTGGCTTTCGGGAAGCCAGGACTACGAATAGATTTATCCTTTGAATGACAGTGGAGTCACCAAGGTGAGGGATCTACAACTCCCAACCCTTCTTGCTCACCTATTCTAAAGGGTGAATGAAATATTTTTCGAGGCCCAGGGGTTTAGTTCTTCAAATTTGAGTCCCCGGCAACGGCGCCAGAAAGATGTTGTGGCTCCTAGAGACAGTCTTGACTGGTATAAAGACCAATGCCTATGACATCTTAACTGCAAGGAGCATATGACTCAAGTGATAGGAGTTGAAAAGGCTAGGCTCTCATGCTATAATCTCTTGGATGGATGGTTAGAATAAGGGTGGAACCAAGACCCCAAAGTTAAACACAACAACTATGAAACTGCAGAAACTGAGTATAAACTTAAATACATAAATGCATCCGACTGCTTTAAGACAGAATGTTGTAGAGGGGGCCGACTTCTAGAATGACTCACGGATATCAAATAATATGTAGGTGATGACTTTGGAAGAAAATGTAGTAGAATATTAATTGTTGGGTCTCAATCTAGCCTCCTAAACTGAGCTCATTTAATTGTCAACCAGGATTTGTAAATTGCTGAAGTGAAGTGTACCATATGTACCTAGGTGCTTGTTTCCTAATGTGTTGTGTGTAGTGTTTTGTGATGTTTTTGGTCTTTTGGTGATTTTTATGTTCACAATGGAAATGTCTAGAAAACTAATGGAAAGGGGTTGGTGGTCAAAACAGAGTTAAGCCTAATGTATGGAATGGCAAATGCAATTGGAAACACTGAAGCAGAATCTGAACTATGACTAAATAAAAGCAAAAGCTTGATAATGACTTTTTAGGCAGATGACACAAACTAAACTTGAGAAATGATCACCAAATATGCAAGTTCTCTAACTAGACAGTTAAACACTAATCTTACCATGATGCAACATTTTGTTCTAAGTTCTTCTATTCTATGACTAATTCCTAGTTCTATTCTGCAATTTAATTGAATATCACAGAACCTTTACTCAAAGAGTTATTGCTTTCTTTTTCAAAGTAGTTCTTTTGAGGAAGAGCTCTGTTTATAAAATGATGAGGAGATTGCAGAAATACTTCAGACCTTATAGTGATGTTATCTTTTGTTCATGTGGTTATAGATCAATTATGGATTTCAGAACAAGAAGAAGTTTGTGAATAATGAAGGCTGTCTTGTTAATCCTAACAATTGAAGTAGTTTATTGTGCAATGGATGACAATTTGAATATGAAGTGCAAGTATAATGAGTTAATCTAAGAATGAACCTAAGATGCCACTAATCTAGAACAATGCTGAGCTATAAGTCATCATCAAACTTGAAACAAAGTAACTGAACATGAATTAAATGCAATGAAACTCCGGAGCATTCTAACTATGCTAACATGCATTATTCTATGAAGTTACACAATCTGTTTGTTCATCATTAGTGATATTTTGGAAGAGTTCCTTCTTTTGGAAGAGGTAGAACAATTCTAACTGTGTAATTGAGTGCAATTGTAAGCAAATAGACTGAAAGCAAATGAAAAACTAAGTTATCACATCCATACCCTACTCGTCATTATGATGTCTTGGGCAAGCGTTTAAGAGAAAGAACAGAGATGATACTTAGTACAAACACACAACTAAATCATTCATTATCACAGTCATGTCTTGAACTTCTTAAGAATTTCTTGGAAGAGTTTCTTCTTGTGGAAGAGTGATTAGAACAAGTGTAATTGTGATAGTGAATAGCAAAAAAAACTACAACTAAATCCTACAATACTATAGCTATTCATCATTCATCATTATAATCTATTGGAAGAGTGTCTTCTTGTGGAAGAGCTGGAATGAATATAACTACAGTAGCTAGTTAAAACAACTATAAATTCAACTCCTAATCCTACAATACTATAGTCATTCAACATTCATCATTATAATCTGTTGGAAGAGTGTCTTCTTGTGGAAGAGTTAGAATGAATACGACTACAGTAGCTAGTTAAAACAACTACAAATTCAAATGCAAAATGTAAAGGCAGCTAGGAAACTTATCTAATTTACGCAAAATAAATCCGTGCAAGAGGCAGGGGCCCTCTACCACTTGATGGCATTCAACTCCAAATTAAATCACGCCTTCAAAATAACTTTTTCTGCTCCATTAAAGATGAAATAGTTTGAACATAACACTCTGCGTCTTCAGGAATGTAACACAGAGTTTAAACAAAATCTAGCAGCAAATATAACATAAAATCTCTAACATAGCTCTCGGTCTCCCAAGAGTTTATAAAGCAAATGCACGTAACAATAATTACAATAATTCAGGAACACTGTCTTTCCTTATCCAAATCACGTTAGGATTCTTTGAAGTGGCTACGTGAAGAAGAAAAGACATCTGGACTGAGACAGTCCTAATAGGAGTCTTCCTTCCTAAATGTGTTCCCCACGTTCAAAACCATACCCAGAATTCATTTCTTCCTCCATGATGAACAACGAACCATGTAGACATGACGTGGATCATGCCCATATGCGGTTTTTCTCAAGAGGCCACCTGGAACATACTCAAACATGAAGGCAGCTGCAGAATCGCCGGTTAGCTACGGAATGTCTGCATTCTGCAGCTAGTTTCGGTCAAAATGCTTAACAATGGCAAAAATCACAAAATTTAACAAGTCAGTCATGTAAATCATTCTAGAAGTAATTTTAACTATATTTATTGATCAATTGGGTCTAAGATAGAAATGGACAAGGGAAAATGAGGTAAAATGAGGTGAATGAAAGCACAATTTTGAGGCTCAACATTAATCATAATAGGTCTTATCCAAAGACAGAGATCCATATATATTGGGCCTATGCAAACATAAGAATCCATATATGTTAACAATTCCAAAGACAAGGATCCATTGTAGTTAATATCAGAGGAACTATGGAAGAGATGAAAAATGAAACAAAATATCCTGCCTGAGCTATATTTAAAGCGCTATAGCTGAGTAAACATGAGTATCTGTAATGATAAATTCACATTTAAACATAGGATCACTCGCATTCCAAAGCATAGATATAAGAAATGTGGAGATATGTAAAATTAACATTTGTATTAAACAACATATATAAGAGATACAAACTGTGAATCACATAGATCAGAATCCCCAATTCCAACAAAGCTTCTTATCACTGAGTCCCTACAGGATCTTCAACATCAATTATCAAAATTCAGACAACATACATACAGAGTGCTTGAACTAGTGAGTCCTTTGGAAAATCTGGAACCCTGTAGATGTCTTTGCTTCCTGATTTTATAACATTTCCAATGGTCATACGCAAAAAGATATTTTGGGAAAATATATTTTTTCACGTATCTGTATGCAGTTTCAGGTCTTAATCGAAACATCAAAATTGATGATGGGGTAGAAATCAATCCCACCATTTTACAAATTGGGCTCATAGCCATTTCTAATGAAAAAAACACAACTGTCTATCTGAAAGTAAAAATTGCAAGAGTGAAATACAAATTTAACTCAAATATTGAAACTAAAAAGAAAACAAGAGGCCACGTGGGCCCAATCATGAGTTAACAATTTTTGTGGTGGAACGGAGTCGAGGCTGTAGCTGGAGAAGGCAGTACTGTGGTTACAGAGGAGCTAGCTTTCTTAGAGGCGAACGGAGCAGATGCATTGGCTGATGTACTCGCATGACTGTTGCACCTCTTCCAAGTGTCGGCCGCAGGATCAGGTATCATAGTGAAAGCATCGACCCGAATATATACTTCAGTCAGTTCAACATAGCTGGCCTGAGTGGGTAACCATTGTTTCACCTGATGAAGGAGAGAGAATTCTTTGCTGAGTACCGCAATTATAATTTCAGCCTTAAGCCGAATGGTCTTCTTATATGGTATGTCAATCTGATTCATCACTTCTGTCAGCTGGCACTCATATGCTGATAACGGTTGAAGAACCACATTTGAAGGCCCCCAGCATGATGGGAAGCTGATGAGTGTTAGTTCGGTCCACTCTGTTTCGAATTGTTCCAAGCTTGTCACCAGCTTTTCCAAACTGCCCAGTGCAAGGTTGCACACCACTTCCTTTTCCATCACCCTCTGAAATTCTGACGCCTCCTTGAACCTAATCTTGATTCCTCGTTTGGCCAATTCTTCTGAACTCAAATCATTCGGGAGAGAAACATACCTTTTGGCATTTTCAACCTTAGTTGAAGCGTCAGTATACCCTTCATATAGAGTTCTTCTGAATAAGCATACCACGACCTTCTTTTCTTCAATAAGGGTCAGGAAAGCCCAACGCTTCTTTACTTCCATAATAATTTCCATCCAAATTAAGCATTGGGTGTCCATAAGGGTGATATTTCCTTTCATCCATCTCATAAGGTCTTGAATATTCTTCTCCTACTGTAATTTCTACTGTTTCCCTTCTTCTATTTCCTTCTGCAGAGCCGCTACCTTCTTGGAATTCTCCTTGAGGCAGGCCTCAAGCTCATGGATCTTCTGTCGTGCCATCTGAACCTGCTTCTCCACCACTTGTAGTTCGGCCAGTGCTCTGGTCAGCTACTCCGAGAGTGAGCCAGACCCTTCAGGAGGTGGTGTGGAGTATGCATGTGCATCCCAGTTTTTCTACAGCTCATCCATATTTAGTTGAAGGGCAGTCATCTCGCCAGAAACTCTAACCCTCTCTTCCTTTTCCTTAGCAAGTGAGTCTCCTGGATTGGCCTTATCCTTTTCTATCTGGGCTAATTCAACAGTTTGTACATGCTGAAATCTAGGCATATTTAGCTTATGTTTCAGAGCTACAACCTGTTTTTGCAACTCTAAGATGTCATGGCCCTGAGGGTCTTCTTTACCAATCTCTTTGCCCTTCACAATAGTTTGAAAACTACACAAGTCATTTCAGAGTGCACGGGCATTAATATTCTCCATTCTAAGGTTCTCAAGCACTTGGTTGTGCTTGATTTATATCTTCTTTAGAGGGAGGGAGATCTTGACAACCTTGTCCTTTAGCATATCACCAAAACATTGGAACAGATTGCACTTGTCAATTGGTGGGACTTGTGACATGTTTACTGCCACTTCCATAGCTCTGCAGCTGGTGGTCCCAGCCTCTGGGTCTAATATCGCTTTATTCATGGCCATTAACAATTGTTATTTTTCCATCTCAATCTCAGGTGAAAACCTAGTATGATACTTGTCAACATATCCTTCTAATTTAGACCAGTGCTTTTCCCTGATAGCTTTGTTTTTCACCTTCCTTTCACTTTTTGCCTTCGACCTGTTTACAAAGATGGCTTGCGAAACTTCTGAGAAGTCAAAAGATGATGTGCCATCATGTCTTACCACAAAACCTGCTTTTCCCTTGTCCGATTGACCATACAATGTTTATTTTTGCAGCGATTTCTCTTCTCCGACACTTTCTTCATCATTGTTTCTCTACCTTTTGGAAGGCAGAGAACCTTCTTCTGAAGCGCTAGCTTCTTCCACCTGTTTCTTACCTACTTCTTGTGTCGAAGCAGTATCTCATTTTTCCCCTGTCGCAGATTAATTGGTCTCCATCTGTGAAAGCAAAGGCCAGATATCAAGATTAGCTCTCCACTCGATGAAGGTTCTAGTTTCGTGAGCATAAGCAGTTGATTTAATATTCTTCCTTTTAGTTGAGATGATGCCTTTCGGATCGTAGGGCCAAGCTTTCCCTTGCCTTAAATACATGCCCTTGAGCAGGTTTTCCACTATGGGGAGGGCATGCCTTAAGTTAACAATGAAGGGATCAATGGTTTTAGGAAGTTTGAGAATGAACCCCTTTTTCGCAGGGAGGAAGTGGAGCTAGTCAGCCTTCAAGGTCTGTCAGAGGTACTCCAAGGCATAAATCCATAGGGTAGGAAAAACTGGCAATCTATAAGGGGAAACTTATACACTGTAAACCCTGATTTCAGTGTAGTCATCAAATAGGTACCAGTCTCCTGTTCTTTCAGCCTCGCTGTACTGTGGCCATTTCTTCTTCTTAGAAAAGTTCCTGGGCGGAGGATTGTCATGAGTAATAGTATAAGCTATTGTCATGAATTCATTCAATAAACTTGAATAACCCACCCCATTTTCCAACTGATGTGTTGCGGGATTCTAGTCAAAGACAGGTCTTGGCTGAGAATTTATCCTATAAACCTTTTCTAGATCCAAACCCTCAAACTTATTAGCCTATTGGAATAGGAAAATGTAGAATACCATGGAAGAGAAACGAAAATGATCGGTAGCCGGGAGGTCTTGAAATTGATTTTGGATGGAGGTGGCCAAGAAACTAGGGATATCCAATATAACAGCGGGTTGTGACATTAACCATAAAAGGGCTACACAATCTTTCGAGACCTTCTCAACCCCTTCTATACCTATTAATCCTGCAATGAGAGCAAGGGTTGGCTGAAGGTCTTCCTTGAATGTGTTCAGAGGCATCGGATCCACAGACGGGAAAGTTGTGAGGTAGGAGTTAGAAATAACAGAAATTAAATCACTTTGTTGCCTCCATGGCAACTTGGAAAAATAATGGGATAGCGTCATTTCAGTGAAAGTGACATAATTTGAACTGGTAGGGTAACAGAGGGCTTTTCTGATGATTTTAGGAGATATACTGAGTATCTTGTTCCCCTGAGATGATAGGAACATATCCCGATGTTCATCGTAAGCTTCTATGACCCAACAAATGAATTCAACAACTGGGTATACAGGGGGATTAATTTCATGATATAGTCCTAACAAAATGACTCTGAACCTATCCCTATTTTCCACATGCTTCCTGAAAAGCTCCGGCTTGACACTATTAATGAAAAACAGGTATTTTGGGTCTCGGATGTGGACTTGCAAGTCTGTGAAAGGCTCGAGTCCAGGAGCAGCCCTGGACTCATGAACTTGAGGGGTTTTGGGCTCTAACTTCTTAACCATGACTTTACCCATGACCATTATGAAAAGTGAAAAGTGGAAGGAAACCATATAGTGAAAAAGGGATGGAATACCTATGTAGTAAGGAAAATGCTCGGGGAAAATGACACAGGGAAGTTGAAAGCAACTTGGCAGACCTGGTACGAGGCACTCATGCTTTAGCTATACTGTATCTCGTAAAATAAATTCTTTTACGACAGTGAATCATAGAACAAGGTTATACAACTTCAAATTTCCTGGAAAATGAGACTAGGACGACACTAGTAGGGTTGACGTCATAAGGACGCCGACACTGAAACGCGTGGCATCTAGTTATTCACTATCAGATTTTCGTGAGGTGTATACCATGCGTTGGGTTAAATTCTGGTATTGGTCGTGTACCGGGTGTCCTAAGACTTACCTTACCATTGTATTCGTAGAGACAAGTGTCCTTCGTGGTCGGGCCCACTAGAAAGTCCAGTGGGGTTTTGTAGTAGATTTAATCCTTCGGCCATTTCCCCACGGAATATCTACCTCAGGTCTCATCGTATGCCATGTCACCAGAATTCTGGAGGGGGGAGCTTCAGCCCTCCTCCTACCATCTTTGAGCCCCCCAAAATTGTTCATGCACCTTTATCCTTTAAAGACATAGAGTGTGTGCGGGCCCTGCCTTGTGCAGCTCTCTTGCACCTTTGTCCTCTTTGTTTCGGTTAAAGCTTTGGTGCAAGTCTACCATATAATATAGCACCTTATTCCCTTTTTTATATGGATCTCCTTTCATATTTACCCATTCACACTTTTAAATATTTCAACACTTTATTTTGTCAGGTGATCCGCCTTTATAAGCTTCTTAGGGCTAAGGTGGTCGATGATATAACAAAAAAGGTTAAACCTATGGTTAAGGTTAAGGTTAAGGTTATGTTAGGGTTAGTTTAAGGTTAAGGTTAAGCTTAGGTTAAAGTTAATGTTAAGGTTAACACTAAGGTTAAGGTTAGGTTAGGTTAAGTATAAGGTTAAGGTTAAGAGTTTAGTTAGATTATAGTTAAGGTTAAGGTTAAGGGTTTGGTTAAGGTTAAGGTTAAGATGAATATGAAGGTTAAGGTTCAGGTTAAGGTTAAGGTTAGGTTAAGGTCAAGGTTAGGTTAAGGTTAAGGGGTAAGGTTAATGTTAAGGTTAAGGTTAATCCTAGTGTTACCTTAAGGTTAAGGTCAAGGTTATTGTTGGGTTAGGGTTAAGGTTAAGGTTAAGGTTAAGGGTAAGGTTAAGGTAATGTTCAGGTTAAGGGTAAAGTTAAGGTGAGGTTAAGGTTAAGGTTAAGTTTAGGTTAAGGGTAAGGTTAAGGTTAAGGCTAAGGTTATATTTAAGGTTAGGTTAGGGTAAGGGTAAGGTTAACATTTATGTTAAGGTTAAGCTTAAGGTTAAGGTTAGGTTAAGGTTAACGTTAAGGTTAATATCAATGTCAAGGTTAACGTTAAGGTTAAGGTTAAGGTCAAGGTTAAGGGTATGGTTAATGTAAGGTTAAAGTTAATGTTAAGGGTTAGGTTAAGGTTAAGGTTAAGGGTAAGGTTGAGGTTAGGGTTAAGGTCAAGGTTAAGGTTAGGGTTAAGGTCAAGGTTAAGGTTAAGGTTAAGTACAAGGTTAAGGTTAATGTTAAGGTTAAGGTTAATGTTAATGTTAAGGTTAAGGGTAAGGTTAATGTTAAGGTTAAGGTTAATGTGAAGGTTAACACTAAGTTTAGTGTTATGTTAAGGTTAAGGTCAAAATTAAGGTTAGGTAAGGGTTAAGGTTAAGGTTAGGGTGAGGTTAAGGTTCAGGTTAAGGTTAGGTTAAGGTTAAGGTTAACGTTAAGGTTAAGGTCAAGTTTAAGGTCAAGGTTAAGGTCAAGGTTAAGGTCAAGGTTAGGCTAACGTTAAGGCTAAGGTTAAGGTAAGGTTAAGGTTAGCGTTAGGTTATGGTTAAGGGTAAGGGTAAGGTATAATGTTAAGGTGAGGATGTAGGTTTTATGTTCCATGCTAGGAAGCCCGTCGCAAGGCATGCTAGAAAACTTTTGGAGAGAAGAAAAGAAGTTCATCCATTCACTGACACTCTCAAGAAGTTCATCCATTCATCTTTAATACTCAGAATTCATAGGTGTATGCTCTGACTTCATTTTTGATGAATTGGTTGTGTTATTCCATGTTTCATGTGTGATTTACCTCTGCTAAAAAATCTTACCTGCCTCAGCTTCCATGTTAAGTGAAATTACCACTGAAATAATGAATTTTTTGACTCCAGAAGCCAGATGATTGCATAATTATACTCAAACTACACACATCACAAGAAATTTATTTTCCAAGTAGAGTTAGCCATCAAGTTTCATCATAATCAAGTATCATTAACCCTTTTTGAGAGAGCCCTCTCAGACTGAAGAGGCTAAGCATCAGTTACAAGTTGGTTTGAAACAATCACATGAAGTTATCTGATTAGCATCCAATCAAGTGCAATTTTGTGATAACACTAAGGTTAACCTTAACCTTACCCGAACCTGAACCTTACCCTTACCTTAACATTAACCTTACCCTTAACTTTAACCTAACTTTAACCTTAACCTTAACCTTACCTTAACCTTAACCTTAACCTTAACCTTCACCTTACCTTAACATTAACCTTACCCTAAACCTTGACATTAAAATTAACCTTAACCTTAACCTTACCCTTAACCTTAAAATTAACCTTAACCTTAAACTTAACCTTAACCTTAAACTTAACCTTAACCTCAACATTAACCTTAACCTTAACCATACCTTAACCCTAACATTAACATTAACATTAACCCTTAACCTTAACCTTAACATTATCCATAACCTAACCTAACCTTAACCTTAACATTAACCTTAACACAACCCTAACCTTAACTAAACCCTTAACTTTAACCTTAACCTTACCCTAACCTTAACCTTAACCATAGCTTTAACATTAAACTTAACCTTAACCTTAACCTAACATTTACCCTAACCTTAACCTTAACCTTAAACTAACCTTATCCTTAAACATAAACCTAACATTAACCTTGACCTTGACCTTAACCTTACCTTAACCTTAACCTTAACCTTACCCTTAACATTAAACTAACCTAACCATTAAGGTTAAGGTTAAGGTTAACCTTAAGCCTAACCTAATCATAACCTTAACTAAACCATTAACCTAACCTTAACCTTAACCCTAAGCTTGACATTAACCTTGAACTTAACATTAACCTTAACATTAACCTTAACCTTAACCTTAAAATTAACCTTAACCTTAACCTTAACCTTAACCTTAACCTTAAATTGACCTTAACCTTAACTAAACCCTTAACATTAAACTTACCCTTAACCTTAAAATTAACCTTAACCTTTGTGTTACCTTAAGGTTAAGGTGAGGCTAAGGTTAAAGTTAAGTTCAGGCTAAGGTAAAGGTTAGGTTTAGGTTAAGGGTGTAGTTAAGGTTAAGGTTGACCTTAACCTTAACCATAACCTAACACTAACCTCAATGTTAACCTTAACCTTAACCTTGAACTTGAACTTAACCTTAAGGTAACACTAAGGTTAACCTTAACCTTACCCTAACCTTAATCTTAACCTTAACCTAACCTAACCTTAGTGTTAACCTTTACCTTAACCTTAAGTTTAACCATACCTTAACCTTAACCTTACCCTAATATAACCTTAACCTAAACCCTTAACCTTAACCTTAACCTTGACTATAACCTAACCCTACCCTTAGTGTTAACCTTAACCTTAATGTTAACCTTAACTAAAACCTTAACCTTGACCTTGACCTTAACCTTAACCTTAATCTTAAACTTAACCTTGAACTTAACCTCAACCTTAACCCTAACCTTAACATTACCCTGAACCTTAACCTTAACCTAAATCTTAACCTTAACTAAACCCTTAAAATAAACCTTAACCTTAAGTTTAACCTTAACCTTAACCTTCACCTTAACCTAACCTTAACATTAACCTTACCCTTACCCTTAACCTTAACCTTAACCTTAACCTTAATCTTAACCATGACCTAACCTAACCTTAACCTTGACCTTAACCTTAAACATAACCTTAACTAAACCCTAAACCTTAGCCTTACCCCTAACCTAACCTAAACGTAACCTTAACCTTATCCTAACCTTAAATTAACCTTAACCATAACCTTAACCTTACCCTAATCTAACCTTAACCTTAACGCTAACCTAACCTTAATATTAACCTTAACCTTAACCTTACCCCTAACCTAACCTAACATAACTTTAACCTTAACCTTAACCTTACCTTACGCTTATCCTTAACCCTAACCTAGCCTTAACCTCGACGTTAACCTAACCTTAACCTTAACCCTAACCATAACCTAACCTAACCTTAACCTTAACCTTATGTTAACCTTAACCTAACCTTAACCTTGACCTCAACCTTAACCTTAACCTTACCCTAACCTTCACCTTAACCTAACCTTAACATTAACATTAACCTTACCCTTACCCTTACCCTTCACCTTACCCTTAATCTTAACCATGACCTAACCTAACCTTAACCTTGACCTTAACCTTAAACATGACCTTAAATAAACCCTAAACCTTAACCTTACCCCTAACCTAACCTAAAAATAACCTTAACCTTAACCTAACCTTAAATTATCCTTAACCCTAACCTTACCATAACCTAACCTTAACCTTAACATTAACGCTAACCTAACCTTAATCTTAACCTTAACCTTAACCTTACCCCTAACCTAACCTAACCTAACCTTAACCTTAACCTTAACGTTAACCTTACCTGACGCTTAACCTTAACCCTAACCTAGCCTTAACCTTGACTTTAACCTAACCTTAACCTTAACCTTAACCATAACCTAACCTAACCTTAACCTTAACCTTACGTTAACCTTAACCTAACCTTAACGTTGAACTTAACCTTAACCTTAACCTTAACCTTAACGTTACCTTAACCTTAACCTAACCTTAACCTAACCTCAACCTAACCTCAGTGTTAACCTTAACCTAACCTTAACCTTACCCTCACCTTAACATTAGCCTTAACCTAACCTTAACCTTAACCTTACCTTAACCTTAACCTTAAGGTAACACTAAGGTTAACCTTAACCTTAACCTTAAGGTAACACTAAGGTTAACCTTAACCTTAACCTTAACCTTAACCTTAACCTTACCCTTACCCTAACCCTAACCTTAACCTTAACCTTAAGCTTACCCTTAACCTAACCATAACCTTAACATTAACCTTGATCTTAACCTTAAGTTAAACCTTAACCTTAACCTAACCTCAGTTTTAACCTTAACCTTAACCTTAACGTAACATTAACCTTACCTTTAACCTTAACATTACTTTAACCTTACCCTTAACCTAACCTTAACCTTAACCCTAACCTAACCTTAACCTTGACCTTAACCTTAAGGTAACACTAAGGTTAACCTTAACCTTACCGTAACCTAACCTAACCTTTAACCTTACCCTTAACCTTAACCTTAACATTAAGCTTCCCCCTTAACCTTAACCTTAACCTTAACCTTCGCCTTACCCTTACCCTAACCTTAGACTTAACCTTACCCTTAACCTTAACCTTAAAATTAACCTTAACCTAAACTTAACCTTACCTTAACCTTAACCTTAACCTTAGGTTAAGGTTAGGGTTAAGGTCAGGTTAAGGTAAGGTTAAGGTCAAGGTCAAAGGAAGGTTAAGCTTAAGGTATGGTTAAGGTTAAGGTCAGGTTAAGGTCACGGTTAAGGTTAAGGTTAAGGTGAAGGTTTAGGTTAAGGGTAAGGTTAGGTTAGGGTTCAGGTTAAGGTTAAGGGTAAGGGAAATGGTTAAGTTAAGGTTAAGGTTAAGGGTAAGGTTAAGGGTAAGGTTAATGTTAAGGTTAGGGATAAGTAAGGTCAATGTTAAGGTTAATGTTAAGGTTAAGTTAGGCTTAAGGTTAAGGTTATGGTTAAGGGTAAGCTTAAGTTAAGGTTAATGTTAAGGCGTAAGGTCAAGTTTAAGGTTATGGTTAACGTTATGGTTAAGATTAAGGTTAAGGTTAAGGGTTTAGTTAAGTTCAAGCTGAAGGTTAAGGTTAATTTTAGGGTTGAGGTTAAGGTTAAGGTTAGGGTTAATGTTAAGGTTAAGTTTAAGGTTAAGGTTATGTTAAGGGTACGGTTAAGGTTAATTTTAAGGGTAAGGGGTTAATGTTAAGGTTAAGGTTAAGGTTAATGTTAAGGGTAATGTTAAGTTAAGGTTAAGGTTAGGGTTTAGTTAGGTTATAGGTTAGGTTATAGGTTGGATTAAGGTTAGGTTAGGGTTAACGTTAAGGTTAGGGTTAAGGTGAAGGTCAAACCTTTATGGTTAAGGTTAAGGTTAGGTTAAGGTTAAGGATAAGGTTAAGGCTAAGGTTAAGATTAAGGTCAAGGTTAAGGTTAGGTTAGAGTTAAGATTAATGTTAATGTTAGGGTTAAGGACTGGGTAAGGTTAAGGTTAAGGTGAAGGTTAAGGGTAAGGTTAATGTTAAGGTAAGGTTGCGGTTAAGGAATGGTTAAGGTTAAGGGTTTAGTTAAGGTTAAGCTTAAGGTGAAGTTTAAACGTAAGGTTAATGTTAACACTGAGGTTAGCATTAGGTTATGGTTAAGGTTAAGGTTAAGGTTAAGTTTAGCACAGTGGTTAGGGTTAGGTTATGGTTAAGGTTAAGCTTAAGGTTAAAGGTTTAGTTAAGGATAAGATTAAGGATAATGTTAAGGTTAAGGTTAATGGTTTAGTTAAGGTTAAGGTTAAGGGTTTAGGTAAGGTTAAGGTTGACGTTAAGTTCAAGGTAAAGGTTAAGGTTAAGGTTAGTTTAAGGTTAAGGTTTTCGTTTAGGTTAAGGTTAATGTTAGGTTAAGGTTAAGGTTAGGTTAGGTTAAGGTTAAGGTAAAGGTTAAGGTAAGGTTAAGGTTAGGGTTAGGTTATGGTTAAGAATAAGGTTAAGGTTTAACTTAAGGTTAGGTTAAGGTTAATGTTAAGGTTAAGGTATGGTTAAGGATAAGGTTAAGGTAAGGTTACGGTTATGGTTAAGGTAAAGGTTAAGGTAAGTTTAATATTAGGTTAAGGTTATCTTAGGTTAGGTTAGGCCAGGGTTTAGGTTAGGTTAGGTTAGGGTAAGGTTAAGGTCAAGGTTAAGGCTAGGTTAAGTCAGGGTTAAGGTAAGGTTAATGTTAAGGTTAAGGTTAAGGGTTTAGTTAAAGTTAATGTTCAGGTTAAGGTTAAGGTTAAGGGTAAGGTTAATGTTAGGTTAAGGTCAAGGTTAAGGGCAAGGTTAATCTTAGGTTAAGGTTAAGGTTAAGGGTAAGGTTAATGTTAGGTTAAGGTTAAGGGTAAGGTTACGATTAAGGTGAAGTTTAAGGTTAAGGTTAGGGCAAGGTTAAGGTTATGGTTAGGGTTAAGGATAAGTTCAAGGTTAAGGTTAAGGTTAAGGTTGTGTTAAGGTGAAGGTTAAGGTTAAGGTTAGGTTAAGGGTAAGGTTAAGGTTAAGGTTAAGGTTAGGTTAGGTTAAGGTCAAGGTTAAGGTTATGGTAAGGTTAAGGTTAAGGTTAGTGTTAAGGGTAAGTTCATGGTTAAGGTCAAGTTTAGGTTAAGGTTAAGGTTAAGATTGTGCTAAGGTGAAGGTTAGGGTTAGGTTATGGTTAAGGTTAAGGCTAAGGTTTAAGTTAAGGTCAAGGTTAAGGTTGGGTTAAGGTTAGGTTAAGGTTAAGGTTAATTTTAAGGTTAAGATAAGGTTAAGGTTAAGGTTAGGTTAAGGTTAAGGTTAAGGTTAGGGCAAGGCTAAGTTTAGGTTAAGGTTAAGGTTAGGTTAGGGTTAAGGCTATGGTTACGTTTACGTTAAGGTTAAGGTTAGGGTAAGGTTAAGGTTAGATTAGGGTTAAGGCTAAGGTAATGTAAGGTTAATGTGAAGGTTTAACTTAATTATAGGTTAAGGTTAAGGGTAAGGGTAAGGTTAAGGTGAAAGTGTATGTCAAGGTTAAGGTTAAGGTTAGGTTAGGGTTAAGGTAAAGGGTAAGTTTAAGGTTAAAGTTAACAGTAAGGTTAGGGTTAAGGTTAAGGGTTTAGTTAGGATTAACATTAAGGTCAATTTTAAGGGTTTAAGCTTAACCTAACCCTAGCCTTAACCTTAACCTTTACCTTAACCTTAAGCTTAACCTTAAAATTAACCTTAAGTAAACCCTTAATCTTAACCCTAAGCTTAACATTAACCTTGAACTTAACATTAACCTTACCCTAACCTTAACCTTAACCTTAACCTTGACACAACCTTAATATTAAACTTAACCTAAACCTTGTCCTAAACCTTTGTATTAACATTAACCTTAACCATAACCTAACTAAACCCTTAACCTTAACCTTAAACATACCCTTAACCTTAACCATAACCTAAATAACCCCTTAACCGTAAATTTAACCTAAATAAACCCTTAAAATTAACCTTAACCTTAACCTTAACCTAACCTTAACCTTAACTTGACCATAACCTTAACCTTAACGTTAACCTTAACCTTAACCTTTACCATAGCCTAACCCTAACCTCAGTGTTAACCTTAACCTTAACCTTAGTTTTAAGGTTAGACTATAGTTAAGGTTAAGGTTAAGGTTAAGGTCAAGTTTAAGGTTAGGTTAGGTTAGGTTACGGTTAAGGTTAAGGGTAAGGTTAAGGTTAAGGTAAAGGTTAGGGATTGGTAGGCTAGTTAAGGTTAACATCAATGTTAAGGTTGGTTAGACTATAGTTAAGGTTAAGGTTAAGGTTAAGGTCAAGTTTAAGGTTAGGTTAGGTTAGGTTACGGTTAAGGTTAAGGGTAAGGTTAAGGTTAAGGTAAAGGTTAAAGTTAAGGTTAAACTTAGTGTTACCTTAAGGTCAAATTTAAGGCTAGATTAGGGTTAGGGTAAGGTTAAGGTTAAGGTTAGGGTTAAGGTTAATATTTAACTAAAGGTAAGGTTAAGTTTTATGGTTTAGGGTTAAGGTTAAGGGTAAGGTTAAGGTTAAGGTTAGGGTTAAGGTTAATATTTAACTAAAGGTTAGGTTAAGGTTAAGGCTAAGGTTAAGGTGAAGGTTAAAGTTAAGGGTAAGGGTAAGGGTAAGGGTAAGGTTAAGGTTAAGGTTAAGGTAAAGGTTCAAGTTGTGTTAAGGTGAAGCCTACAGTTAAGGTTAAGGTTTAACTTAAGGTCAAGGTTAAGGTGAAGATTAGGTTAGGGTTAGGTTAGGGTTAAGGTTAAGATTAAGGTTGTGTTAAGGTTAAGGTAAAGGATAAGGTTAAGGTTAAGTAAAAGGATAAGGTCAAGGTTAAGGTTAAGGTTAAGGGTTTAGTTAAGGTTAGGGTAAGGTTAAGGTGAGGGTTAGGTTAGGGTCAAGGTTAACATTAACTTCAAGGTAAAGGTTAAGGTTAAGGGTTTAGGTAAGGTTAAGGTTAGGTTAGGGTTGAGGTTAGGGTTAAGGTTAAGGTTAAGGTTAATATTAATGTTAAGGTCGAGATTAAGGTTAAGGTTAGGTAAGGTTGTGTTAAGGTTTATAACACTGAGGTTATGGTTAGGTTATGGTTAATGTTAAGGTTAACATTTAACTTAAGGTCAGGTTAAGGTTAATTTAAGGTAAAAGTATTGGTTATGGTTAAGGTTAAGGTTAACACTGATGTTACGGTTAGGTTATTTTTAAGGTTAAGGTTAATGTTAAGGATTAACTTAAGGTCATGTTAAGGCTAAGGTCAAGGTTATGGTTAATTTTAACCATAACCTTTACTTAAGGACTGACCTTAACCTAACCTTACCCATACACTAACTTTAACCATACTTTAACCTTAACCTTAACCTTAACCATAACCTAAAATTTACCCTTAACATTAAACTTATCCTAACCTTAACCTTAAAATTAACCTTACCCCTAAAGTTAACCAAAAATCTACCCTTAACATTAAACTTAACCTAAGCTTAACCTTCACCTTAACCTTAACCTTAACCTCAGTGTTAATTTTACCCTTCACCTTAACATTAACCTTAACCTTAACCTTAACCTTAACTAAACCCTTAACCTTAAACTTAACCTTAACCCTAACCTAACCTTAACCTTAACCTTAATCTTAACCTTAATTTTAATGCTAACCTAACCTTAACCTTATCATTAACCTTACCTTGACCTTAAACTTAACCTTAACATTAACCTTACCATAAACCTTAAAATTAAACTTACCATGACCTTAACCTTAACCTTAACCCTTACCCTAACCTAACCTTACCCTTACCTAACCTTAAGCTTAAACTTACCCTTAACCTTAACCATAACCAAACCCTAATAAGTGGGTAAGGCTAACCTTACCTTAAACTTATTCTTATCCTGACCTTAACATTAACCTTGACCTAATGTTAACCTTAACTAAACCCTTAGCCTTAACATTAAACTTACCCTTACCTAACCTTAACCTTGACCTTAACCTAACCCTTAACATTAACTTTAACCCTAACCTAACCTTAACCTTAACTTTAACCTTTTCCTTGACCTTGACCTTAACCTTAAAATTAACCTTAACCTTACCTTATCCTAACTAAACCTAACCCTAACCTCAGTGTTAACCTTAATCTTAACCTTAACCTTAACCCTAACCTAACCTTAACCTTAACCTAACCTTAACCTTAACCTTAACCTTAACCCTAACCTAACCTTAACCTAACCTTAACCTTACCTTAACCTTAACCTTAACCTAACCTAACCTTAACCTTAGCTAAACCCTTAACCTTAACCTTAACCTTAAAATTAACCCTAACCTAACATAAAAATAACTTAACCTTAACATTAACCTTGACCTTAACGTTATCCTTAACCTTATCCTTAACATTAACCTTACCCTTAACCACAACCTAACCCTAACCTCATTGTTAACCTTAACCTTAACATTAACCTAGCCTTAAAATTAACCATAACCTAACCCTAACCTCATTTTTAACCTTAACCTTAACCTTAACATTAACCTTAACCCTAAATTTAACCTTACCTTAACTTGACCTTAACCTTACCCTTAACCTTACACTTAACCTTTACCTATCCTTAACCTTAACCTGAACCTTAACCTTACCTAGACCTTAACCTAATCTTAACCTTACCTTAACCTGACCTTGACCTTAAATTTACCCTTACCTTAACCTGGCCTTAACATTAACCTTAACCTTAACCTTAACCTAACCTAACCTTACCTAACCTAACCTAACCTTAACCTTAAGGTAACCATAACCCTTAACCTTACCTTAACCTTAACTTAACCTTAACCTTGACCTTAACCTTAAACTTAAACTTACTCCCTTAATCTTAACCTTGACCTTAACCCTAACTTAACCTTAACCTTGACCATAACCTTAACATTAACCCTAACCTTAACATTAACCTTAAACTTACCCTTAACCTTAACCATAACCTAACCTTAACATTAACCTTAACCCTAACATAACCTTAACCTTACCTTAACCTTAACCTTAACCTTAACCCTAACCTAACCTTAACCTTGACCTTAACCTTATCCTTAACTAAACCCTTAACCTAAACCTTAAACTTAACCTTAACTAAACCTTTAAACTTAACGTTAACCTTAACCTTAACCTTAACCCTAACCTAACCTAATCATAACCTTGACCATACCTTAACCTTAACCATAATGTTAACCTTAACCTTGACCTTAACCTTAACATTGACCTAACCCTAACCTAACCTAACTTAACCTTAACCTTATCCTTAACACTAACCTTACCCTTAACCTTAACATAGACCTTAACCTTTATCTAACCTTAATCTTACCAAAACCTTAACCTTAACTAAACCCCTAACGTTAAACTTAACCTTAACCTTACCCTAACCTAACATTAACCTTAAGCTTAACTAAACCCTTAACCTTAACCTTAACCTTATCCCTAACCTTAACCATAACCTAACCCTAATAAGTCAGTAAGGTTAACCTTAACATAAACTTATCCTTAACCTGACCTTAACATTAACCTTAACCTAACCTTAACCTTAACTAAACCGATATCCTTAAGATTAACCTTACCCTTACCTAACCTTCAACTTGACCTTAACCTAACCCTTACCATTAACCTTAACCTTAACCTAACCTTAACCTTGACCTTGACCTTAACCTTAACCTTTACCTTGACCTTAATCTTAACCTTAATGTTAACTTACACTAACTAAACCTAACCCTAACCTCAGTGTTAACCTTAACCTTAACCTTAACCTTAACCTTAACCTTATCCATAACCTAACTTAACCTTGACCTTGACCTTACCCTTAACCTTAAAAAAAAAATAACCTTACCTTAACCTTAACGTAACCTAACCTTAACCTCGATGTTAACCTTAACCTTAATCTTAACCTTAACCTTAACCTTAACCCTAACCCTAACCTTAACCTTAACCTTAACCTTAACCTTAACCTTAACCTTAACCTTAAATTTAACGTTAAAATTAACCTTAACCTTAACCTTAGCTAAACCCTTAACCTTAACCTTAACGCTAACCTTAAAATTAACCCTAACCTAACATAAACCTCACTTGACCTTAACCTTAACCGTGACCTTAACCTTAACCTTAACCTAAACATTAACCTTACCTTTAACCATAACCTAACACTAAAATCAGTGTTAAATTTAACCTTAACATTAAGGTTAACCTTAACTTTAACATTAACCTAACCTTAACATTAACCATCACCTAATCCTAACCTCATTGTTAACCTTAAGCCTTAACCTTAACCTTAACATTCACCTTAACATTAACATTAACATTAAATTTAAACTTAACCTTAAGGCAACACAAAGGTTAACCTAAACGTTAACCTTAATCTTAACCATAACCTTAACAATAAACTTATCCTAACCTTACCCTAACCTAACCTTAACCTTAACCCTAACCTTAACGTAACCTTAACCTTAACACTAACCTAACCTAACCTTAATATTAACATTAACATTAACCTTAACATTAACCTAACCTTAACCTTAACCTTAACTTTAACCTTAACATTAACCTTGCCATAACCTTACTAAACCCTTAACCTTAACCTTAACCCTAACCTTAACCTATCCCTAGCCGAACATTAACCTTACCCTTAACCTTAACATTAACCTTAACCTTTAATATTAACCCTAACTTTAGCCTTACCTTAAGCTGACATTAACCTTACCCTTAAACTTGACCTAACCTTAACCTTGACCTTACCCTTAACCTTACCTTAACCTTAACCTAACCTTAACCTAACCTTGACCTTAACCTTACCCTTACCTTAACCTAACCTTAACCTTAACCCAACCTAACCTTACCTAGTGTAACCTTAAACTTAACATAACCATAACCCTTACTGTAGAAATTTGAATAATTTGTTGAGTTATTCACCGAGATTATCCTGATTAAACACTATTTAAGCTTCATGCATAATACATAACCTCTTCTACAATTGATCATCAATATGCGGAAATAGAAAGCAGTCGCATGCGCTCATTAAAACATAATCAAGCACACATATCAACACGGGATGTAATGGGGAAAGAAATAGCTGAAAACCCCCAACTATCTGTATATTATAATGATAGAGAACATGTAAGCCACAAAAGCCACATTGCACAATAATCTCCAATTGAGTACTATCTCCCAGGAATTACACAAACTAATAAGTTGAACAGTGTGGGTTCAAATCTCTCAGAAAAATCTTTGCTCACCTCTGCCTCCAATCCACAGTTGATTAATGATGAGATCCAACTTAGTCAGCTCAAGCTAAATCCTCTTTAACAGTACTCCATCAATGTATTGCAAATCTCACATCACACAATCATGGTCTGGCATTGATACACTCACCCTTTCACCACCTCTGCTTTGGTCTAAATTGTTGTCCATGCATTGCAATTAAATGATGTGTTATTTAGTTGATTTATGAGTTAATAATTAGTGAATTAATTAATAATTAATTCACACCACTCATCACTAGTGTATTTGTCAGTTAGACTAAATACAACTAGTTCAACTAAGTTAAACAGAACACAACTCCACCAATTGTCTCATCAACTCCACCAAACTCTGCCACATGAGTTCTAACTGAAGTCAACCATGCAATAGTTCAACTAACCCCTAGGAATAGCGTAATTCCTTCTATCAGCTACATGTGCCACATCCAAGCATCAAACTGAAGTGCTCCAAGAGGATGAGATAATGTTTATAGTCTAAATATTATTCAGGGTTAATAATATTTGACTGTTCTATTTTTAGCCCGGCAGTCTAAAAATAGAAACTGCCCAATTTCCAAAAATAGAGGTCCATATATTTTTACCAACTCGACCAATCATCCATAAATAGCATCCTGCAACTCCTAGAACATGCTCCATATGTCTAAAAATAGACTTTGCGCCAAAAATAGCCTGCGGGCCCACTTAGTGAAGGCGACTTCATTTCACTAAGCTCCATCATCTTGTTGCATTTTCAACACTCCCTCTCAACAAGATATGGATTATCTGCAACCCCTATCCTGCCTCTGTGGAATTCGAACTTGCTCCTGGTGAGCACCTTCGTCAAGATGTCAGCATCCTGATCCTCCGTGGGAATATATGAAAGTAACATGATTCTCCGCTGCACACAATATCTGATATGATGGTACCTGATGTCGATGTGTTTGGATCTATCATGAAATACTGGATTAGCCGAGATTTTAATGCAACTCTAGTTATCACAATAAATCACAGTAGGCTCCAAGTGTGACCCAAACAACCCGACCAGAATCTTCCTCATCCATATGGCCTCAAATGCAGCCAAGCTTGCTGCCATATACTCAGCCTCTGCTGAACTGAGTGCCACGGATCTCTGCTTCCTGCTGTACCAAGAAAATGTTGTTGACCCAATACTGAAGATCCCTCCAAATGTGCTCTTTCTGTCTGTTGGGCTCCCTGCCCAATTTGCATCCATGAAGCCACATAGCTTCACCTCATCCTCCTGTCTGTACCACAAGCCCTATCCCGATGTGCCTCTAAGATAACGCAATACATTCTTTCCTGCCTTCCAGAAGAGCTTGGTAGGCTTAACCATAGCTTGCGAAAGCTGGTTAACAACATAGAATATATCGGGTCTTGTATTGACCAGATACATAAGTGACCCCACCAACTGTCGATAAACAGTGGCATCCACTACCTCCGCTGAAGTAGCATCCTCCTTCCTCCAACCTCCAGGAAGAGGAGTATCAATAGGCTTGCAGCCATGCATGTTGAACTTCCCAAATATCTCCCGGGCATACTTACCTTGAGAAACAAATAGTCCATCACTGCGCTGCCAAATTTCCAATCCCAGGAAATAATGAAGGAGGCCCAAGTCCTTCATCTCAAACTCTCTAGCAAGATCCTCCTTGCATGAAAGTATCAACAGCTCATCACCCGTCAAAATCAGATCATCTACATACAGTACAATGATCAACAGCTTCCCCTCCACCACAATCTGGTACAGGTTTGGATCCGCCTCACTCTTGGAGAATCCAAGCCCGGTGAAGTAGCTGTCTATCCGAGTGTACCAAGCACGAGGTGCTTGCTTCAGCCCGTACAGTGCTCTCTTGAGTCGGCACACATGCGACTCATTGCTGAAGATCTCAAAACCTTCAGGCTGCTCTATGTACACCTCCTCCTCAATAACTCCATTGAGGAACGCAGTCTTCACATCCATCTGATGAATGTGCCACCCCATCTGCGCTGAGAGAGCAAGGATCGTCCATATGGAAGAGTACCTTGCGACAGGTGCAAAGGTCTCCTCATAATTGATCCCCTCGATCTGTGAAAAGCCACGGGCGACAAATCTCGCCTTGTACTTCTCCACACTCCCGTCAGCCGCCTGCTTCACTTTGTAGATCCATCGCGAACCCACCACTGATTTCCCCTTCGGTCTTGGGACAATCTCCCATGCACTGTTTCTGACAATCGAATCATACTCTTCCACCATGGCATCTACCCATGCGGGGTCCTCCACAGCTTCCTCGAAAGAGGATGGCTCCATCATGACACATTTTCTCACAAGAGCCATGTATCCAGTGTACCAATCCGATGACTATCTCTGTCTGCGCTGTGCTGTAGGTGGTCCTACAATCTTCTCTGCATCTTGAGCCAATCGCTCAGCTTCTGTAGTACGCTTGTGCCCTATGATGGTTGGCGCTACATGAGTGGTCTCTTCCACTCCATGATCTTCCTCTTGTGGCTGATCCACATCCGGAAGCTCATCCTTAGGAACTAATAGCTCCTCATCTGCATGCAAGTGTGGCTCCCTCTCAAGCGAACACTTCATGGCTTTCTCCTCCTAAAATTTGATATCCCGTCGCACAACAGTCTTGCGACTGTCTGGAAAATACACACGATAGTTGTGGGTTGTATCAGTGTACCCCACAAATATCCCAACCTCTGCGGTCGGATCGACTTCTTCCTGGCATCCTTCATTACATGAATGTAAACAGGTGAACCAAAAATCCTCAAATGGGAAATATCAGGCTTCTTACCAGAAAACGCCTCCTCGGGTGTACTCATGCCAAGTATCTTGTGAGGACAACGGTTCTGCACATATACTGCAGTATTGCATGCCTCCGCCCACAAGTGAAGGGGTAGGCCCTGATCATGCAACATCGCCCATGCAGCACCCACGATCGTTCTGTTCTTTCGCTCAGCAACCCCATTCTACTGTGGGTTATGAGGTGCAATGAGCTCTCTCCGAATCCCTTCTACGTTGCAAAAGTCCTTGAATTCAGCAGAGATGAATTCACCACCATTGTCGCTCCTAAGAGCCTTCACATGCTTCCTCGATTCCTTTTAAACCAGCGCCTTGAACTCACAGAACTTTGAGTATGTCTCGCTCTTCTTCTGCATGAAGAAGATCCAGCACTTCCGAGAGAAATCATCAATGCATCTGAGGCACTTGTGCTTTTCTGTCGAAGCTACTGAGAAAGGTCCACACACGTCTATGTGAATTCTCTCAAGGATCGTCGTGGCGTGACTATCCTTCTCGTGAAAGGTGGCTTTCACAAATTTTCCCAAGGTACACCCCTTGCACCGATCTGACTGCGCAAGAGTGCCTTTAGGAAGCCCAGTAGAAATCTGCTGCAGTATCTTCAAAGCTCCATGGTGAAGGTGGCCCAATCTCCGGTGCCACAGCTCGCCATCATCCCGGCTCACCACTCCTTCCGCCTTGCATGCCATTGCTGTGAAGCCATCTACTTGCAACTGATAAAGGTTCTTGACTTGAACCCCTATCTTTCGGGTCTCTCCAGTTGTCTTACTGCGCAGGAAAGCCTTTCCCTCGCTGAAAACAACATCATACTCCTTGTCTTCTAACATCGCCACAGAGATCAGATTCTTCTTCAATCCTGGAACATGCATCACTTCCTTCAATACGAAGGGTTTTCCAGACTCCCTCTCAAAGGAAATGGTACCGATACCAGTCGCACTATATCTACCATCATTTCCCATCTCGATGTGCACTCCAAGATCTTTCTCATCCAGATCTGAAAACAGATCTTGATCTCCAGTCATGTGAAAAGACGCACCACTGTCCAAGAACCATACTGATCCCATCACACTTGAGACCAAGCATGCAATCAGTGAAAAATCTAGCTCAAAGTGCAAGGCTAAGGCCTCTCCCACTGCAGATCCAGCAGCTTGCTTATTTTTCTTCTTCTGCGGACAATTTGTGGCATAATGTCCGTGTTGGTGACAGTGAAAACACTTCACCTTGGACATGTCCTGCTTCTTTCCTTTCACACCGGAATGAGAAGCTTTATTGCTCTTCCCCTTCTTTGCTTTGGCAGCCAAAGCACAATTTTCTTCAGCAGATGCCTTTGATGAAGATCCGTCTCTGGTATTCCACCTTATCTCCTCTTGCACAAGATTCGACCAAAGTCACTCCCATCCTGGCAATTTCTCCCGACCATTGACAGAATCCTGATAGGGATGCCAACTCTTCGGAAGACCAAGGAGAGCCAAGCTCACCAGCTCCTCATCATCAACAGTCACCCCCACACTTCCTAGCTCATCCCTGCATTGGATGAACTTCGTGAGGTACTTGGGCATACTGTCGCCTTTATCCATCTTTATGTGTCTGAGGTTATCCTTGAGCGCCAACTTCCTCTGGTTGCTCTTGCTTTGGAATAAATCTGTCAACGCTTTCCACATAAAGTATGGAGAATATTTTCCATGCATGCTAGATACAATGTGATCGTTCACGCCCTCCAACAGAATCCTTCGACATTTCGCCATCTTCTTTTGCCAAGCTTCAACTTGAGAAACATCAGTAGGCTTTGGGACCTCAGCCTCTATGAACTCCTTCAGCCTGTTATCATCTAATACCATCTCCATTCTGTCCTTCCATGCAACATAATTTGAACTGCCCTCAAGGGCATACTCCGATGTGTGGATTCGAAGAGACATTTCCGCTCTAGCCTGAAAAGCTGCTGCAAATTCGAATTCCAAATTCTGCTGCAAATTCGAATTCCAAGCTCAAAACTCAACTGCTTTTGGATCTGTGAGAAAAAATTATTTCTAGCATAGAGATCGACTATAGGGGAATTTGCTGGATATATCACCTTTCAGAGAAAGGAGGGATCCAGAGGCTACGTGGCCCGTTACAGACTCTGTCTACCGAAATAATTGTAATCACTGTAATAGAGCCGATGATCAATCTCGCTCTGATACCATGTAGAAATTTGAATAATTTACTGATTTATTCACCGATATTATCCTGATTACACACTATTTAAGCTTCATGCATAATACATAACCTCTTCTACAATTGATCATCAATATGCGGAAATAGAAAGCAGTCGCATGCGCTCATTAAAACACAATCAAGCACACATACCAACACAGGATGTAATGGGGAAAGAAATAGATGAAAACCCCCAACTATCTGTATATTATAATTATGGAGAACATGTAACAATACATAGCACAATACTCCTCACAAGTACTCGGTATTATCTCATGAAGTATCTCCCAAAAGTTACTCACAAACTAACTAGATTTGAGCAAGTCATGAGTTCAAATCTCTTCCTTAAGCTCTGCTGCCTCTCTTGCGCAATCCAAGTTGATTAATGATGAGATCCAAGTTCAATTCCCACTTTGGCTCAGCTGAAATCCTCATTGAAAATCTCCATGTGTGTGTGAAATCTATAATCATGGTCTGGCCCGATAGTCACACTCACCCTTTCACCCACCTCTAACATTGGTCTCCAGCAGGCTATCATGCATTGGAGTTAAGCTGATGTGTTTTTTAGTTGAATAATGGGTTAATAATTAGTGAATTAAATAATATTTAATTCACACAACTCATCTCTAGTGTATTAGCCAGTTAAACTAAATACAACTAGTTCAACTAGTTAACCAGAACACCACCTCCATTAACTCCTCAATCAACTCCACCCAAACTCTGCCACATGAGTCTAGCCCAAGTCAACCAACAAATATAACCCCTAGGGTGTAGACTATGTAATTCCTTGTCGATTGCATGTGCCCATCCAACATCAAGGCAGCGTGCTCAAGAGGATAAGATAATGTTTATAGTTTAAATATTATTAAGGGTTAATAATATTTGACTATTCTATTTTTAGCCCGGCAGTCTAAAAATAGAAACCGCCCAATGTCTAAAAATAGAGGTCCATCTATTTTTACCAACTCGACCAATCATCGATAAATAGCATCCTGCAACTCATAGACCATGATCCATATGTCTAAAAATAGACATAGTCTAAAAATAGACTTTGCGCCAAAAATAGCCTGCGGGCCCACTTAGTGAAGGCGACTTCATTTCACTAAGCTCCATCATCTTGTTTCATTTTCAACACTTACCCTTAACCTTAACCGTAACTTAACGTTAAACTTGATCTTAACCTTACCGTAACCGTAACTTAATGTTAACCTTGACCTTAAACTTAACCTTACCCCCTTAATCTTAGATTGATGTTAGGTTAAGGTTAAGGTAAGGTTAAGGTTAGGTTAAGGATAAGGTAAAGGTTAAGGTTAAGGTAAGGTTAGGGTTAAGGTTAATGTTAAGGTTAACACTAAGGTTAGGGTTAGGTTTAGTTAAAATTAAGTTTAAGGGTAAGGATAAGGTTAAGGTTAGGGGTAAGGTTAAGGTTAAGGTTAACATTAACCTTAACCTTAACATTAACCTTAACCTTATCCTTACCCTTAACCTAACCTTGACCTTAACCTGAACCCTAAGCTTAAGTTTAACCTTATGATAAACATTAACGTTAACCATAACCTTAACCTTATCCCTAACCTTACCTTAACCTTAACCTTAACCTTATCCTTACCCATAACCTAACCTTAACGTTAATCTTAACCCTAACCTTAAATTTAACCTTTGGATAAACCTTAACCTTAATTATAACCTTAACCTTATCCTTAACCTTAACCTTAACTAAAACCTTAACCCATTATTTCCCTTACCTTAACCTTAGCCTTAAAATTAACTAAAACCTTAAACTTATGTTTAACGTAACCTTAACTGTAACCTTAACATCAGTGTTAACCTTATTAACCAAGGATAATTTTAAGGATGGAAAATTATCTTGAAGTTTAAAAAATTGGCGAATCTCACTAGTCCCTAATATGAAAACTATAAAAAATTTATTGATGTATTTGTAAAATTATTTAAATTTATAATGATATTATATATATTGTCTATATAATGTGGGTGATTTTTAATGTAAAATAATTTCATATGGTAAAATTTGGACGAATCATTTTTATAAAAAAAATGGAAATTGGCGAATCTTTTTTTTGGAAAAACCATGGAAAATTAGCCCACCTACAAATATTAGCCCCTAAAATTTTCCATGTTATTAACCTTAACCCAACCTACCCCTAACATTATCATTAACCTTAACTTAACCGTAACCTAACCCTAACCTCAGTGTTAACATTAACCTTAACATTAACCTTACCTTACCTAACCGTAACCTTAACCTTAACCTTAACCCTAACCTTAACCTTACCTTAACCTACCCTTAACCTACCCTTAACCTTAACATTAACATTACCTTATCCATAACCTAACCCCAACCTCAATGTTAACCTTAATCTTAACATTAACCTTACTTTACCTAACCATAACCTTAACCTTAACCTTAACCTTACCTTAAGCTAACCTTAACCTTAACCTTAACCTAACATTAACACAACCTTAACCTGACCATAACCTTAACCTTCACATTAACCTTACCTTAACCCTAACCTAACCTAACCTTAACCTTAAGGTAACACAAAGGTTAACCTTAATCTTACACTAATCTTAACCTTAACATTACCCTTACCTTAACCTTAACCTTACCCTTAACCTTACCCTTAACCTTAAGGTTAAGGTTAAGGTTAAGGTTAAGGTTAAGGTTAATGTTAAGGTTAATTTAAGATTAGGTTAAGGTTAGGTTAAGGTTAAGGTTAAGGTTATGTTAAGGCTTAGCTTAAGTTTAGGCCAGGTTAAGGTTAAGGTTAGGTTAGGGTTAGGGAAAGGGTATGGTTAAGGTTAGGGTAAGTTTAGGGTAAGGTTAAGTTTAATATTAAGGTCAAGGTTATGTTAAGGTTAGGTTAAGGTTAATGTTAAGGTTTTGGTTAATGTTAAGGCTAGGTTAGGGTCAATGTTAAGGTTAAACTTAAGGTTAATGTTAAGGTTAAAATTAAGGTTAAGGTTAATGTTAAGGTTAAGGTTAATGTTAAGGTTAAGCTTAAGGTTAAGGGTAAGGTTAAGATTAATATTAAAGTCAAGGTTAAGGGTAATGTTAAGATTAAGATTAAGGTTAAGGATAAGATTAAGGTTTACATTAAGGTTAGGGTTAACGTTAAGGTTAACCCTAACATATAACACAACCTTAACCTTAACCTTAACTTAACATAACCCTAACCTCAGTGTTAACCTTAACCTTAAACTTAACCTTAACCTCAAGGTAACACTAAGTTTAACCATAACATTAACCTTAACCTTAACCTTAACCCTAACCTAACCTTAACCTTGACCTGACCTTAAGTTAAACCTTAGGATTAACCCTAACCTAACCTAAACCTAACCTTATCCTCAACTTATCCTTAACCTTAACGTTAACCTTAACACTAACCTAACCTAACATTAACCTTAACCTTACCCTAACCTTAACCTTAACTTTAACCTTAACCATAACCTTAAGTTTAACCATAACAATAACCTTAACCTTAACCTTAAGTTTAACCTTAACATTAACTTTAACCTTAACCTTAAGTTTAACCTTAAGTTTAACCTTTTTATTTACCCTAAACTAACCTTAACATTAACCTTAACCTAACCTTTACTTAACCTTGACGTTAATCTTAAACTTAACCTTACCCTAAACTTACCCTAACCTTAACCATACCCTTTCCCTAACCCTAACCTAACCTTAACCCTAACCTGGCCTAACCTTAAGCTAAGCCTTAACATAACCTTAACCCTAACCTTAACCTAATCTTAAATTAACCTTAACATTAACCTTAACCTTAAACTTAACCTTAACTTAACCTTACCTTACCTTACCTTAACCTTAATATTAACCTTAACCTTACCTTAACCTTAACCTAACCTAACCTTACCCTCAGTGTTAACCTTAAGCTTAACATTATCCTTAACCCTGACCTTAACCTTAAACTTTAACCTTAACTTTAACCTAACCTTAACCTTAACCTTAACCTTAACCTTAACCTTAACCTGAACATTAACCTTAACCTTAAATTAACCTTAAAATAACCTATCCTTAACCTTAACCTTAACATTAACCTTAATCTAACCTTAACCTTAAAATTAACCTTAACCTTAAGGTGACACTAAGGTTAACCTTAACTTTAACCTTAACCTAACCTTAACCTTAACCTTAACCCTAACGTAAACCTTAACCTTAACATTAATCTTAACCTAACCTTAACCTAACCTTAACCATAACCTAACTAAAGAACCATACCTTAACCTTAAGCTAACCTTAACCTAAACCTAATCTTAACCTTAACCTTCACCTTAACCTTACCCTTAACCCTATTGTAACCTTAACCTTTACCTTAACCTAACCTTAACCTTAACCTTAACCTTAACCTTAACTAAACCCTTAACCTTAACCTTAACCTAACCTTAACCTAACTAAACCACCTAAACTTAACGTTGACCCTAACCTTAACCTTAACTATAACAATTGACGTTAATCTTAACCTTACCCTTAACCTTGACCTTGACCTTAACCTTAATCTAACACTTACTTTAACCGAACCTTAACCTTAACCTTAACCTAACCCTAACCTCACCTTAACCTAACCTTAACCTAACACTAACCTTAACCCTAACCTTAAAATTAACCTAACCTTAACCTTAACCTTAACGTTAAGTTAAACCTTAACCTTACCTAACCTTAACCTTAACCTAACCTTACCCATAACCTTAACCTTAACCTAACCTAACCATAACCAAACCCTAACCTTAACGTTAACCTTAACCTAACCTAACCTTAACCATAACCTAAGCCTAACCTTAGTGTTAACCTTAACCTTAACCTTAACCTAACCATAACCTTAATCTTAACCTTAAACCTAACATAACCTTAACTTTAATCTTAACATTAAACTTAACCTAACCTTAACCTTAACCCTAACCCTAACCCTAACCCTAACCTTAACCTTAAATTAACCTTAATCCTGACCTTAACCCTAACCTAACTTATCCTTAACCTTAACTATACCCTTAACCTTAACCTTAACATTAACCTTACCCCTAACCTTATCCTTAACGTGACCTTAACCTTAACCTTAACCCTAACATAACCTTAACCTTAACCTTACCCTAACCTTATCCTTAACCTTAACTAAACCCTTAACCTTACCCTTGACCTTAAACTTAACCTTACATTAACGTTTAGGGTTAGGTTAACCTTAACCTAACATTAACCTTAACCATACCTTAACCTTAACCTTAACCTTAACCCTACCCCTAACTAAACCCTTAACCTTAACCTTAACCTTAACCTAAATTTTAACCTTAACCTAACCTAACCTTAACCTGAACTTGAACCTTAACCTTAACCTTAACCTTAACCTTAACCTTAATCTTACCCTTAACACTAACCTTAACCTTGACCTTAACCTTAAACTTAACTAAACCCTTAACCTTAACCTTAACCTTAACCTTAACTAAACCCTTAACCTTAACCTTAACCTTACACTTAACATTAACCTTAACCTTAACCTGTACCTGGACCTTAACCTTAACTAAAACCTTAACCTTAAGTTTAACCTTAACCTTAACCTTAAACTTAACCATACCTTAACCTTAGCCTTAACCTTAACCTTAACCTTATGGTTAACACTGAGGTTAGGGTTAGGGTTAGTTTATGGTTAAGGTTAAGGGTAAGGTTAAGGTTAAGGGTTTAGTTAAGGTTAAGGCTAAGATTAACACTGAGGTTAGGAATAGGTTATGGTTAAGGCTAAGGTTAAGGTGAATATTAAGGTTAATCTTAAGTTATGGTTTAGGTTAAGGTTAAGGTTAAGGTTAGGGTTAAGGTTAAGGTTAAGGTTAAGGATTTAGTTTAGGTTAAGGTTAAGGCTAGGTTAAGGTCAAGCTTAAGGCTAGGTTAGGTTAGGGTTAAGGCTAGGTTAAGTGTAAGGTTAAGGTTAAGGTTAGGTTAAGGTTAAGGTTAACGATAAGGTTAATATTAAGGGTTAGCTTAATGTTAAGGTTAAGGTTTTTTTAAGGTTAAGGTTAGGTTAGGTTAAGTTTAAGGTCAAGGTCAAGGTCAAGGTCAAGGTTAAGGTTAAGGATAACACTGAGGTTAGGGTTAGGTTAGGATAACGTTAAGGTTAGGGTTAAGGTTAAGGTTAAGGTTAGGTTAAATGATAAGGTAAAGGTTAAGGTTAAGGTTAAGGTTAGGGGGGTAAGGTTAAGGTTAACACTGAGGTTAGGGTTAGGTTATGGTTAAGGTTAAGGTTAGGGTAAGGTTAAGGTTAAGGTAAAGTTAGGTTAAGGTTAAAGTTAGGTTAGGGTTAAGGTTAGGTTAAGGTTAAGGTTAAGGTTTAACTTAAGGTTAAGGTTAAGGTTAAGGTTAGATTAAGGTTAAGGTTACGGTTAAATTTAAGGTAAGTTTAAGGTTAAGGTTAGGGTAAGGTTAAGGTTAAGGTTAAGGTTAACGATAGTGTTAGCTTAAGGTTAAGGTTAAGGTTAGGTTAAGGTTAATGCTAAGTTTAAGTATAAGGTTTAGGTTAAGTCAGGGATAAGGTTAGGTAAAGGTCAAGGTTAAGGTTAAGGTCAGGTTAAGATAAGGTTAACGTTAAGGTTAATTTTAAAGTTAAGGGTTATGGTTAAGGTTAAGGTTATGGTCAAGGTTAAGGTTAAGGTTAGGTTAGGCTAGGTTAGGGTAAGGTTAATATTAAGGTTAGGTTAAGGTTAGGGTTAGGGTAAGGTTAAGTGTCAGGTTAGGTTAAGGTTAGGGTTAGCGTTAAGGTTAATGTTACAGTTAGTGTTAAGGTTAAGGTTAGGGTTAAGGTTAAGGTTAGGTTAAGTGTAGGGATAAGGTTAAGTAAGGTTAAGTTCAAGGTTAAGGGTAAGGTTAAGGTTAAGGTTGGCATTGAGGTTAGGGTTAGGTTATGGTTAAGGTTAAGGGTTTAGTTAAGGGTAAGGTTAAGGTGAATGTTAAGCTTAAGGTTAAGGGTTAAGTTAAGGTTAAGGTTAAGGGTTTAGTTAAGGTTAAAGGTAAGGGTTTAGGTAAGGTTAAGATTAAGGTCAAGATCAAGGTTAAGGTTAAGGTTAAGGTAAGTGTAAGGTTAAGGTTAATGGTTTAGTTAATGTTAAAGTTAAGGTTAAGGTTAAGGTATGGTTAGAGTTAAGGTCTAGGTTAATGTTAAGGTAAGGTTAAGGTTAAGGTTAGGTTAAGGTTAATGTAAAGGTTAAGGTTAGGGTAAGGTTAAGGTTACGGTTAAGGTTAATGTTAAGGTTAAGGTTAACACTCTGGTTGATCTGGAAATGAAACTACTTGTTGTTGGTGCGAGGTATTCATTATCCATAAACTTATGTATGTAAGCTTTTAGTGTGTTTTTCAATTGGAACAAAGTGACTTTGATGATTTTATGAGTCTTTTTGTATGTAGGAGGCTTATATCTTTTCACTGCTTAACATATTTAACTCTGAAAATAAGCAGCAAATAAATCAAAAAATATAACTCAGCATATGATAAGGTAGTTCACCCCTCCTGGGCTACATCTGTCAGGTCCAAAGCCCCCAAATGGGCATGTCCTTGCTCTTATTATGCTCAGAAAATGGTTATACAATGTGTAGAAAGCCTAAACAGGCAAAAATAGCTACATAAGTGAGTTCAGAGTGCAGGAAACAGTAAGAAATGACTATAGTTTCACCTCCAATGGATAACTATAATCCAATACAGCTCTCCAATCCACAAGCCCTAGTGGCTCTTCAAGCTCTCTTGCTGATAAAACACCTGAATAAATGCTCGGATAGCTCTACAACCTACTCCAGTGACTCTGGAATGCTCCAATTACCCAAAATAAAAAAAACAATTTCTCCAAATGGACTCTTCTATCAAAAGTTATGTCCAACTGAAGTTTTGCCCAGTTTTCCCTTGAAAAGCTACAACTACCAGTTAATTCCACTAAATCAAGAACCAACGCTAAATTTGGGCACTCTGCCAATATGCCTGCCAGCCGTTGGGGGCTAATGGATAAGGTGCACGGGTCCATAGGACTGCACCCGTCGGCATTTCCATTGGCACTTTGGATTATTAATGTTCAAACCTTAATGTATATATGTTCATTAAACACCATCCACGATTCATGTGACCATTGCGTAAATTTTATCTGCTGGGTGGATTAGCCTTGGGTTACGATTTCAGACTGCTGGTAATGTTGTTTGGGGGGCTGGCCCCCGTCTGGCCCCGCCCAAATGTAATACAAACCTTATATATGATTCAAAACCTTTGCTTGTTAAGAACTACTTGTAGAGCGCCCGATCGGGCTGCCCAGCTGGTAGGGCTCCGACCTAGGTTCGAACCTGCCTGAACCATAAAAAAATTTCCAATGTCATCTGTTTGAAGTTCTGGGGCCACATGGCTGCCTCTGAGCAGGCCACGTAGCACCTTGTGATTGGTCCCCCACAGAATATTCCATGGAGTATTTTGTGGAATATTTTGTAGAATATTCTCAAAATATTCTATGGAATATTCCTTTTTTAATGTTTTTTTTACCCAAATTCAGACTGAGTCAAATTGGGTTTTTTTGCCTGAAATTGAGAAACTTCAAACTTGAATATAATCCTCATACAACATCAGATTTGAGTTCCATTCATGGCTATAGGATCATTTTCATGAGATCTTTCCTGTCGTTCTGGTTTGAACCAATGCTGAGCAAATAAATTTTTGAGAATTTTTCCAATTAGGACATGATCACCTGATCACACCTCCCAAATGGGAAGCTTTTGGACCCACAAAATCTCTCTAATTACAGAAAATGAAGATCAGGAGACTGATTCTCCACTCTTCCAACTTTGAACCACTAAAATCTTCCCAACTTCATCAAATTGAGATTTTCATAACATGATAAATTTTCCCTTGAATTCACTGATCGACCGCTGCTAAAGCTGACTAAGTCATGACGCAAATTCTTGAAATTTGCAGAAAAACAACTATAATTTACAGAAAACAAATTGTTTCTATAATGATCAAACTTCAAAGAAGACTGAAAAAAATATTCACCTTGCCAACTGTTCACATGGCGAATTTTTTCTGAATGAGCCATGCACTTGTGCCGAATCCCAACCAAGTTTTCTCTCCATAAAAATCTGCCATACTGAAACCGAGATTGACCCATGCTGAATTGTTTGCCCTCTTTGCTTGCATGCCTTTCCATCTCATGGAATCTTGCATTGCTTTGCACTGACACTTCGTTCTCTGCACCAATCGACACCAAAGGTACCTTGTGCAACATAATGTCATCTTCTTTCAAAGACAAACTGTTATCAGACTCAGACATATCATTAGAAATATCATGAAAAGGTAAATGTACAAAATCTTGTTGTTTCAACATCAACAAGGTCATATTTTGACTTGCATTAATTAGCCTTTTCAATTGACCTGCATGGACTAAAGAAGATTACAGCTTCTTCTTATATGCTCTCACAATGTAATCTTTTCCATTCATAAACAATTGATAGTTGTTTTCGTGGCGATAGAGTATGGCCTTTCTGTAAAATAAGTAAGGACTTCCCAAAACAATTCCTGAGATATCAAGTGGCACCACATCAAGTTCAATTGTGCCAATAAAGTTTGCAGTTATTACAAAGTGCAATATGCACTTTTTTGAGACTTGTAAATTTGCATCCTTGCATATCCACCCAAGTGGATAAGGCTTTGGATGTGAATGGTCTCATGTTTTAACTGTTTGAACAAATATTCTAATATGATATTAGCTTGTGACCCACTGTCAAACAGTGTGTCAATTTTAGTATGTTTTGAAACTACCCTTACAAGGAATAGCTCTATCCTCCTCTTTTCGTCCTGAGTATCTTTGTGACAGTTCAATGAGCTAGAACTAGGAATTGTGTCTTGTACCATTTCTTTTCCCTTTATGTTATTTAAAACCATGGCGATACTTTTTGTCTCATCACCTGATTCTGACCCTAAGTCTTGTTCAACTAATGCTACAATTTTCCCCTTTTCTTTGGTCTTGTCTTTGTTTTTATATTTTTCTAGTTTCAGCTCAGGATGAAGCTTCCAACAGTGGTCTTCATCGTTGTTTGTTTTTGAAAATTTCTTGCAAAATAACTTTCCTTTTTCCTTTCTAGAATTTGCAACCCTCTTTCTTCCTTTGCTTTTAAAATCACTATCCTAATTCAATGCATCAAAAGTATTCTTTCCTCTAGCCTCTAAATGTGTAGCCTGTACACAGACTTCATCTAAACTAGTAGGATTAAACATAAGGATAGTGTGTTGAAGGTAATTTTGCAAACCACCTATGTACTTTAAAAAAGTGTCTTGGCTTTGTAAATCTACCCCAAGTAAGAGTGCTCTTCTCCTAAATTCTTGGGTATAGTCTTGCACATTTTGTCCCTTAATCTGTCTAAAGTTTTGCCAATTCATTATTGCCTTTTGAAGGTAAGCAAGAGGATAATTTTTTTTCTTGATAGCAGTAATAAACTCAGTCCATGTTAGAGTTATCTTACCATGCTTCTTGATTTCCTCCCTATTTTTGGCTTCCCACCAAACCAATGCTGCTCCATCCATCCTTAATGAGGCGAGCTGAATTTTAGTGTCGTCATCATGCAGATTTTGAATCCTCAAATAGACCTCTAGTTGTCTAATAAAATTATCTAATTTCTCTGCATTAACATCACCATTAAACATTGGCAATTAAAATTTGACATCAAGCTTTAACAAAGGATTTTTACCAATTGTTTTTGACTTATGTGACTGATTTACTGAATTTGAAGAGGATGATGTTGAGGAAGAGGATGATGATGGAGATGAAGGATCACCATTTCCTCCATTCCCTTTCTTAGACTTATCCTTGTCCTTCTTTCCTCCTGAAGAATATCCTCCTTCTTTTTGGTTTTTTGATCCCTCTCCAGCAATCCTATTATTTCTTTCTTGGTAGAGGATCATGTTAGTCATCCATAATTTTGACTTTATCCAAAGATGACTAAATGTAACAAACCCAGATTTCTAGAACAAAATTGCAAGAACATGATGAGTTATAGAAATCTCATTGCCTTCATCATTTCAAGTCCATTAGTCCACTAAAATATTCATCTATTTTCCTAAAAATATTATCTTGTTGTTCCTTAAACCGTGTTGTTACTTAAGTGTTATTCTTGTTCCTTTTACAGAAACCTTGAGAAACACTACTGAACAAAAAGAGACTATATGTAGGTCATTTTTCATTATTTACTAAGCCTATTTCACTCATTTTTTCCCCCATTTCATCCTTCATTTTCCTCTGAACACCTTCAAAATCCCTTTTTAACTCATAAAAAATCCTTGATATGGTTTTAAAACCCCCATTTACCTATCGGAATCCACCAAAATGATTAGAAACCCCTTTTTTTGGTTTAAATGGACATTCTTTTACAAATAAGAGTTTAAGCCCCTGAGGGATTAGATCTTTCACCCATATTTTCGAGCACCCGTGACCAGGTGCTAGACCCATCGCATCGGCCTTCCTCTGTAAAATCCGCTTTTTCCTTCGGAAATTCCTCCCCACCGATGTGATAAGCCCCCTCCTCCTCTACCCCTGGTCACATACCCCTCCACATGACCATGTCCTGGGCCTAACCTTGGCCCTCATCGCATCGCTGCATCGGCTTATCCCTTCCCCTTTTTCTTTTCCCCTCCACGGCGATATGCCGATGCGATAAGCCCCCTCCTTCCATCGGCCCCTGGTTACCTTACCCTGCCATGTGACCACACTTTAGGCCCTATCCTAAATCCCCCATCACATCGGTGTTATCTCGTTTCCTCCCCCATTCCTTTGTTCCCCTGCCGATGCGATAAACCCCTTCTTCCGATTGCCCGAGAATTCCTATCCATCTATCCCCACCGTTGATTCATCTCATTCGACTACCCACATTTACCCAAACCTTTCTCACCACCGATCGACCCCCCCGCTACATGACAAACGCTATTATTTCACCTACCAGTCCCACATCCCACTATTAAACCGCCCCTCCAACCGTTGCATGACACCTGTCCCCCACTTCAAACTCCCGCTGCACAACTTGTTCATCACGCCCAACCCGCACCATCAGATCTCCTCCCCCTCATCTGACGGTGTGCATCACCTGTCACACAATTTATCTATCTGGAGTTTAACACTCCAAAGTCACACGATACCGGCGGTATCGAGAAGGCCATGTGGCGCAATATCATTGGATCGTGCTTGATTCATCCAAAACCACTTACCACCTAAATTGAATGTGATAACCACTCGCAGTATTTCCAAACCCGCTCTTGCCTAATTTCGAGCCAGAATCCATTTTAAACCCCTTTTTCGCTTCTCCACCATAAAATACCTCCTCCGCCTACACCGCTCCTCCACTCCGCCAGCCTCCCAAGCAGTTTTACCAAAACACTGCAGGGTTTTCATAACATAATTTTATTGCTGTCGCAGGTTTTTATCATGGTTTCAAGAGCAAAAGCCTTATCCTTGACTCGCAAAGGGACAAAGCCAAAGTATTCCATATGGGAAGGCTAAAACATGAAGTAGAAGGCTGGAGGTCTTTGTTATATGATTTGATCGGTGCTATCAGAGAGCTGGTCATGTCATTATACCCTCCACCGCACCAGAAAGCCACCTGCACACATCAAAGAAGAAGAACGATCAAGGGTTAAGCATCAAAATACAAGGATTGAGGATATAAACCTACAGTTAAAAGATGCAGGAAAAGGTAAAAGGCCAATGACAAAGCCTAAAACAGTAAATACAGTCAGCAAAAAGATAATTATGAGCTCAAGAAACAAAGGATTAAAAGGTAAAAATCAGATGAAGTGTTAAAGGAAAACAAAGAAGATTAATTTAAGAAGGCATATCAAGGCTAAAAAGGCCTTAAAACATAGTCTTATGATTAAATCAAGAAGACTTAGACTTAAGGATAGTCTCAAATACATCAAAGGAGAAGTTATTACACAAAAGGATATTTTATAAACTATCAGACAGTTATTGTAAAATGCAGAAAGGAGCCTCAAAGTCAATATTTTCAGCTATTTTATCCTCAGGAAGTAAAGACAAATTTAAAAACATAGAGAAGTAGTTGAGAAACATTCCTACCTTATGCCTTGCATGGTTTTTAAGGATAGGAGTGCATTTACTGTGTCATTAATAACATTTTGAACCCTAGATAGTTCCACCTCCTCATTTGTAGCATAAATACTGCATTTGAACTCATTGTATGGGGGCATTTGATAACTCTTCGAAGTAATAAATAGTTTTGCTGAGATTTAAGAGAAATTGATGTACTGGAACCTGTGGATGTTTTGACCTGTTTGTGGATGAAGGAAGCTCTGCCATTGGATCCCTGAGCTTGGCTATTGGTGAAGTATTCTAAAATGTTTAATGTTTTCCTGTTTTCATTATGTTTCCATCATCTCTTACTTACAGTAGAGTAAAGGTTTTAGGCTAATAAATGTCTCCTGGAAGCACCTTAGACCTATTTACTCTTCACTATATTTATCTTTTCATCTGCTGAATGTTTGATTGAGTAATTTTAACTACTTTTTTCTACCTTAAAGCTTCTTTATTTCATAAATAATTCAATACAGTTGGCCTCAAGATGATTTATGGTTTTCCCTGCTTCTTGTTGACACTTTAAAAACTATTTCTGAAGTCTCCTTTCAAAGTACCATTGTCCAAAGTTTTCCAAAGAGGTCTATTTTGATCATGCCCTTTGTACTTGCTCAAATAATTGTTTTGAAAGTCTTTATAATTGCAGTCCTAGATGTTTAGGAGTTCCCTCTTATATGATTGTAGTTATCTGTTTATATTGAATGTTTTCTTATCCTTGAGAGTGAAATCTTTGATGAAATAGATCATTCCTCAACTCTTAGATTTTATTTTGAAAGTTTGTCTTGAAATTATTATTTGTTGAATTATAGTTTATAGAATTCATGGTTAGCCCTATCTATAAATTACTTCTTCATTTTCAGATGATGCTTTAAGTCCCTTTGTTGAGAATTACATATAATTAAGGATTCTTAACTGCCCTTAGTTCTACTTTTCATTCTAAAACCCTTAATGTTCATTCCATTTCACCTGAATTTTTTTTTGATCTAATAGCCAAGTTAGATTTGCCCTTTGATACCTCTAATTCATCTACAAACTTGTTACAAACTTCTACTTGACTCCATTTCCCAATGACTTAGATTTTTCCCTTTTCTATCTATGCTCCCTAGATCATCATGTCCCACAAAACAAATTAAACAAACTCAAGCTTAATAACTAGCCTAAAATCAACCCTTTACAAGCAAACAAGTCATATCTTTGCAAACATATTGAGAGATATCTCTCTAAGACTAGGAGGGCTAGATCTTAGAGCTCTAAAGACTGGTTTACATGTTGCCTTGTCATTTGGTTTACCAATCAGCCAAATCATAGGACTCCAACATTCTTGCAATCACGGTGGGAATTATGAGTACATAATCACATAACCACCTCTTAAAAACTCATTAGACCCTCAGTAAATCAAAGAATATCCAGTGAATCTTCCACCTCATCGCCACTCCAACATTCTGGCGATCACGGTGGGACTTCTGAGTACATAATCACATAACCACCTCTTAAAAACTCATTATACCCTCAGTAAATCAAATAATATCCAGTGAATCTGCCACCTCATCGCCACTCCAACATTCTAGCGATCACGGTGGGACCACTGAGTTCATAGTTGCCTAGAAAGCTCTTATAGACTCATTAGTCTTTCAAACAACCATAGAACTTAGAAAACCCCCAAAAAAATTCAGATTGGTTTTCAAATAAACCATTGGTGGTGGACCAAAAAAAATTTTACCTCTAGAAAAGCTAAAAATTTCCACCTGGTGACTCCACTAGCCCCAGTAGGCCTATTACCTCACTAGATCTCCAGATTTCTTTAGGATTGTGTTAAATCAGCCTTGAGGAAGTTTACAAGCCTAGTTATCCTATTATAGAAATAACTGTGGGAGGAAAACTTTTGAAAAACAGTCCTAAAATCCTCTTCCTCTCTAAATTTTTAAAAACTAAAATCTGGCTTCACATAGGATCAACACTAGATCCCATCCAGATCCTAATCCCCCTACCATAGTTGACAATCCAGAGAGGATTTTGTGGCAAACTTCTAGACCTCGAAAACCAACTACTGATAAAACCATTCCAAGAAGAAGATCTATCCATGAAAACCTCACAGTCTTGAAATATCCTCACTTTGAATTACCTCACACAAAGAACCTCTTTCGAAATAAGTCTCAGAGTGATTTAAACCAAGCTGATTTTGAAACCATAGATTTGCAACAAAGCTTTAGCATAGAAGCCTCACCTTCTACTCCACCTGATTCTCAGCTTCTCCATCATTTCAACTCCTTCCACAACAAATATACTCATCATCAGCTTGCTGGCCCAAGTGTTTCTTCCACTCCTATCCACACATCCACTATTCAAAACACTCCATTTCAGCCCACTTTCCCTCTTGTAAATCCACCTCTTATAAATCCCCCATTATTTCCAATCATGGCAGCATGGTATGCTCCACTAGTGTTACCACAGCCTATGGCTCCTTTACCAAATTATTACCAGTCCAAAATTCCCCATTTCACTGCAAATTAACCTACTACTGCCCAACAACATGTAGATAAAATGAATGATGCCTTTGATTACGTGGAAATAGAAGAAGAGACCATTAAAATGAGAATTTTTTCTCATATTTTAGGAGGAGAAGTCAAGAAATGGTTTAAAAACTTAGCTCCTCATAGCATAAATGATCTCACTTATCTATATCAAACATTCATAAACAAATGGGAAATTAGAAAGAACCCTCTCCAAATCCTTTCAGACTATACTAACCTCAAAAGGAATGCTGGGGAAAGTGTCCATGATTATTGCAATAGATTCAATAGTGTGTATAATGCACTTCCTCCAGACATGAAACCTCCACTAGGCTTAGCCTTGGCTAAATTCCTAGAAGGCTTTGACCCTGAAATGGGCTACCAGCTTAGGGAAAGAGACCCCTCAACTTTAGAAGATATGCAGAGGGGAGCCATGAGTGTGGAGGCAAATCTGATTGAAAAAAGAGCTAGGTTGAGAGCAGAGAAAAAAGTTACATACAAGGATGATAAAATTCCATCAACCTCAACATCAAAAACTAAAATTTATAACTTAGTGAAGGTAATGGAAAGGATGCTTGAAAAGATAAATCTGAGTGATAGAGTCCCTCCTAGAGAAAACGAAAACAAAAATAGAAACCAAAATCTTAGAAGATACCCTAATCAAGATACGCAAAGAGATAATGACCAAAATATTAGAGCTCCCTTTCAACAAAACTACGTTGATCAAGAAGAAGAAAGGGAAGTTGAAAGGTTGGAAGAAAATCATGTAAACTTGATAGGATCTGACAGTGAGGCAGATGTTTTTCCCACTAAAGAAGAACAAGGATTCTTCTCTTCAGAAAAAAATGAATACAATAATGAGGATTATGAATATTACAGATTGGGGTTTGAAAATGATATCATGGAGGTACACAAACAATACAATCTTAGAAGCAAAGGTAGCCCAGAGAGTTCCAGTGACAAAAACACTAGTACTGCTGTCAAGAAAACCTCAGAAAATCAGCCTAAAAAAATAGCAACTAACACCAACAATTTAACCAAGAAAAATGACCAAAATAAGGACAAAAACATTCAGCAAAGTGTTGAACAAATCTGCCCTAGTACTTCTACTAGTGGCCCTAACAAATCTATTTGAAATAATAGTTCAAATAAAAATCAGAAAATCAGAATTACCGAAAGAAATGAAAATGAAAAAACAGAAGTAAATATGTCAAAACCAATAGCTCCTTTCAGCCTTGAAGGGGAAATTTACAAGATTAAAATCACCATACCCTTAGCTGAACTAGTAACTCGGGATGTATATAAAAAACAAGTTTTGAAAGCTTTGAATATGGGCAGTGACACTGATACTTTAAACTTAACGGATGATAAACCATAATTATTGTTTGGTCCTAAAGTTGAAGGGAAATACCAAGAAGGCACTGTCCCTCCCTTCTATGTCAGATTGAATATACATGAGAAAATCTCTCACAACGCCATGCTAGACTTAGGTGCTTCTCACAATCTTATGCCCAAAGCGGTAATGGAAAGATTAGGCTTAGAAATTACTAAACCATACAAAGACCTATATTCTTTTGATTCCAGCAGGGTCAAATGCTTAGGCTTAATTAAATATTTGTGTGTTAACTTGTCACAAATTCCTGCTAAGAGTCTAGTAATGGACATAGTGGTACCTGAAATTCCCCCTAATTATGGCATGCTTCTATCTAGATCATGGGGAGCCAAAATTCAGGGGAGCCTTCAAATGGAATGTCTTATGCCACCATCCCAGTGTTTAACCAAACTCGAAGACTATATAAGGAATCCCACATGAAATACATGGTGAGAAACATAGATAGACCAAAAAGTTCCCCTATCTAATCCATCCATTCAGATTTGGATTCCTTTATCTTATATAATGAAGATGAAATGAGCCAACAAGAAAAGGAAAACAAAGGATAATTTAGTCTACCAGAACAATCAAATCTGCCATCAATTCAAGAAAATAACATTCCAGATTCCAGCAGCCCTGAACAACACAAAGAAAATGAAAAAGAAATTGAAATACCTTGGAAATTAAATTTTGATGGTTCTTGTAGTAAACTAAGTGCAGGGGCTGGTGTATGGATACAAAACACAACCAAAGGATTCTCCTACAAATTGGATTTTCCATGCATAAACAATATTGCTGAGTATGAAGCCCTCCTTATTCGCCTACACTTACTCAAAGATTTAAGATCCAAAAGAATATTAGTTCAAGGGGATTCTGAGATAGTTATCAGGCAGATAAAAGGGGAGTATTCAGCCAAAAACCCAAAACTCAAAGAATATAGGAACGCTGCCCTTGACCTCCTGAAAACCTTTGAAAAATATGAACTCATTTTCATCCCAAGAGCTCAAAATCATCTAGCAAATGAATTTTCCTTTACTGCTAGTAATTGTCAAATACCAGAGACTAATGAACAATTTGATGTAAAGGTAAAAAACAGACCTGTAATACCAGATAATGAAGATTATTGGCAAGTATTTAAAGGAGACAAACACATATATGATTTTCTGCAATCAAAGAATGAATTTGCCATGCCAAAACCTATTTTAAGCCATAAGGAAGACTGTTTTAATGAAGAACAAAACCCTGAAACAACATTGTCCTTTTCTGCTAATATAAACCATTTTGAACATTCATTTGGAGAAGAAATAGTTGACAGTACGGACCAGAAAGACCTGGAAATTTTACATTGTAAAAATGACACAATTTCAAGAGGTCTTATACCATTAGAACAACTTTTTGATTTCAACAATGTAGCCAAAGAACCAAGAATGGAGCCTATAGAAACAAACATATAAGAACATAATATAGGCAGCCCAGCAGAAACCAAAATGATCAAGTTGTCCAGCACTCTCCCAGCCCATATTAAACAAAAATACATAGACCTATTCAAATAATTTAAAGATTTATTTGCATGGGGATACAAATATTTAAAATCATATGATACTAGCATCATTCAACACAAAATTCCTCTTAAAGAAAATAAAAAAACTTTCAAAAAAAAACTCAGGAGGATAAACCCTGTTTTATTGCCCTTATTTGAGAAAGAGATTAAGAAGATGTATGAGTATGGGATCATAGTTCCCATTAGGTATTCAGAGTGGGTTTCCAACTTAGTATCCATTAGGAAAAAGACTGGAGAAATTAGGCTCTACATTGATTTTAGGAATCTAAATAGAGCCTCCCTTAAAGATAACTATCCCTTGCCAAAGATGGATCATATACTTTAAAGGGTGGTTGGGGCTAAAATAATTTCACTGTTGGATGTGTTCTCAGGCTACAATCAGGTTTTAGTACTCCCAAGTGACCAACATAAAACCAATTTTACTACACCTTGGGGTACATTCATGTATTTCAAAATGTCATTTGGCTTAATGAATGTAGGGGCCACCTTCCAAAGGGCCATGGACATAGCCTTCTTAGAGGACATAGGCTATTTCATAATCATTTATCTTGATGACATTACTTTTTTCTCCAAAACTGATGAAGAACACTTGATTCATTTGAGAAACGTTTTTGAGAAATGTAGGAGATATGGCTTATATTTGAATCCCGAAAAGACATATTTTGTCTCCAGGAAGGAAAACTTCTTGGCCACATTATTTCTGAAGAGGAAATCAAAGTAGACCCTAAAAGGATTGATGGCATATTGAATATTAGCCATCCTAGAAACCATAAGGAGTTACAATATTTCATTGGGAAGATAATTTTTTTAAGGAAATTCATCCCTAACCTTCCTAAGCTATTGAGGAATATTACAAACATGTTAAAGAAAGAGGTAGGTGTTAAACGGACCATAAAGGCTAAACAATCATGTGAACTGGTAAAACAAGCTTTAACTCAAACACCAGTTCTTATTAGTCCTGATTTCACCAAATATTTTTATATCTTTTCCTTTGCATCCGAACACACAATAGTTGTAGTATTACTGCAAAAAAATGACATGGGGCATCAAAAACCTATGTCCTTTTTTAGTAGGGCTTTGAGATATGCTCCACTCAAGTATAATATCATGGAGAAACAAGCCTTAGCATTGGTAAAAGCATTGAAAGAATTTAGAGTATACATTTTTCATTCTCACATCATTGATTTTGTCCCACACACAGTTGTCAAGGATATTCTAAGTCAAGACCCTAATGGTAAAATGGGAAAATGGATTTCTATTATTCTATAATATGACTTAGAAATCAAGCCTACCAAACTAATCAAAGGACATGGATTAGCA